>BSQZ01000007.1:8095000-8305000 GCA_033239005.1 Lamellibrachia satsuma
TACTGAGGCTGTAACGTTTACTCTGGTGCCGAAGACGCACCTGCCGTGCTGATGGCGAGGGTGCAGTATGTGTACGTGACAAGTTCTGAGTTCGATGGAAACTAGTGTAGTCTGTGTGAACGTTGACGAGAACGCCACCATTACTGTGGTGCTAGAAACTAGTATGTGTGTGAACGTTGACGAGAACGCCACCATTACTGTGGTGCTAGAAACTAGTATATGTGGCGTTGACGATGTTGCCGTCCCCAAGAGAAACCTCTAGTCTGCTTCGACAATGATTATATCTGCGCTGTTGCTCAAGTTCGAGGTATAGGATTAATCTCTTCAAAGAGCAAACAAGAACGCGGCTAGCATCTATGCAAACTGGCCATAATTTATAATAATTATTATTGTGCAGAGTACGAGGAATACAAGTGCTTTGCTTACGTCATGCGATATGAAAGCTGAAATACAAACCGGGTGGTTCATGTGGTGTCATGAAAGGTTTATACCCTGTGTGTACGTGCGTGCGTGTGCACGTGTTTGTTTGTCGAGGCTCGGACACGCCTGAGAATAGGACGATTTGTCTGCCTTTACTTCTTTTAACACTGCGCACAGTGATGGAAAAATCCAATACTCATCTTTTTCCAGTGGGCAAAATGGGCAGGAGTAGTCTGAAAATGTCTTTTCTGCCCAGTTTTGCCCATGGGTTCATCTCAACCCCATGGTTGCGTGTTCTGTCTTCATCCACAGGCGTGGGAAAGGAGCCTCCGTGAACTTCTCAGGGCTGTATTGGCGTTACCTGCTGATAAATATTGCTAAATGCATGTGTGTGATGAAACATGATCCTGTGGTTTCTGACTATAGAGATATATTGTAGATCTCTTGCTATAGTTGTTAATGGTGATGTATATATGTAAATATTGAAATGGAAGCTACTGTGATAAATGTGTCGGTAAAACATTAAAGTCTGCTACAGTTTGTAGTAAATGAACAATTTGCCTTGTTTGAATAAATCTTACTCACGGAATATGCTTTTTTCCATGAAACAAATCTATTTAGTCCTGATCATAATTATTGAAAGCAGCAGATTAAATAAGCATTATCGGCACAACACATCAAACTGATCAAACATTGCATTTACATTTAAAATGTACTTTTTATGTTTTTATTCTATTGGATGACTATCACAAAAGTTGCTCTTGCAAAATTTCAACTTCTCACCTCAGATAAAAAAACAGTTACTGATCCTTTATTAAATTATGGACTTTCACATAAGTTAGGATGCTATTTCAAAATTAATAATGCTCATGTGATATCATACAATATTTAGTAGTGGAATGTTGTGAAATATGACAGTCAGTAATTCTAATGCTATAAATGTAAAACTGAAATATATTCGACAGATTTTAGACAAGATCTTACAAGATTGCTATCCAAAACTACAAGCTCCAGATGGAAGTGGACAAGGAAGCTATTGGTTTACCGAGAGTCCAACAATGTTTTCATCTATGTAAAGCCTGCCCTTATCAGATATCTGTAAATTTCATTCTTAAATGTAATATTCACACTGTTAGCATTCACACAATCATTTGACAGTTTGTTCCATTCATTTAGCTATCATCCTCTGTGAAAATGAGTACTTTCTCATACACTACTCCTTAACTAATGCTGCTTTGTGTCCTCTGGTTATGAAAGTTCTTATATTATATGTTCTGTGTAGTTCTTTAACTTTGAAGCACATATTCCTATCAATCTCCTCATAACCATTCAATATTAAAAACACTTCTATTTGGTCTTCTGTAAGTCTCCTGGTCTCTAGTGTTGTAAAACCACATTCTATATTAAGTGGCTTTCATAACGCAGGTTTTGCGGTTCTGGAATCAGCTTAGCTGCTCTTTGTTGTATTCTTTCTAGCTTGTCCATGTCCTTCTTGCAATATGGCCTCCATGCTTGTATGCAATACTCCAAGTGAGGCATAGCTATTGCTTTGTACAGGGGTACAATTAGCTATTTATCTTTATATAATAATAATAATAATAAAAAAATGACTTCTTTGGCGCCAATATCCTCGGAAAATCCGAGCTCAGTGGCACAACAAAACCAAAGGATTAGGCATTCTCGTGACCATGTACAATGCAAAAAGTCGTCAATGTATAATGTTATATTTCTCCTAATTAGCCTTAGCAGTTGATTACCCTTTGAAACAGTAATCCCACATTGCTCTGAAACTTTCATGTCAGCATTAATTGTTACTCCCATTTCTTGTGTGTTTAGTATCCCCCATGATATGAATCATATTTAATACATTTATATATACATTATTCTATGCACATATGGATTTCATATATGTTTTTGTACAACCATGGATATGTTCCCTTGCCTTATTACAGCTAATTGGGGCCACAACAGTTTTGTGCAAGTTTTTTTCTGGTTGGAACCAACAGTTTTCAATTATTTGGTGTCATTAACTATCACAACTCCACTTCTTGGTTATATAAGCAGTTTTCAAATAACTGCTCCACATGCACTGGGTGAATTGACCTGCCTACGAAGCCCTCTGAATACAGTACTGTGGCACCGCCCTATGATTCACACAGCAACACATGGTCCAGTGCACATGGATACGGTCCAGTGACACCAACTGGTGGTACCTTTAGGACATACCTCATTCACATGGAGAAAAACATGGGCGTTGCCACCTCGACTACACAGAACAGATAATATAAGGACTTTAAAATGGGTTAAAATCCAGCTGTGGAATGCTTAGAATGAATGTTGTGGGTGGATTACTATAAAATCTTCATTTCTGATGATACTCTGCATTGCGTGGGGGTGTCTTAGTTATATGGTTAGACACAAAGGTTAAAAAAAGAGAGGATTTATAGCCTGTGTTCTGGGAACTAAAATAGAGAGTTTATTATGATATATAATAGTGTTGAACTCGGATAAGGGCAGTTGCTTCATTACACAAAGCAGATAGATAAGGGAGAGCAGGCATTGCTATGTAGACGCAGCTCAGACACTAAGAAATGCATGAATGGAGCAAATTATTTTGTAAGAGATTTTGTCAAAAGTATAAGATGTTGGGAGGAAGGGGTTGGCTTTATAGACTTGTATTCTGAGATTTGTTGGGAGCAGAAACTATTGACGATGTAAATATGTCAAAGATTATATTTCAGCTCATGAAATAAAACAGTTTGGTGCAGCGTAGTTACTGGGAACTCAACGTTAACCACAACGTTAGCTTACGTTAGTGTGACACAGGTAATCGGCTTGAATACTACACCTGACAAAGGTACGACAACAGGTAGCCATGATGTTCCCAGCCAATATGAAGTTAGTTAACTATTAATGATAAAACAGGCATCAATTGTACTAGTTAGAACAAACACCTGGCTATTGGTGTCACATGGTTTAGATTATAAAATAATACTGAATTTACATTAATTAATGTTAATTTAATTAGTATTTAAAAGTATTGTATTTTGGCAATATGCTAACATCGTTGGAACATGGTTGGGAAGGTCATTAATTCAAATTATGTTAGCCAAAGTGTGATCACAACCAGGATCGCAACCATGTCTAAGCAAACAAAACTACGACAATAATGTAAGTAAGCTGTAGCTATAGTAAATATATGTTTAATCAAAACAACGTACATTAGGGTGAAAGAAATAATACTGCATCTATTTCTACATGCACAGTAAACAACAACAACAGCAACAACAGCACCAATTAAAACAGTAACAATCTTCATACACATTGTCATGAAGACACAATAAATATTGTGTGTAACAAAACCAGTAAACAGATGACGCATTTATATGCAAAACGTGTTATATCTAATTTGTGTATTTTGAGATAATCATGGTTTTTGTTTCACAGTGTTAATAATACATTTTGCAGATAAACGCTCCAAATACCACCAAATAAGTTCTACACACACATATGCATGACTTATCCTGTGCTGTTCTTTTTTGGTAGTCCTACTAATGAATATATGCTCTAGTTGTTACACAGGCCGTTAAGCAGTGTTTTAAGCATGTTTTAATGTAATCACAGGTGTTGCGAATGAGATGGTGCTGGGGCAAGTTGTAACATTTTCCTAGACAAATTGTAACATCGCAGCATCGTGCGAAAAATGTACTCGGGGCCGGCAAAGTGTTGGGAAAGTGCCATCCATTGTGAATTGGATAGCGATTAATAAAGGTTTTGTAACTGACATGATTATGTTCATTACAGGGTTTGCACGGTGTTCCAATAGGGGATATGTCCATTACTTTTTAGTATTTTACATATGCCCTATTAAAGTTAATCAAATATGTTAGATATGCATTACAAACAGTTCAGAGCCATTCATTTTGTATTCTGGTGTGCTACATTTTGCCGCAATGGTAAAACATATCTGTAACAAATTGCCCTGTTTGCTGTTACAAATTGGTCCCATATTGGGGTAAATTGTAACACTCATAAAACGTATAATTGCACAAATGTGTATTGCATTAAGCATTTGTTTATACACCTGCTATTTGCGGTTTCGTTGGCATTGAGATAGTTTCAATCGGGTAACAATTCAATCCTTAAATCTGCTGTTTTTGCTACAACTAACCCCGGTCTCCCCTATATAAATTGGTACATATCATAATACAAAATGCAGTTATAAAATCATTCAATTAACAATCGTATCCATCGTAATGCCAATATAACAAAGAAGATAATGTTGCTTACAGATTCTAGTGACTGTCAATATTTATCAAAGGGTGCAACTTCTTTGACAAGCGAGTTGATAAGTTAAAACTTCTCCCTCCTCAATTAAATTTTAGTCCATAGTTTAGTTATAGTATAATAAATATGTATAATTGATGAATGCATGTAATCAGTTTAATAAATATATATATAATTGATGAATATGTGCAGTCAGCTTAATAAATATGTATAATTGTTAAAATCATCAAAAAAAAATTACTTTGAAGTGACCGATCAGCTAACATAAAAATTTTTTTTATCAGATCCGGTAAAAAATAATTTAATAGTTTGTCCGATGATTTCACAAAAAATAAATAATGAATTTTTACAAATGAATTAGAATGTCGAAATGAGTTCGAAACGAAAAAAAATCTCAAACTGAGAAGGGACCTTAAATTCAAACTGTATACTTTAACAAGATTTTAACAAGATTGCCATTCCAAACAACAAGTTCCAGATGGCAAGAGAGAGTCCAACAATTTTCTCATCTATGTGTAGCCTGCCCTTATAAAATATTTGTCAATTCTATTTTTAAACATATTCACACTACTAGCATTAACACAATCATTTGGCAGTTTGTTCCATTCATTTATCACCCTCTGTGAGAAAGAGTACTTTCTCATGTCCAACCTACACTGCTCCTTAACTAATGCTGCTTTGTGTCCTCTGGTTCTACTGCCGTCTTTAAGTTTGAAGAACACATTCCTATCAACATCCTCATAACCATTCACTATTTTAAACACTTCTATTTGGTCTCCTCTTAGTCTCCTGGTCTCTAGTGTTGTCAAACCACATTGTAACAAACGACTTTCATAACTAAGGTCTCTTAATTCTGGAATCATTTTAGTTGCTCTTCATTGTATTCTTTCTAGCTTGTCTATGTCCTTTTTACGATATGGCCTCCATGCTTGAATACAATATTCCAAATGTGGTCTAACTATTGCTTTGTACAGGGGTACAATTAGCTGTTTCTCCTTATACATGATAGTTCTCCTAATTAGACCTAGAATTTGATTTCCTTTCGAAGCAGCAATCCCACATTGCTCTGAAACTTTCATGTCAGCACTAAATGTTACTCCTAAGTCCTTTTCTTGTGTGGTTTTACCTAGTACAACATCCCCCATTTTATATTCTTCATCCATGTTTCCATGTCCTATGTGTATACATTTACACTTCCCAAAATTGAATAACATTTGCCATTTTTCTGACCATTTAACTAATTTATCTAGATCATCCTGTAAACTTTGTTTATCTGTATCATTAGTAACCTTTCTGAATACTTTTGTGTCATCTGCAAATTTGAGTACTTTGCTACTTCTCAGCTGTTGGCACGTAGCTGTTGACCAGTCATGAATATCTACACAGATCGTGGGCGAAATGTTACAATGAAATTAAAGATATTGATCACACACAATGAAATTAGTCATGAATATCCTGGTGAACATAACTGGAACCAACCACAATAATGACCCACCCAAATTTTGCACACTAGAATTAAACCATCCATGCAATCCGATAAAAAGACCTAATTAATCTCGCCGTAACACGATACCCAACATAGTCATGTGATCTGAATGACAACCCCACCCAACCCACCCCACATTGTTCTTGGGCGTTGTCCCCTGATAAATAATGACTTCTTCAAATGTCGAGTCACCAACTTTGGCATCAATAGAACATCAGTATTTTGTTACCTAGGACTGGGGACTGTTCATCAGCTGGATCGTCTAGGCATGATACCATCAGTCTGGCTGTAATGCTATCTCACTAAAAGTATATGCCACCCTTATAGTACTTGCTAGAACAACACCATTGATATATTTATTTTATAATAACCCTTTAAAGTGCCAGAACCCACGCCACCCTTATAGTACTTGCTAGAACAACACCATTGATATATTTATTTTATAATAACCCTTTAAAGTGCCAGAACCCACGCCACCCTTATAGTACTTGCTAGAACAACACCATTGATATATTTATTTTATAATAACCCTTTAAAGTGCCAGAACCCATGCCACCCTTATAGTGCTTGCCAGAACAACAGCATTGATATATTTATTTCATAATAACCCTTTAAAGTGCCAGAACTCACGCCACCCTTGTAGTACTTGCTAGAACAACACCATTGATATATTTATTTCATAATAACCCTTTAAAGTGCCAGAACTCACGCCACCCTTGTAGTACTTGCCAGAACAACACCATTGATATATTTATTTCATAATAACCCTTTAAAGTGCCAAAAGCCATGCCACCCTTATAGTACTTGCCAGAACAACAGCATTGATATATTTATTTCATAATAACCCTTTAAAGTGCCAGAACCCATGCCACCCTTGTAGTACTTGCCAGAACAACACCATTGATATATTTATTTCATAATAACCCTTTAAAGTGCCAGAACCCATGCCACCCTTGTAGTACTTGCCAGAACAACAGCATTAATATATTTATTTCATAATAACCCTTTAAAGTGCCAGAACCCATGCCACCCTTGTAGTACTTGCCAGAACAACAGCATTGATATATTTATTTCATAATAACCCTTTAAAGTGCCAGAACCCATGCCACCCTTGTAGTACTTGCTAGAACAACACCATTGATATATTTATTTCATAATAACCCTTTAAAGTGCCAGAACCCATGCCACCCTTATAGTACTTGCCAGAACAACAGCATTGATATATTTATTTCATAATAACCCTTTAAAGTGCCAGAACCCATGCCACCCTTGTAGTACTTATTAGAACAACACCATTGATATATTTATTTCATAATAACCCTTTAAAGTGCCAGAACCCATGCCACCCTTATAGTACTTGCCAGAACAACAGCATTGATATATTTATTTCATAATAACCCTTTAAAGTGCCAGAACCCATGTCACCCTTGTAGTACTTGCCAGAACAACACCATTGATATATTTATTTCATAATAACCCTTTAAAGTGCCAGAACCCATGCCACCCTTGTAGTACTTGCTGGAACAACACCATTGATATATTTATTTTATAATAACCCTTTAAAGTGCCAGAACCCATGCCACCCTTGTAGTACTTGCCAGAACAACAGCATTGATATATTTATTTCATAATAACCCTTTAAAGTGCCAGAACTCATGCCACCCTTATAGTACTTGCCAGAACAACACCATTGATATATTTATTTCATAATAACCCTTTAAAGTGCCAGAACTCACGCCACCCTTATAGTACTTGCCAGAACAACAGCATTGATATATTTATTTCATAATAACCCTTTAAAGTGCCAGAACTCATGCCACCCTTGTAGTACTTGCCAGAACAACAGCATTGATATATTTATTTCATAATAACCCTTTAAAGTGCCAGAACCCATGCCACCCTTGTAGTATTTGCCAGAACAACACCATTGATATATTTATTTCATAATAACCCTTTAAAGTGCCAGAACCCATGCCACCCTTATAGTACTTGCCAGAACAACAGCATTGATATATTTATTTCATAATAAAGTGCCTGAACCCCAAATGCCAATACAGAATAAAAACATTTGACACCCCCTCCTCTTTTGACACCCCCTCCTCTTTTGACACCCCCTCCTCTTTTGACACCCCCTCCTCATTTGACACCCCCTCCTCAATTGATTTAGTCTGTAGGGAATCAGGTTCATTGATGTTTAGATCTGTAGTGTGTAAAAAGAATACGTGCAGAAGTTTAAAATAAAAGAGTGCATATTTGTTTAAATCATCGGAAGGATCATTAGATGGGGTAACTTGTGAAAGGGTGAATAAATTTATCCTATGGTATTTAGACCAGTTCTGCCATTTTTTTAGCCAAAATTATGTTGATACCAGATGCGTTAAATTTTTCACACAATGAATTTGAAACGAGATAAGCCAAAAAACTGATTTGAGGAGAGAACTTCCAACAACCTAAAATTAAAGAACTAGTGTTGACCCTTTATTCAGAGATTGACATTCTAATGTTTGATATCTTCCCAAACTAATCATTATGACATCACAATTAAATCAAATATGACAACGATTATTAAGTAAGCATTATAAACATACTATAACAATGGAGGATCACAAACATAATATAACAATGGAGGATCACAAACATAATATAACAATGGAGGATCACAAACATAATATAACAATGGAGGAATGTCAACACACTTTTCTAATTTAGGTAAATGACCCAGGAGTTAACAAACATACACTATATAGATCATTGGTATATAGATCAGTGGTACATATATAAAAAGATATACGTATATAAAATACATGTTATTAAGTATTCAGTGAAATACATACATTCCATGGTTATATATTGTTTGTGCATGGTAAAAATTATATTTTGTAAGTTCAAAAATTTCACTGAAACAGGCCTCCTAAAGTGTAGTAGTGAGACAAACTTTGTGAAATTAGAAGAGTTGTGACTTTACTCTTTTTAAATGCATATTTTTGACTTGAAATTCTATATAAAGCCATGTAAATCCATATAATATTTTTCATTGGTTAATCAGCCAAGCTGAGACAAGAGCATTCATTCTGATTGAGTGTCGCCACATCTGAGCCTACAGAATATGACTCCACCAAACAAAATCTGCTAGGCTTTGCCAGAAATCTGCCTGGCATCAAAAGTATTTGTGCTTCAACCACTATATATTTACCATTTGATTCTATATTTGTCTGATGAATACAAGACAATACTATTATGTACTTGGTCACAATTTTTTCATTTGAAGCAAATCCATATAAAAACGGGATACAATCATATAGTGTCATACGTCCCATAATCTGCAGAATTCTTGCTGCATAAAATGTGCCTGGTCTGGCAATGGACAGAGGAAAGGCCACAGAGGTTATAGTAAGACACACCCGCAGCAGTACTTCTGTGGGTAGTCTGGGGTGTAAACGGCCTTCTCAACACCGTAGACCCAGAACTTGTGCTGACAGTCCTGCCAGTTGTATTGGCACTCGGTCACCGGCACAGCGCGCAGGCAATGTCTCTGCAAGTGTCACATCATGGTATGCTGAATCTGCTATTTATGATGACATTAACCCTTGTGCAATAAAACATGCCATGTGTGACGACATCTGGCAGTGGAGAAGTGTTTTACTGGCATACTGACTCCCTGGTGACTACACCTCAACGGCGTGCACTCAATCATTTTCTGGTTCCTTTTTAATACAGCCACTGCACAAAAACTTGTTGATATACCATGCGCAGGTGGAGAATACAGGGTGTTACTTGGATTAGGGCAGTGAATGATGATTCTGAAAGAGGGGTGATGTCGCCCCCTCCCCAGGGCACTGACCTTGTGGAATGAAGAGGGTCAACTATAGAAGATGCGCCATTGGAGAAATATCTTTATAAAGATGTAAGCAAAACTGGTCACTCAACAAAATGGTTGATACAATTAAATAAATGCATCATTTGCAAAACTAGCCTATTCCTAAGGGTGATTCTTGTTAAATGTTCAGTCAATGGTGCCATTAATGAAACTCTCATTTATCTAGGCAGACATCTGCCGCATACTGGGAGGTGACATACATGCCTGAACCAGGGCAGATCCCCCTCAAGGCATGGTAGGGTGGTGTGGGGTGGGCTGGGTGGGTTTGGGCAGAGCACACACCTGCATGATGATCTGTGTGTGTCGGAACTGATCCCAGTGGTCCTCGATGAGGTTCTGCGAGGCAACACAGAGTTCCTTGTCGGGGTAGTTACTCACTGGCCAAACCTGCACAAAACACACGTTTAGGTGAAGTGGAAACATTTCATAAAAAAAATTTAAATTGAATTTTCACAATTTTCTCTCTCTAAAAATTGCATTTTTAACACATTTTAAAAACTTTTTTATATAAAAAAATTAATTTTACAAAATTTAGTTTTTACATTTAAGTTTTTCATATTTCCTAAAAAAATTCATTTCCACAATTTCATTTTACAGCCTGAAGATAAATAGCAAGACAAGTTTTTTCAAAAGTGTTGTAATAGCCACCAGTGACATATCTAAAGGTATGTAGACAATGACTTATTAAAAAATGAATACGACAAAAGAATACCGCATTACAAAATTATAGTGATTTTACTGTAACTCTTTAAACATCTTTTTGAAGTTGTGGGTAAAACATAGTACTGTCCCCCGTGTGACAGATAAAATAAAGGCTACCTGAAATAGCATATTTTGAATCGCCAGATGGCAATATATGAATGTCGACAAGATGTTTGTGCATGTGGTTTATGTTTCCTTTGATGTTTTAGACACTATCACAGATTTTTATCATGGTTGCAGCACAGTGTTTGTCGGTCAAGATTACATGTCGTGGTTTATCTATATTCATAAGTGGCTGACAGAATTTTAATAAAATAACAATTAGACACATAAAACATTCCTGCAATTGTTTTTGCCGTGCGTCAAAACAATCGACAACACATGCTTGATCGCATTTGAAATTTTTCTAAATGTCAGATTGACTTTTTTCTGTTGCTAGCATTGTAATTTTTGCTAAATATCATTATTATTATTGTCGGTACAATGTATTCTTTACTGACACAATAACTTGTGAAATATTTGCAGTCTAGGATTAGCATACATTGTTGTATCTTTAGCCAAAAAATCCATCGAATTTTTATAGAGTATTCGATAGAATTTCTGCAAAAATATTCTATAGAATAGAGTTGACAGAATATTGCATATAATTTTTTATTGAATATTCTATAGGATTTATGTGTAGTATTCTTACTATTCCATAGTTTTGTACACAATATTCTACTAAGCTCTGTAGAATTCTACTGATTGTTTGTCAACAATTGTAGTGATTTATTATAGTTAATATTAGAAGACTTACCCGAGGCCTGACTTGTTCAAATACGACCTCCCCACTGACTTGTTGGACCAGTTCCTCTGGAATGTCTGACTTCTCTACTACGTGTTCTCCTCTGTTGTTAGTGCTGTAAGAAGGACATATCCAGTGTCCAGAAATAAAGGCGATGGTATCATAGGTGTTAACATTATCCTTTTTTCCCGGTTTTTAAGATACATTCCTCTTTTTTGTAGCTTTTATAATTAAAATTTTTTACGGTAAAATTTACTGATTTGTTGCATGACCCATTGTAGGCACATGTTATTTCTCTGGTCTGAAGTAATTTTACATTTTCTTCCATATGCATTCACTAAGAACAGCATTTCTAAATATTGACCCATAAAAACACTCATGTGTTGACTAAAAATCACTGAAAGTTGTGTGGAGGATAATTTGCCCCGTTTTTCCATGAGCACTTTCACACTTTTCCATGAACAGGTATGACTCATGTATGATACGATAACATGTAGCTTTCAAGGAATGCTGGATCGATCATTTGTCACCCCCACACATCACATAGTGTGTGTGGGGACTTTGGTAGGGTTAGTTTGTTAGATGTTGAAAAAGCCTGTTTTTGAAGGTGTCTGTTGACTCAAGTGTTTCATTGTAATTGGCAAAAACTGTTTCCCACACATGTTCAATAACTGTTTTGTAAAATGGATTTTTTACACTTTTAAGAGCATCCAGTGGTGTGCCTAATGTACTGTAACAGGGGGACATATGTCAAGTTTTAGATGCTTTCTATCTTCCATATGTCATAGCTTAAATAGTGACTGTTCATGTCTGTCTTGAAGTAGTTGTGCCACATCTGGCTGCATGTCTTTGGATCCTTTCTAAAGGTTTGATGTCCATTTGTGTTGATAAAATTCATTGCGTGAACTATCAGCTTTTTTTTATATGCAAATATTTTGTCATGGACACTGCACTAACAGATTGATGGTATGTTGTCATTATTTATAGTTAGAAGGAAACTGATTATAACAGATTCCAAATTTTTTTATTAAAATGCAAAGTGGTAAAGCAATCAAATGTAGGAGAAGGTGGAGCATAACCACACCAGGTCTGAGGCACATCCACAACATAACCACACCAGGTCTGAGGCACATCCACAACATAACCACACCAGGTCTGAGGCACATCCACAACATAACCACACCAGGTCTGAGGCACATCCACAGCATAACCACACCAGGTCTGAGGCACATCCACAACATAACCACACCAGGTCTGAGGCACATCCACAGCATAACCACACCAGGTCTGAGGCACATCCACAACATAACCACACCAGGTCTGAGGCACATCCACAGCATAACCACACCAGGTCTGAGGCACATCCACAACATAACCACACCAGGTCTGAGGCACATCCACAACATAACCACACCAGGTCTGAGGCACATCCACAACATAACCACACCAGGTCTGAGGCACATCCACAACATAACCACACCAGGTCTGAGGCACATCCACAACATAACCACACCAGGTCTGAGGCACATCCACAACATTGATAAAAAAAGTACATTTCAACATATTCATTATGTTAGAAGATACGTCGTTTAGAAATATACTTGGTAAGACAATGGGTCCTTAAAGCAGCGGTTCCCAACCTGGGGTACGCCAGTGGTTTTCCAGGGGGTACACAGAGGGTTGGCTGAAGCTAAGGTTGCATGCAGAGGTGCAACAATTTTGTCACTTTGTTTGGTCCACGAAGGAGAAAATGTGTTTCACTAATACTATCAAATTAACAGAAAACATTCTTTTCAACCAAACATTAAATGCTATTAGAAAACGTCATCACCCAAGTACTTAAATTGCTTTTCTCGATGGACCAACAATTTTCCCAATTAATTTTGTACCTAAGTTATTCATAAGTTACAATAATTTCGCCTCGTTACAACGGTTAATGCCTAACTGGTAAGCGCCATCAAGTCCAGCATCCTCAATATCTGGCTCTTCTTCCAAGAGTTTGATACAGACCAAGAGGCACTGCTTGTCCACATCAAGGTCCGTTGGCTCTCACAGGGGAACATGATGTGGTGTCTCAGAAAGAGGAGATTATAAATTATTTGACCGTGTCGGCAAAGAACAGTCTCGAAAATTCGTCATGAAATTCCGTGAGCTCAGTTAACAAGTCACTCCATGGCCAGTTCACCACAGCGGTATTTTTTGTCGACAACTTATGTACAGGCATTCATCATGAAGCTAGCGCTGGTGGGACAGCAAAATCAAGGAAGGATGCTTTAGGATGAAGAAACAGGACATAAAAATGTGGGGCAAACTTATGTAGGTGCACCTGCCTTCCATATGGAAGGAGTTGTGGACATACTTCGTGGATATGAAGTCTGTGATTGACTCCACTGCATGTGATGCGTTTAAAGCTCTTCCCCTGACAAAGCTGTGGTTTAAGACAAGTGAACTGTATCATTCTGTGGCTGATGTGCCCATGAGGGAATTGTTGATGTTTCCTACATATCTTGGCGAGCAAGGATTCTCATCAATGTTCTGCATGAAAGCAAAATTTTGTGCCCAACAGTGCATGAAAGATGACTTACGCGTCTCCTTATCCAAAAATGTTCCCAGAATTGAGGGCCCAGCTTTGTCCAGGAAAGCTCAACCCTCACATTGAGGTGGTTTCTCGAATACTGATTTCTTATCCTACCTCCATTCGGGGTACAGCTTTGTCGTCAATAAAATGTGTATCACTGAACTCAGTGTTGAATGTTGTTTCGTATATAATTATGTGTCACTATGATGAGGTATCCGGCCGATCGTTTCAGGACACGGGATATGTGGGGAAACAAAGGTTGGGAACGGCTGCCTTAAAGATAGGCTATTTAATGATTTTCAAAACGGAAATGTGGGAGAATTATGGCTTTTAAAATCTTAGCTATGTAGCTATCCACCACTTTCCCCTACTTAACTAATACATTTACTATCGTGAATTTTTTTACAAACAGCAATATGCGGATAGGCAACCAGTCATAACTCTTTGTGTCACAGAGAAATCCTGTACTTCCTTACAAGTTGACGGTGATTTGGATGGAGCACTTTAGCTGCTTGTATCCCTGACAGGTCCGACACACGACGCGTCCATCTCCGTCACACTGCAGACACCTGCAACGGAAGGGGAACGTCATCAAAACGACAATGTAATACTACCTCAACAGTATGAACAATGCGGCTCACCCTGCTGTCTATCTTACTCAATTCTACCTGTTCCACAAACTGTAAGAACAAACAACAATAGTGTCATATACTGTAAACAACCTGCACATAATGGCTATAATCATCTGATCTTGTTCAGTTCTGAACAATCTCGATGTCTGCCATCGCAAAAACATCTTTGTACCATCACCTGACACCGTTGGGCATAATATCCAACAACCCACTATGCACCATGTGCAATACAGTTTGGCTGTTCGTGAAAGTGGCCAAACAAAGATTGTACATGTTCATCCACGTACTATGTACAGTGCAAGAAGATACTCTTGCACAGAGTCCTGGAGTTCAATGTACCAGGCACTAACCAATATCCCAGATAGTATTGCCAGCTTGGCAAAAAATGGCAAAGAATGACAGCTGTAGTATTGGTATGCCATGGTTGTACATCGGCAGCCATTGCATAGCATGCATTGCATATGCCAACATTGGACCAAAATAATGCCATACATTGGGCCAACATTGGCCCAATAATGGACCAGTTTTGGCATGTCAACGTTGGTCCAGTGCTGGGCCAAGCAACAAGCTGCCATTGTTGGACCAATATTGGCCCTGTGGACATCCTAGTCTTGGCCCAGTGATGGCAGAGCCCAGAAATGATCCCCTGCACTCAGATCGATGAAAAACCAGAGGGAGGTGAGGATTTTGGCTGAGGATAACACACAGCGGTCCAAGGCAAAGAAGGCCTGATTGCAGCTGTAGGGTGTATTCGTACTACTACAGCCACATAATACGTTAGTGGAAGAGAGAGAATCAACCACCCCAGGGAATAAATGCCTGCACCAAATGAACCATAGCCTCAGTCATCTGGGGCTTTTACTACATAAAGTCATGTTAGTGGATGATCCATAAACCAGTGAAATGTTTCACCATTTTATGGTTATTTTTCTGTGCTCAACATAGCCTTGTAGTGAACAACAAACATCCGAGGGGGGTGGGGTGGGGGGAGGAGCACTCAATACATTGCCAGTATACCATCCTCAAGATAAATTCAACATTTTATGGGTATTTTTTCTGTGTCCAATGTTAACACACGCAATGTGCTAAGGGCATCAAATCACACTTGTTGCATAAACAAGGGTATATATTTTGACATCTCAAATTTTAGTTAACATTAATCTATGAATAAAATATGTTAGTGAATTAATCTATATCACATATCATGAAACAATACATAGCCTACACATAAAAGGGTGTGTATTTGGTTTAACTCCATCAATTTGAAAAGGTTATAATTTTGCATAACTTGTGGAATGCGGCTCCTGTCCGATGAAGATGGTGTATATTTCAATCCGCTCAGTGGTAGAAGTATATATATATATATATATATATATATATATATAAATAAAGGTATCTTTTTGGTAGAAAAATGAACGAGGGGGTACACAATGAACCGTTCCATTTAAAAACCGAGCACGATGAATCAATGACCCCCCAAGTTTGTTTCACTGTTTTAGACCACATACATCTCTGAATGACCTAACTAACTACAACACAAAGACAGCCACAGTTGTATTTCATTTAGTAGTACATGTCCTTAAACTGAATCGAACAATTCTAAACAAGTTTCTACAGGTGTGTACTAGTTTCTACAGGTGTGTACTAGTTTCTACAGGTGTGTACTAGTTTCTACAGTCCTTCGATGTGCAGTCTGTAACGTGTCAATGACTGTGTTTATCAAGAGGTTGACATTGACGTAAGTATAAATAGCAGGTAGGTGCACATTAGCCCTCGTGACTGCCCATATGACGCAAGTTGGCCCTCAGTATTGTGCGCTGCTGTCGTTTCATTGAATGTGAAGCATTCTAAGTGCTCACACATAACAAACAATGCTGACACTGATTCTAATTTTTTATTTGTTGTCTGATGTTGTGGCTGACTGATTAAAATTCTCATTGCATTCCATTAGTGTGTGTGTGTGTGTGTGCGTGTGTGTGCGTGTGTGTGTGGTGTGTGGTGTGTGTGTGTGTGTGTGCATGTGCGTGTGTGCTTCGTGCGACCCGTGCGTGCACGTGAGGGCTAGTAGGAGTGTGGATATGGGCATGCATGCATTACTCCTGACATTACTCCTGGTTATTTGGAGCAACTTGGTATGTCTATGTGGGTGTCACACTGCCCCACCCTATTCGGTCAAGAGTCCGTATTTTGTCAAATACATATTAAGATAACACTGTAAGCATTCATCTATATGATATTGGTTTGGTTTGCTATAGTGACATCTACTAACTCCTGGCTATTTTGAGCCATTTGACATCTCTCAGTGGGTGAAGATATTGATAATCTGGCGAAAACGTCCACCCTGTAATGTCACCAGTGCCTGTTTTTTCGAATATGGGGAAGTGTTTAACCAGGAAACCGACACCTGCAGAGAGATGCAAATTAGCTCAAATTGGCCAAGAGTAATATCAGTGAATGTCACAATAGCAAAAAACAAATTTTACTTGCTTAACGGGTTACACTTTTTATCTTACTGTGTATTTGTTTGACAAAATATGCACTCGTACCCTTACAAGGTGGACGAAGGTTTTGGCCATGAAATCAACCCACCTTTTCCTTCCCGTGCCGTGGCACTGCCAACAGGACTCGATGTGTCCGTGTCCGTGGACGTCGGTCTTCCAGTCGCGTCCTGTGCCCTGGCACCGGAGACAACACTTGTAGCCGCGCCCGAGACAACTATGACAGCGCACCCAGCCCAGGGAGTTGCAGCCGTGACAAGCCTGGTAACCACCACATATGTCAATATATGACATCATCATCTTCTGAGGTATTAATTTATTGTTTTATTTTACGTCTTACATTGCTTTATTTGTAAATATATCTCTACTTTGAGTAATAGCATGATGTAAAGTGCCGTAGAGTACTCAGTGAATATGGCGATATATAAATTTTGTATGTATGCGTGATATACATATGAAATGTGTCAACAGTTCTGTATTGCCATCATTTACCTTGTGTGAGTGCTAGGAAAAAATAGTGTACCTGTATTCCAAGTAGTCTCTACTGGTAATGGGATGTATTTACAATTAAAACTACTGTGACAAACTCAAGATCATAATTAAGTACAATGGTCAAGGCAAGAAACTCAGATATCAACAGCAAACACATTTTCCTAATATTCTTCTTTCTACCAAACACGAGCCCTTGTGTATTCATAGGAATAAGACACTTATATATATGCAGCACTGGTGGATTGATAAAATATAGCCCTAAAATATATATGTAATGTATGTATAATAAATTATTATATAATATTATGTATATATATAATATTATACACAGTAAGGTAAGGTTGTGGTCATAAATGTGTAGTTTGGAAAACTGCATAAAATTAAGAATAATCTACTGTTAAGGAGGGGCGATATGCTTGACACTGTTGACAGTGGAAGTAGTCTGTAGCTGAGATAATGTAGGCCTTCGTACAATCACATGGCTGGTGTGGGGCACTTCCAGGTCATGTATTTCGTCTTGAAACATCTCACTTGGAGCACATGGAATGGACCATGGTGAGGGGGCAGGACCATTCATTGGTCCGTCTATCTCTTGACCTGAAACCATCAATGAAATGTAAGAAAAACTGGGATGGGGGCTGACATCACATTTGTGGTGTACCCAGTTGTCACCTAGTGAACAAAGACAGCAAGATTAATTTACTGTGACAAGAGCATTGGAAGATGTTTGAAAGTAACATCCTTTTATGCTTTTCTCATGTTTGCATACACACAGTTATACTTAAATTTTAAGTCTACATTAATAATCCAAATATGCTACCAAATAAGAGTGATGCATGCACCAAATATTGTCACAGTAGAATATCAGAAATAGCTTCTTGGGTATGTAAAAAAGGTGTAGTTAAGAAACATGGAATACCTTGCTTTGCATACTATTTGTCCTAAGTATTACACGCTGTACTAATTAAGTCTATATTTACCTCGGAACGGTTCTTGCTCCCATTTTGTACATCTTGTTTCTGTGTACGTCTCCAAAGTATACTACAAAACACATAAAATACAACTGTACATGGACAAGTAGTGTGCATCTAGTTTTATGAAGGGTTTCTGAGGAAACTGATCCACAGGAAAATATTGTATCTGTACAAATAAATACGAATGAAAAGAACCCCATAGAGTGGTTAGTCAAAATCTGCAGACAGACAGACAAACAGATTTATTTGACCACAACTGTACAAAATGGAATAATTAACATCAATGTAAATTCTTTCATTCTTTTTATTATTTATGTTATTTGTAGTAGATTTTGTTTCAATGTGGATCTGTTTTGGAAATGCAATTTTTACTGTGGTGCCACCTACTGGATACAAGAGGAACCAACAACCGTGCACAAGTGTAATAGCTACACTTGACAACAGAACTATTTGTGCAATAAATTACAGTGGATCAAACCTATTGTTCTCAAGAAGCTGACACAAATTAAAGTAAAGTAAAAAGTGTTTATTATATCCATATTTTAAACTACAACAAACACATACTGAAATTAAACACCTTCTCTTTAAAATGTACTTATTTCTTCTTTGAAAATCTCTTAAATGTTTCAGATAGAAACCTATAGAGTACATAGCTACTCTAGGAAGAGCACACCTTCCCTTGGGTTGCTTGTGACCTGTCTACTTTGTTTGCAATTAATGGTATGTTTCTTCAGAGAAAACCCTGGAGGAAACATCCCTTTTGATGGATGTTTCAATTTCATTTCATGATTATGTAGCAAATTAATAGAATAGATCATAATGTATATGAATAGAATAATTGTTTTTAATTTATATGAATTGCATGAGGTTTCTCTCTTAAAAATTACAAAAGCATATTTGCAGGTGGATAAATTCTACAAAAGGTCGACGTTTTTTTCTGGACTAGGAGCACAGTGGGGCGATTCAAAGAAACATGTCTTACCCTGAGGGTGCTGGATGGAACGATTTTGACCCGGGACATGTTCCGTGCTGGCTTCTTCCCATAACAGCAGTGGGCACCGACGAAGTGCAACAGAGCTTCTTTAGCTTCACCCTCATCAATGTGGGCACAACTACAGCACCACCACATGCACTGTAATTATAGATCTGCCATAGATTTCCCTTATGTCATACAGATTTTGGGAGATATATGGATTTGTTTCAAATGGAAAAACTGTGATAAAGGATATACTTTTTTGTGTTCATAATACAAGCAAAAAATTTAATGACAAATTGATTTTGAAAAAGTGGCTGGTTTTCTATTAAGGCTCATTCATTGATTGCTATACAGTAATTAATTATTATGCAAATGTAAATAAATTACAACAATAATAGCGTGACAGTATATACTTGCCTTGTGTATTCCTCTAACGGTTTGAGCTCTCCGTCAGTCTCAAGGTCCTTCAGTGTACGCATCGACTCTGACGGGCCACAATCTGAGTACAACACACAATTTATTACTCACTTACTATTCTTGGTCACTCAAATGCCAATATCGCAATACAGTGTCAAATGAAGATATCCTAATTAAAAACAACTTAAAGAAGACAAGCACAGATGTCTGGATGAGCAGATGGAGCTTGATTAAGGAGGTCCTGAGAATGAGTGAAGAGAGCCACTGCCTGACGTCTCTAATTTGGATGCCTGAAGGCAGCTGGAAAGTGAGTAGCCCAAAGAACAAAGAGAATTGAGGTGGAGGTGGTGGACTGAAGCCAAACAGGTGGTCAAAGACAAAGTGAGCTGGAAACAGTGCACTGCAGCCACTAGGCCTGAATGGGATAGGTAAGGTAAGCAATATGCCAATGCTGGCAATCTCAACAGATCACATGCTCCAGGACAATGTCTGTGTCACTAAATATTCCATGACAACACTGGGTTTCAGTAACTATTGCACATGCATTGACTTTGTGCAAACAGTTGATTGTCTGTACAGATGGATGGTCCCTAAATGTGCCCAAGATACAGTACCCCAAAAAAGTTTTAATGGGACTGTTAATATTGAGAGCCTTTAGAAACCTTGTGTTTAGCAATGTGGCAGCAACGTAGTAAAATCATGATGCTCCAGGTAAGCCTAGGGCCCAAAAAGTTTCTAGTACACTCACTCGTCGTCCCAGATGACCACATCAATGGGTTTTACCAGTGGTGCTACCAGGGGAATCTATGCAAAACAAATAAAATTCCAATTTTAGAAATCATTTTATCTGATGATGCCTACACAAAAAATCAAGGTTTTTTCCATAGGGCTTGAGAGTTTCTACCACCAAAATTTAAAACGTTGCCTCTAAAATTTTGCACATAATATTCAGAATTGACATGACAATGTGTAGTTTATTTCCTAAAAATTACATACTTTAATTCCATTATATTTGAGCTCAATGACTATAGGAAAAAGCCTAAAAATGCTTTGTATTTCAAAAATGTTACGAGAATCCTCTATTCACAGGGAGGTGCAGCAGTATGTAGTAGGACATACAGAATGCAGCAGTATGTAGTAGGACATACAGAATGCAGCAGTATGTAGTAGGACATACAGAATGCAGCAGTATGTAGTAGGACATACAGAATGCAGCAGTATGTAGTAGGACATACAGAATGCAGCAGTATGTAGTAGGACATACAGAATGCAGCAGTATGTAGTAGGACATACAGAATGCAGCAGTATGTAGTAGGACATACAGAATGCAGCAGTATGTAGTAGGACATACAGAATGCAGCAGTATGTAGTAGGACATACAGAATGCAGCAGTATGTAGTAGGACATACAGAATGCAGCAGTATGTAGTAGGACATACAGAATGCAGCAGTATGTAGTAGGACATACAGAATGCAGCAGTATGTAGTAGGACATACAGAATGCAGCAGTATGTAGTAGGACATACAGAATGCAGCAGTATGTAGTAGGACATACAGAATGCAGCAGTATGTAGTAGGACATACAGAATGCAGCAGTATGTAGTAGGACATACAGAATGCAGCAGTATGTAGTAGGACATACAGAATGCAGCAGTATGTAGTAGGACATACAGAATGCAGCAGTATGTAGTAGGACATACAGAATGCAGCAGTATGTAGTAGGACATACAGAATGCAGCAGTATGTAGTAGGACATACAGAATGCAGCAGTATGTAGTAGGACATACAGAATGCAGCAGTATGTAGTAGGACATACAGAATGCAGCAGTATGTAGTAGGACATACAGAATGCAGCAGTATGTAGTAGGACATACAGAATGTTAAACCCACTGAAAAAACAAATGAACAATATTAATAAATGAATGTCATTAAAAAACCATGTCACAATATCATCTTAGAAATTTTATGTGACCAGTAACTGGAAACTGTTTTGTTTAATTGAACACCATCTTGGCTTACAGATTCTATATATACTCAACCGGAATCGTGTTAATCATTAACTTCACCTCATCAGTGCTAAAGGTTACAAGTCACCAATGCTAAAGGTTAGACAGTCTATATCACATCTGCAGCCACATCCAATTCTAAGACACTAAGATAGACAGGTTTGAGAGGATATCTCCGTCAGACACCTGGGATCAGATGGCAGGACAGTGTGTCACCAACAAGAAGAGGGGAACTTGACAGAGGACACTGGATTAGCTGACACATGTGAAGGAGGAACAAAGGATGGTTAGGGAACACAGGACACAGCCAGAAATAAATGTGAGAAATTGGTGAAATAAATATATGTTGACACAGAAATAAATATAATAATAATTACTAATAATAATGAAACTTCTACAGAACCTAAATTCTCAGAACCTGAGGTCAGAGGCACAACAAACCAGAATCGTTAAGAGTTATATCTTGAACAGGGATGCACAAAAGTCATCATCAGAGTTATATCATGAACAGGGATGCACAAAAGTCACCATCAGAGCGAGAGGTTGTTGAGGATATAAGGTAGAAATTGCAATTTAAAACAATATAATATCTTGGATGACACAGAAATAAATATAGGATGACACAGAAATAAATAAGTGATGACACAGAAAACATATGTGATGACACAAAAATAAATATGAGATAACACAGAAATAAACATGGCATGACACAAAAAAATCAATATGGTGACCAAAAAATCAATGTGGCATGACAAAGAAAAAATAAATATGTGATGACACAAAAAAAATTATTTTTATGGCATGACAATCATCCTGCCAAGGACAAATATGGTTATTTTCCCAGTGTCAATAACTGGAATGTACACCAGAACAATACCGACTGTAGGCCTACACCAAAACTGTACAAATAGTACAGCAATTAAATTGTTGGAATGGGCAGTGACATTAATACACATAATATCATGTGTGTCAAACAACGAGCACTCTTCACAGACACAGAGAGACAGGCTGAAGCAGTTTGTCATTGACAGGTCATTAAAAAGATGGAAACACAGCATCCACGTATAGCTACACTGAAAAGACTGACTGCACAACTACACAACACAACTACTACTACTACTACTATAGGGAAACATAATGTTGGTCTAACTCGCAGTTCTGCATCAAAGCTGTTGACAAGCAGTGACAGGTCAGACCAAATATATTTTACAGACATTTATTATGAATGCCACTGGAAATGACATGACGCTCTGCATGACAGCTGGCTATGAGTCGTAACACCTATCTCTGGGTGAAAATGTCAATCGAAGAAAACCTTTGCAGAAGTTGTGCATAAGCCAGAAGCATAAGTATTAATCTAAACCTTGGATAATGAGGAATTCTGCATGCACAGTTTGAGTTACAAATCTAAAATAGCCAATCTAGCTCAATTAATCACACAGAGGTTCTTACCAAATTTAGACAAACTCTAAATGGTTGGGGGGAGGAAACTCTGAATGGGGGGAGGGGGATATCCTTCACTATCAATCCTGAAGATTGTTGGTATTTCACTGAGCAAAACTGCATGAACTGACGTCACTGAAATTGACAGACAAAGAGATTAATGGCTGAAATATCTTGTTAGTTTGAAGAAACCTGACAGAGCATTAATAATCATTACTGGGCTGTCTAGGTGGGGATGGGGCTGTGTAGGTGCTACTAGGTGGAGAGGGGGTGTGTGGGTGGGGAGGGGGCTGTGTGGATGGGGCTGTGTAGATGGGAGGGGATTGTGCAGATGGGCAGGGATTGTGAAGATGGGCAGGGGGTTGTGTAGATGGGAGAGGGTTGTGTAAGTGAGCGGGGATTGTGTAGATGGGCAGGGATTGTGTAGATAGGCAGGGAGTTGTGTAGGTGAGCAGGTATTGTGTAGATGGGGAGGGAGTTGTGTAGATAATAATAGAGGGTTGGTTAGATGAGAGGGGGTTGTGTAGATGGATGGGGGTTGTGTAGATGGAGAGGGGCTGTGTAGATAGGGAGTGGGTTGCGTAGATGGGTATGGTGCTATGTATATGGGGTTGTGTAGATGGGGTGGGGCTGTGTAGATTGGGAAGGGGGCTGCGTTAATGGGAGGGGTGATGTAAATGGGGGTGGGGCTGTGGAGATGGGATTATGTAGATGAGGGGTTGTGTTGAAGGGGAGGGGGTTGTGTAGATGGGTGGGGGTTGTGTAGATGCCACATGGAGATGCATTGTGTAGATAGGGAAGGGGTTGTGTAGGTGGGGAAGGTTCTTTATAGATGGGGTTGTGTAGATGGGGTGTGGCTGTATAGATGGGGAAGGTGCTGTGAAGATGGGGAGGGGGTTGTGGAGATCTAAGCGGATGAGATGACAGAGAAAACAAACATGGAAAGAAACAAGGCACATAAGGCTGCTGTCACCTCGACTGCTGTGACATGTTGTCTCGTAGCCAAGGATATGTGTGCTGATCTTGGATGCATCGAGGGGCATGGCCATTGGCTCGAGTCCTGTGTGGTCCTCAGGAAGGTCTGCACTTGGCAGGTCTGGTCCATCATACATTGGCTTCCCATCAGCACTCGGTTCCCAGGCTGTGGACACAACACACACGGAATGGTCCAAACTCACTGCATTCATCATATTCATATGCAGTCATATCCAATATACAAAGCACAAATACTCAATACACAAGTCATCTATTCAAAGCACCTTGAGAGATAGTTTGTGGGGAAATACTAATTCAGTATATTTATATAAAAATACTAAATATTCAATGGGAAAAACCTCAAAACACAGGTATTAAGTTGTCAATTTAACATTACATATCATATATACATATATGTATGTATGTATGTATGTATGCATGTATGTATGTATGTATGTATGTATGTATGTATGTATGTATGTATGTATGTATGTATGTATGTATATATATATATATATATGTATATATGTATATATGATATGTAATGTTAAATTGACAACTTATATATATATATATATATATATATATATATATATATATGATGGGCTCTGTTAATTCATTTTAACACGTTTGAAAAATTATGAATCTTTCAAAAAAGCTTATGATGGCTTTTAAAACATTTTTGTACGACTAAAGAAACGACTTGCTAACGTACGTCGTATGCACTCCTTGCGTGGCTGTGAGTGAGAGTGCCGATGATGATGACGATGATGACTGTGACTTGTCTTCGTGTGGATGGCATCTGAGATGACCAGTTGGAGCGAGGCTCGTCGTTCTCGGGCCAACGAAGCTGAAACTTGAAGCGAAGTCCGTCGAATGTTCGCCTCTTCCACCTGAATGTTGTTGGCACTGATAGATTGTGGGAAGTGTTGCACATGTTGTGCTGAGTTTGTGTTAATGTCACCAGGTGACACTTCTACGGGTGCTCCGGCTGGCGAGATGAGCTCGTAATCGGCAGGAGGCGGGATTCCAGAGTCAAAGCCGAGGTCAATCTCCTGCTCCGATATATCATGCAGATAACCTAGGAACGGAAAGAAGAGCCTACGGTAATCATAACAATGCAGTTCATAGTGTTGTACAGAGAATCAGAGTAAAATAAATAATATTTTTATAAAGATAATACTGTAATATTTCTATATAATTCAACATTAAAGCGAAACAAAAGTCATGGTGTTGGGGCTGTGCACCTAAAAGAGATAATAAAAACTAACTACATGCAACTAAATTCAAGAATACCACGTCAGTTGTTTACTCAGAATGTGTTTTAAAAGTGAGATATTCTGGTAAATTCTCTGATTAACTGAGGGCTGACATGTTAACCAGGGCAACTGATAAGCCTATGTGCAGTTCTATGAAATCGGGTAACCTAGACTACAGCGTGACATATTAAGTACTGCTGATATAAACAGAACCAATGCAAAGTCTCAATCAACGTGTCTATGTCCTATGAAAAAGGACTAATTTAGTAAACAAAGGTCAAAATATATTACAGAAGTTGAGTTTGGATGCAAACAGCATGACCATATCTTACTGGCAAGTATAGTAATAGGTGTACACAAATATATTTTCATTTAATGAACGAATATTGCCAGACTATAGCATCCATGAAGTAGGTTTATCTAACAGTATGGCGTATCCCATGAAATTAAGATGTTGTGTGTTGAACAAGGTTTTCCTAGTAAACCACTGGCATGATATTCTTGATTGTAGACTTTGCTAATGGTTATGTTTTAGTAACTCTTATATGTGCATAGGCCCAAAACCATGAATTTTGTTGCTTTTTACATGTTTGAGGGGAATGGTTATATGTTGAATATTACACATTTTCCCACTGTTCCCTCATAAATACTGAACCAACATGCATACTAACTTTATAGAAACGTTTTCAAAAAAGTGTTTCCCATATTATGTACTTGCAGAGCCAATGTCTGTCTGCTACCCAACCAGAGCATAAGGTGAACAATTGCATTGAAGACTTATAATTGCCTGACTCACTTTTAGCATTGGTTTTAATGGGAAAATCAATAGGAAACCATGTCCACATATTGGACGAGCGCATTAGTTCTAGTTAAACCAGCACTCACAGAACATTTTATTTGCACCTGCATTTTCCTTCCCCATCCTCTCCCATCTCAGGGCTCAGGACATTGGAGTCTACCACGACCCATGTTTTATATTCATATGTCTGGTAGTTGTTTTGGGCCCTATTTTTATTACGCCAATCTAGTTAGTCAACATGATTTAATTAAAAATACATGTAGACAGAAAAAATATATAAATATACACACGTCATGAATGAAAAAATTTAAAAAAATAAAAAATAAAAATATTCACATGTCATGCATTAAAATGTATAATTGACTAATCTAGTAATTAATAATTGGATTGGATAGATAAAAGGGTGAAAGTAGTTAACAAAAAGTGCATTATCCAACCTTGCTAAATGGCATAAATAGCTAAATATTAATGATCAAATGCGTTCATTAAACGATTTTACATAATTTGTAACAAACATAAACTTGCACTACAACTGTGTGACTGATACGTACAATTATGCTGTATAAGGGGAACTAACTATCTTCACTCTTAACCTGTACTATCTCACAATGACTAGTATACAATACATGAATCTATTGCTGCATAAACAAAACAATGTGCAGCAGACCGTGACAGGAAACCACAAACAACTGCTGATGGATACTAGCTTCATGCTCAAAATCAATGCAGCAGATCAAAGTCCATACAGTGGTAATCGTTTTATTGTCTTTTATGAAAATATAAAATAAATGTTGATTCTCCTCATGCTAAAATGAAAATTGTATACATTTTAAAAGGGGTGCTTTCTGTGAGGGAACAAAATACTCTTGTGGTATAAGTGCAACTATAGCCTTAAATAACAATGAGCAGAGTCACGGCTGAATAGACACAGTCCCACAAGACTTGTCGGTTCAGTAGCATGTCTTGTTCAGTAGCATGTCACACTTGTCTAGTGCTTGGTAAGAATTAAGAGTTGGTCAGCATATCAATTATTCACTGCTTGTACAAGATAGTCTTCTGTAGTGCTAGGGATGATGAGAAGAATCCCAGCTAATGCATTAATATTAATGCAGCAAACAGAGAGCTTAAGACACGCAAGAGCAAGAACTCTATCAAGTCACCAGTCCAACTAGTCTCTCTCCAATATACAGACCAACTAAACTGTTGAATGATTCTCTCTCCAATACACAAACCAACTAAACTATGGGATGAAGCTCTCTCCAATACACAAACCAACTAAACTATGGGGTGAGTCTCTCTCCAATACACAAACCAACCAAACTATGGGGTGAGTCTCTCTCCAACACACAGACCAAATAAACTATAGGGCGAGGCTCTCTCCAATACATACACCAACTAAACTATATGGTGAGTCTCTCTCCAATACACAGACCAACTAAACTATGGGGTGAATCTCTCTCCAATACACAAACCAAATAAACTATGGGGTGAGTCTCTCTCCAATGCACAGACCAACTAAACTGTGGGATGATTCTCTCTCCAATACACATACCACCTAAACTATGGGGTGAGTCCCTCCCCGATACACATACCAACTAAACTATGGGGTGAGTCTCTCTCCAATACACAGACCAAATAAACTATGAAGTGAGTCCCTATCCAATATACATACCAACTAAACTATGTGGTGAGTCCCTCTCCAATACACATACCAACTAAATTATGGGGTGAGTCTCTCTCCAATACACAGACCAACTAAACTATGGGGTGAGTCTCTCTCCAATACACAGAACAAATAAACTATGGGGTGAGTCTCTCTCCAATACACAGACCAACTAAACTGTGGGGAATCTCTCTCTAATACACAGATCAATTAACTGTGGGGAATCTCTCTCTAATACACAGACCAACTAAGCTGTGGGGAGTCTCTCTCTAATACACAGACCAACTAAGCTGTGGGGAATCTCTCTCTCTAATACATAGACTAACTAAGCTGTGGGGAATCTCTCTCTCTAATACACAGACCAACTAAACTGTGGGGAGTCTCTCTCTAATACACAGATCAACTAAGCTGTGGGGAGTCTCTCTCCAATACACAGACCAACTAAGCTGTGGGGAGTCTCTCTCCAATACACAGACCAATTAACTGTGGGGAGTCTCTCTCAAATACACAGACCAACTAAGCTGTGGGGAGTCTCTCTCTAATACACATACCAATTAACTGTGGGGAGTCTCTCTCTAATACACATACCAATTAACTGTGGGGGAGTCTTTCTCAAATACACAGACCAACTAAACTGTGGGGAGTCTCTCTCTCCAATACACAGACCAACTAAGCTGTGGGGAGTCTCTCTAATACACAGACCAATTAACTGTGGGGAGTCTCTCTCTAATACACATACCAATTAACTGTGGGGGAGTCTTTCTCAAATACACAGACAAACTAAACTGTGAGGAGTCGCTCTCCAATACACAGACCTGACACATCATAGGTATTCCTGATTGCAATACAGTATGCAGAATGTATACCATTTTAATAGGGATTTGTGTGAAATGGAAAAATCGTGATAAAGCACATATTTTCTTGCGTTCGTCACACAAGTACAACATTGAATTACAAACTTCTGTTAAAGCACAACTATTTTTTGTTGCTATGGGCTAGGTTGACTTCTGGCAAAACTTAGCAAATTTTGTTTGATGTGAGACCATTTTGTAGTCTGATGGGTGGGGACACTTGATCAGAATCAGATTGGTACAGGCCAATTAATCAATGCAAAAAACATTTGGATTTATGCAGAATTTCAATTGGAAAATATGGATTTTTTTAAAATGTGACAGTTCTGAAAACTGTTTAATAGTTTAATATTAATAGTTATTGTACTAACAACCACTTGTTCTAAATATGTTTGTGTTTTAAGATGATGATATTTCTAGTCAACCTAACAGATAATGAAACTGAAGTCCTGAATCATGTAAATTATTAGCTTGGGAAATATGGTTCAATGTAAGTCATAAAATATTTTGCTTGGCAGTAATAAATCAAGATAAAAACAGTATCAATAGCACTAAAATAGAAACAACTCGACTGGTGCAATTTGTGCTAAATAAATAAAAGACATCAACTTATAGGCAGACGCTTCAAAAGGAAAAGCTCATGCCAAAGGGGATCACCATAAAATTGACAGATTGTCCATTTTACGTCAACGTCCTTTGCATAAATGAGCAGTTGGATTGAACTATGTAGGGATATCAGTCAGGAGAGATTACAACAAATCTGTGCAATTACATTACAAGCTGAAGGTGCTTTTACATGAAACTGCAACTGGCTTCTTGTGCCTGTGCTATGTAGTGAGGTGGATTGTGATTGTGGTGAACGTTGTTTTGGTTGACAGGTGGCATATGTCAATGACCTGCCAGAGAACGTTAAAACACACACAAGTCTCTCAGCATATTCAAGAAGTATTTAAAGACACCTTTGTGTATAAGGAATAACTTGAATGTGCCATTTTCCCTGTGTTTTTAATAACCTGATACATTAACAATTGTAATAGTTTATACTTAACTACCTTTTGTATAGATTTATTAAGTGTTTTAATCAGCTCTTCTATTTTAGTATGTTTCATTTTTAATAAAACAGACCCAGTATAAATAATTTATGCAATTTATGTTAAGCACCCAAGGGAATGTGTTTTGTCACAGAGGATTTCTGCACGATCTGCCAAAATGAACCGAACCATATGAATGCTTATTAGATCAGAAGATGCCACTAACATGATGACAAAAACTGCGGGAAGTGACTATTGATTGTTAAAGTTATCAAAAGCAGAATCTGCTATGTGGGTTCATAAAATAAATATTCAGTGTAGGAGTATGTATATTGTAATGTATAGCCACTTCTATGGAAGTGATCTAACAAACATTGCAAGCACTCACTGAACCCATGGAACAATCTTAGGACAACCAACATCACTTTATAATTATACCTTCAGTGTTGATTTTGGCAAATATTTGTACTTTCAGCAAGAGCTTGTGTTGTCAACAGTGAAACAACAAAAGCTTTCCTGGTTTGGTCACATCACACAACACAACACCATTTCAAAAACCATCCTGCTAGGCACCTTGGAGGGCAAGAGAAGATGGGGCCTCCAGAAGAAAACTGGCTGGATAACATAGAGGACTGGACCAAGCAAAGCTTACCGACCTTATCATGCACAGCAGAAGACAGACCAAGTTGGTGATGAATATGTGGAAATGGCACCGCTACCATTGTCCTGGTCAACCCATAACACATGAGAAATGTCAGCATTTAATCACCCCATCTGACATCACACATACGCCACTGTCTGCAGGACAGATGCAGAAACATCAACAACTACTCAAAGACTAAAGAATGTCGAGGAAGAATGGTCAACCTCCAGCAGGGCCTCTGACCACGTAGGACCTCCAGCAGGGCCTCTGACCACCTAGGACCTCCAGCAGGGCCTCTCACCACCTAGGACCTCCAGCAGGGCCTCTGGCCACCTAGGGCCTCTGACCACCTAGGACCTCCAGCAGGGCCTCTGACCACCTAGGACCTCCAGCAGGGCCTCTGACCACGTAGGACCTCCAGCAGGGCCTCTGACCACGTAGGACCTCCAGCAGGGCCTCTGACCACCTAGGACTACATCATCTGTGGTTGTCAATGTGACTTACACACTCACCAACGGGACACATAATCGACCATGGACGAAATTTGTCATTCTATGGCTCATTCCATACATAACGATACCTAACTTGCCACATATACTGCTGAGCATGATATGGAAGGCAGTTCACAGAATGCACAGCAGGAAGTCAAGGGGACTTGTATTTTGTGCAGTCCGCAGACACATTGGTCAATCCAACACTGGACTACTAACTCACTTGGAATCCATCAGTGCAGACTACAAGTAGTTAATCTGATTTGCCATTTATGAGTAACAATCATATTTTTATTGAAGGACTGTGAAGTAGGGAATGTACTGACTATAGATCTTCATGCAACTGAACCACCTACATCCCACATCTTGCCCACCCTATCAACTACAACTAACTATGTAATACCCCATGTCATACCACCATCACCCTGGGTATAGTAATATCTCCATATTGGGCAACTGACCCACACCCAAATATACATGGCACTATCCATAACATTCGTCTGTCCTATTAAGGAAAATTTTTCACCTACACAACAATTCTATATTGTAGTGATTCTTGGGAGTGTCTCCATTTTACAGTATGTACATAAATGACCTGAACTACTAACTTAATTATTTACCCCTGTACGCGGGCCATTTGATTTCAGAGCTTTGCACCAGATGTGAACCAATCTTAAGGCGATTCTTATTCCAGGCACATAATGTCACAGATGCACTGCACTATCATGACTCAACAGAAGGAATCCAACATCACATGAGACTGTCACAGGTGCAACTGATTACATCTTAGCTAGGAAAACTTACCATGTCCCAGACAATTATGGGTGTATCCACGTTTGATTACAATGTTGATTGTACAAAAATTGCTGCGGAAATTCCATCCTCAAACAGTGCAATAAGAGGACATTCTTACCAACTGCCTCTGGAACGAACTCCCAGTGGAAACTGTTACAATCAGGGAGAGAGAGCATTTCAAGAAAGACGTCAACGCCATCCTTGGTGACTTGTGTCAACACCCACCCCTAAAGTGGAGAGGCCCATAGAGAAAACAAATTCATTTAAGGTTATGAATAAAATTATGTTATCTTCTATGGCTAATATGGTTCAGGTGAAATGACAAATCAAATCATAACCTTTATAAAGCATTGCTCCAACAGTCATCTCAAGTCTCAAGTAGTTATACTCCAAACAGCCCAATCTTGAGCTAACGCAGGAGTTTGGACCAACGGCTTTTAGTGTCTCTTCCGAAAGACACGGGCAAAGTGGGGTGAACGAAATTGCCCAAGCTTCGAAACGGCGGAGGTGGAATCGAACCACCGTCCTCTCAATCGACAGGCGGGTGCTCTAACGATTAGACCACCGCTCCCCACGGCACATGGTGTCATACAAATGTTCTAGGAAAGAGGTGGGTCGTCATGCAGATGTGTTTTGCAAGAAAACATGCATTGTTACTGTTGATGTTAGCTGCCATGGCAGTGAATTCCATAATGTCAGGACTGCAATACTGATTGACCGGTCAACCCAACCTATCTTGCAGGATGCTAAGCAGATTAGTTCACTGGAGCACGGCGGTCAAATTGGCCAACACAGAGTGGCACAATTTGTGATGTTCTTCAGCACACGCCCATGCCACGCTTGATGTATGAGGAGACATATCTTGAACTCCACTTGTACTGCTATAGGTGGCCAACATTTCCAGTTATGCTGTATGAGATTCCCAATGAGGGGCTTCACACAATGGATGTATCTATTGCTGTAATTTCACCATCACTGTCCTCCTACAGACCCCTGTAGGGAGTCACGGCAATGTTGTCATCCACACTGCCTGCTCGATGCCTCATACAACACAATCTTTCAGATATGATATTTTGTCTGGCTTGTCAAGCCCTCTGATAAAGGTCGATTTTGGAGAGGCGAGGTCTGCTGCAGTGGTTGCAAAGGAGGGCCAGTCCATTAATAAGAGTAGGACAAATCAAGGAGGCAGTCTCTTTTTCCTTCTTTTCCCTTCAGAGACTTCCTGGGATTCAATTTAAAAGTCACATGGACCCTTACAAGTGGAAGCGCGCTATCACAGCTACCATACCAAGGATGGTCTTCAACAGCCAACTAAGCACTGGAATTCGATTCATAAGGATGGACATGGCTCAGCTAAAACGACAGAATACAAGAGTCCTCGCAGGAAAATGAGCAGGCCACTAGTGAATGCTGCCTTCATTCTCTCTCAGGCAATATATGTAACTGCATCTACAAGTCAAGCATTGTATTGAAGTGATGATAAAATTCAATATACAATTTCAGTAACAGTGTAAGAATTAAAGCCAGAGTTCATGTGAAGTGGGAAAAAGTTACCGTGCAATTATTAAAATATTCTTTTGAAAGTCAATTACAGGGAGCCATGGATTGCCACATGCATAGCATACTGGTGACAAAATAACTGACAAATATGGTCCATCATCACGGTAACTGGATTCACATTATCGATAGATGCCTACAATGAGTTTCCAAGCAATATATTAGGTTTGATTATTAAAATATGGTTGTATTGTCCCATGTTTCTTTGTGCCATGGATACTAAGGTCAGTAATCCCTAGGGTACTATATAAAAGATGGAAACACTACTAGAAGCAGACCATGAGCAGCCGTGGTCATAAATGTAAACAAGATGCATTAAGATCATTGCTGGCAAGCACAGCACATCAATAATGATCATTTATTGCACTGTGGAGAGCTTTATGGAAAATTTACAGGTTTAGTAACCACTGCTGAATATGAATGCTGATTCGAGATGTGAAATAATGTAATATCCTGCCTGAAACTTGGACTGCTGCTGCCATGCTGGGTCATGCTCCACACTGGCCATCACGTGATGGTGCCACAAACAAGGACCAGTGGAATACTAATAATAATCATTATTTCTATAAAGCGCAATTTCCCCCAAAAATGCTCAAAGTGTTGTATAGGAATATAATTGCATATACAATGTAATATAATCAAATTACATATAAAAACACTGGAAGACACTGTCTCTTGAGACCGAAGTCAGCAACAGGGAGAGACAGTGAGTGAGAGAGCTGACTAGCTTTACCTCCCACATAGTCTGTGCTGTCATTACACAGTGACAGTCTGTGTTAGGTCAGCACAAATCCACCATCATTGTTTAACTTCTATAGTAGTGCAAATGTGGGCAAAAACAACAACACAGGTGACATCCTCCCTAATGGAGTTCAATGGCAGCTGAAGAACTAAGTGAAACTGTGATCCAGTCTCCCAAATGAGAAGTTGTGGAGAATCACTGTGGAATTAGTGTTTGTGCAGGCAAGGCTCAGTGGCAAGTACTTAAGATACCATTAAGTTGTGTGATCTGCATACAGATGGTCTGGCGGAGATGATATTAATCTGAAGCACAACAGGGCAGCTACTCTCAGAGCTGCACTGAAACAGAATCTGGTTGTCTGTGGATTCTGACGCCGGAAGCAATGAAGGCAGCTTAAATTCAGGTGGTCTGAATGAAGGAAGGATAAATGGATTGTAGTAATCAATGCCTGGTGAAGGGATATGTTTGTCGGCAGCATAAACAGGAAACAGGAGTTGTTATGGAATCTTGTCTTGTGCTGAAGATGAAAACATTATTCTGTGGATGAAGATGTGGAAATACATGATTCACTCATCCTCAAGTACAAGTGATGAAAATTCAAATGCTTCAAAGTATGAGTTTTGAAATGTCAGGAATGATTTACTTTCTCATTTTTACAGATAGTCAGTACTCATAATTCATCAAACCTCATTCAGATTCCAGAACAATATTCTGGATACCAGTTATTGGAAGAGCAAGATTAACTTAACGTGCGATTTTCAAAAATCCAGATGATGTAGTACAAAAGGATCATTCTAATGTAAATACGAACATAGAATCGGTAACATAAATTGGCAATATCATCAATAGAACTAGTCAGGTTTCTACAGAAATGTTATCTTAAAACATATTCATCATATATACTCTATAAATATTCCACTTTTTTATTTGGGGAAAGCTTGTTTAGTTTATCCAGAGAACTTCTCTGGTCAAAGTGAACACCTCAGAGAAGGGAAGTGAAACTCCCCAAGACCTTCACCATTAAGGCCAACTCCGCTTGTTTCATAATGTTTTCATCTTTCACATAAAAGACTGAAGAATATTATGTTGTAATGAAAGAGAAACAATGAGAAACGTTTCCTAATATGAACATTGTTGTGTTTTACTGCAATTAGGCTAATAATTACATATCATATGTCATGAGAATAATCACAATGGTGTTATGTAATCTTTGCAAGTTACAACTGACACAAATAATCATTTATGAATCTATTGAAAAATAATTGTAACGGAATCGCCAAAAACATCTTAGTGAAAAAACAAGAAAATTAATCTGACTGTAATTCTAACACAGACTCTGTAAACATAATGCAATCAGATATGTTGACTATGTCACTTGGCAACAACAACAAACTTAAACTTTAGCAACAAATTTGAGCGCAACAGTTGAAATGAATGATGGTGATCGAAGCTTTATGGAGGGAAGCAGACAGCCAATGCAGGATGCTGCCACCAAAGACTTTCTTAAAAACTCATTATCTACATTGTAAAAAAGCCATCACGGCCTGTCTGGCCAGTCTATTGGCAAAGGTGGGTGTTTGTTCAAATGTGAGGTCTGGTATAGTCTAGGGCTGCAATGATGCACTAAGCCATGATATGATACCCATTGTGTTATTTGTGTCATGATATATGTATCGCGATACACAATTATACACAGCTGTAAAGAAGCAATTTATTTGAACCGCATTACACAATGTAATGTCTACATTACACAATGTAATGTCTACTGAGTGTTTAGAAAAAATTTTAATAACTAAAACTAGTGACATCTCTAGTGACAGGTAGTAAGCAAATCTGACTTCATTGGCATTGCCTAATTTACAAATGGGTAGACTTAAAATGGTTTCCAAAGCATGCCCAAAGTTAGGAAAATATGTTTGCATGTATCGTACATGTACCACAATTCTTGTAAAATATACCAAGTATTGAATGGTGGGAAAGTAACACAATTCATTGATGCATTGATGAAGCGTTAGAGCCCTAGTATGCATGCATGCACGCATGAACATGCAAAGTGAGGACGAAGACTTTCATATTGGCCATACAGTAGCCTGTCACCCTGATCACAGCAGGGATGCTTACCACAAAGCAGAAATATCATGCTATATGCCAAAGAGACCTATATTGATTGGCTTCATTTTAATTCTGCAGCGACTGACCATGGGACAGCATGCACAGGGTTAGGTCCATTGTGGCCAGTGTGTATGATCAATGGGGGACTTGTCAATGTACCCAAACATATTAGTATTAAATTGATGTTGTCTTGACTACCTGTAATTACTGCAAAGTGCAACTGGCCAACAGAACCTATGCCAAGGTCTACTTGACTACTGTGGTGATGTGGATGATGCTTTATTGAAACATAAATACACATGTTCAAGTACATTGATTTTCATTGGTTAACCAATACAGGATTTTGTATAATTAAAATGTCCCAACTCTCTGAATTTGTCTATCTCAAAGAACACATAAATTAACAATGTTATACTTCGTGTTTTAATCTTTATTGTAAAAAATTGCATAAAACTGAGACTGCAGCATCCTACCGGCTTCCACACTAGCTTCCACACTAGCTTCCACACTAGCTTCCACACTAGCTTCCACACTAGCTTCCACACTAGCTTCCACACTAGCTTCCACACTAGCTTCCACACTAGACTGCAAGGAGCATTCACTGACATTAGCCTGAACTGACTGCAATCAGAGGTACAAATTATTTTCACAGAAATAGCAAGTTACGTGAACTGAATGTTGAAAGGCGTTTCATTGACAGAGATAACTAAGAGATTAATCATACACACAGTTACTATAGCAGATACAAGGGACAATGTGTAGACTTGGATAAATCACAATCAGCGTAGACCATTGAAACATACATATCCACCAACATTAATTATTAAACACTGTGTAATGCACTTACATGTAATGGCAGTGTTAAAGGGATCTGCTGTACTAATCGTGCACTTAATATAACAATGGGTCATGTGCACTCAAGCACGTACACACATGCACTCACCCATGCACACACAAACAATCCACAACCAAAGACAAGGCAGGTGGGCGGGCGGGCGGGCGGGCGGGCGGGCGGGCGGGCGGGCGGGCGGGCGTGTGCACGGGCAGACAAGGGATCACAAAAAAAATTACTTAGAAATCTAGGATCTATACAATTATGAATTCGGACTAAAAATTCAAGTCAGACTTAGGGTTTTTGAGAAAATAATCTAAAAAAATCACATAAACACTGAATGCAAGGCAAGCAAATTGATGATTAACGTACACATGCATGCATTCACACATTCATGTACACCGAAAGTGTTTAAAATCACAGATTAATTTTCCAGATATCCAGTAGAACCTTATAATGGTCACCAGTGGAACGACAACTCCAGTTCATTCACCACACAAGCACCATGACATTTTCTTGTAGAAGTTTCAGCTGATTATTTAAAGTGAAACCCACACATGGCTAATGTACTTCCTAGCACACATATTACATACAGTTGAAATCCTGGCATAACATACGTAATTTTAATCTTCCGACTGATGGTAATGTGGCTGGTGAATTCCTCTTTGTCGCCATGTGTATCTGATGTGCTGGTAACAAATGCTACTGTTATGTCACAATTGAACAGCCTGACATGTCACCATTAAATTTCTTACAAAACAACATAATTATGCAACATGAAATCAGGTATTGCATAAACCCATATTCCATTCTTAGTAATTTGCAACATCATGACGAACACTCCTTTAAAATAAAATAATATTTTTTTCTACATCACATCCCATCAACTGCTATTATGATAAATGTAGAGCACTTATCAGGAAAACGGCTGCTGAAAGGCATGTAAAGGTTGACATCTTCTCTCTTTGCTGTCACTGCTGTCACTGATGTCTAGACAAAATGTCCGACTACACCTGATGTCATGAACTCTGGACCCACTACTGTAACAATTCATCAGTAGTCTTGAATCATAATCTTTAGTGCTCATATGTGAACAATAACAAGCGCGCTGCTGATTTTATGCCTGACATTTTATTACATCCAACAATGCAATCCCATGTTATCAGAAAACATGCACGATCGATTATTTGTGCATGTATGACTTGGCTGGCGTGTTTGTTGCAACCAACCCAGGAAAGCAGAGATTAGTTGCATGGAACAACAATACAATACAATATAACTTTATTCATCCCATTCAGGGCAATTACATCGTTGTTTTGAGGGGCACAGTATATAAAATATTTAAATGTAAAATATAACATTGTTAATTGCATATTACTGGCTCACGTCATCATAGTCACAAGAACAATAATTTATCACATGAACGCATGGAGTGCATTTCACATTGTAACCACTAAATATATCTAGAACATAAACACACGCACTACATCCATTTCACATTGTTGAGACTGAACTGAACCATGTCTGAGATCATAATACCACAAGAACATCTTGGAAGCTACATGAACAGTCAGGGGTGTAAAAATGGTATGTGCTCATAGAGAGCATGACTCAGTCCTTGGGACTGTGCAAAGCCCTTTACACTTCACCCCCTGGCAGACCTGTTCATTCCAACGGCATCTCAACCAGGGCTGGGGTGAATTAAAAAATTTATTGGAATTATTCAATTCAATTCCTGAATTTTAACTGAAAGAATTTGAGTAATTTGAATTAAAAGAAAATGAATTGAACCTCATTTTCTTGTGCTGGCGTGGTCTCGTTTTATTTCCAATGTGGTCCTCAATCCAACCCTAGAATTGTATATAAACTCAGTTTTTGTAGTAGCTAAACATACATTAGTACACCATTTGAAGATCTGAGGTGAGAACATTTGTCCAAATTTGAACAAAGTGTCTCAGTGGCAATGTTACAATGTGGCAAATGGCAATTGGAAAAAAAAGAACTCAGACGTTCTGCTGAAATCAATCTATGGTGGGGTGTGATGAGCTTACTTTGAATTCAATACAGGTTGCAGCTCCTGCTCTAAGATTACATTTGTTGTCTGCCTGCAGGCCCTGCACATATCTGAAACCATGCCCTTTGTGTGTGTGTGAAGCCATAGCCACTCCAATGTGGCATCTCAACAATTAGTAACTGGTGCTACTCCTGCATTGTTTCATTGAGCAGGTATTTCTGAAACCATCAAATGTTCAGGTCTTTTCATGTTGTTTGAATAATGGCTCGGCTATTGTCTGTACATTGCTTACAATTACTAGCAGTTGGAATAACATGCAAACAAACCTGATATTTTGTAAGTTTGCAGCAATGGATGTAATAGAAAAGTAATAGACTATTATATCACTGTGTGACTCTGTGTCTGTGTGTTCATAGACTAAATGCATCCATAATGTTCATGTAAATACTTTAAATCATGTATCCTCTGCATGTTTTTATTTTTCACACGTTTGCGTTGGAAAAACTCCCATAGAATTAATTCGGAAATTGAATTGAATTTGAAATGAAAGATTTTAGCTGGAATTTGAAAACATTAATTGACTTTTTTTTATTGAATTTAAATTGACTAAATTGAATTGAAAGGAATTTGATTCGATTAAATGGAATTGACCCCAGCCCTGATCTCAATTTCTCTGGGAAGCGTTCAGCTTCACTGCAACTAATGCACAAAGACTATTCGTTCACATATCCACCTCTGCCTGTAGCCAGGCACTCATTTATACAGCTGAGTGGACTGTGGCAATGTGGGATGAACAAAATTGCAAAAGTTGCGAAACAGCAGCAAGAGGATTTGAACCCAGGTTCTCTCGACTGAGAGTCTGACGTTCTAACTGGTATTCTACGCCCCCACACACTGTGTCCATTGTCACACCCAAGAGCAGGAGAAGCTTTAGTTCAGACAATGTCAGACAAGGTAATAGTGGTCAGTAAAAAGGACAAAACAACCTCGCAATCTTGGAGGACCTGGCTGTCGACCATCCACTTTGGCCCTGCGCAATCTACCAGGCAATGGCCTACTTAGAGACAGACCGCCTTCAGAATGAGGCGGAGAAGCAGCAGAGAAGAAAAGAGAAGGAGAGGAACCAAGACCCCACTTCAAACTAGAACCAACTGAAGCTCAGATCTTGCTCCTCCTGACATGCATGTTACAGGCAACTCATCAAGGCACAGACAGAGAAGCAACGACTCATGGGGGTGAGGCCAACACTCAGCCTCAGCACAATCCATTGATGGTAGAAAGAAGAAGCAGGCAACTTCTTCAAGTACAATACTGCCTTCTTCACCAGTGTGTACTAGTTAACAATAATAAGAAAACTTCTTTCACACCGAAATCCCCAGAAATCAAGCTCAGAGGCACATCTTAACAAAAGGGTAGTCAATCTCAAAGTTTATATGGATGAATACAAAGGTAAGTCTTCAAGTTTATCTAGATGATAGTAAAATGTAATTTTTTCCTACTGGTCTAACACTACTACAGGGAATGAATTCCAAAGAGTTGGTTGAGCAACCGAGAAAGCCCTAGTTTCAATATTTGTTTCAACGTCTCTGGGAACAAAAGGTTTGGAGTGAGGCTGAGATTCAGCCTCAGTAACAATCCACTGATGGACTCACGAAGTAGAAACAGGTGACATCTTCAAGTACTATACAAGTGAACTGCTATCTCTGCCAGCAAGTATGGCCTGTGAATAAACACAACATCAGTGCACAGGAATTTCCCCACAGTTTCGCCAACTGAACCCGCCTGGTGACATGTCTACCATCATTGGCTTTCATAGATACTTACCTGTGTCTGGTGCATCTACTTCGGCACTGATTCCACTGCAGGAACTGGAAGGGGTGTCGATGATGACATTAACGGTGCATCGTTCCTGCAAGCACACCTCTTCCATCGTAATCATCTGAGGAACTGTTCATACAAGCAGCGCGCAGCAGGAGTCACTTGTGCAATGTCACCAAGCTGAGTGAGCGGTGCACATGCAAGGCTAGTTAATCACTAATTCATGTCATAGAAATGTTGAGCAGTGCCTGTTCGACCAGTCTCCGTACAGACCTCGCTCAGCACAAGGACGGCATAGCAGTCAGTGAGCTGCCTCCAAGCAGGGATGTCCAGGATGTAGCATCCAGCAGTGGAGCCTTTATGTAGGCAGTAGGCACATCAAAGCATGCAGAAAGGATATTGGATGATACTTGTTAATATAGTCTGACATCAGCTCAAAAACTGGCTTCAAGAAACATAATGGCTTTCCCTGTACATGGGCCTTTAAACATTCCACCTTCTACAGTTGATGCCTCCATATGTATTGTCAAGTCTTTGAAGCCTCCAAGTATATCTAGGCAGGTTCCTGAAGCCCCCAAGTATTTCTAGGCAGGTCCCTGATCTAGCAACAGCAAGTAAAAATTTTTTTCCAATAATGTATGCAGATGATACCACCGTGCTGAGCACACTAAGTACCTTTACAACCGACCAAACTAATAACTCGGTTACATCCAACAACATAAATTCAGAATTGACTAAAATAACGGACCGGTTAGCAACAAATAAATTGTCCATGAATGTTGAGAAAACAAAACATTATATATCACTATAAACAGAGACAATTACAGAACAACAAAGTACACAACATTAAAATTAATAATATGCCAATTGAACGGGTGACACAATTTAAATTTCTTGGAGTCATAATAGACTCCAACTTAACATGGTCTCCTCATAAAAATTGTATAGCCAATAAATTATCAATGATATGTGGAATTCTCTCTACATTTAAAACACTATGTACCAGTGTACATCCTAAAGATAACATACTCTTCACTATTTATGCCACACCTAAGCTATGGTATACAAATATGTGGCTGCAAAATTGACACAAGGAAAAATAAATTACGAAAACAAGTAATTAGATCTATCTCAAACAGTAAATATAACTCACCTTTACTTTACTTAAAGAACTTGACTTATTAAAAGCAGACAACCCCTTTAAACCGTCATGCATGAAGTTTTTCTACAGCTTCCAAATAAAATAAGCTTCCAAATAAAATAATTCCAATAATAAATGTAGACATCTGAGCAAACAATCAAATTATAGATATGCTATATATTTGGGTTTATCATACATGTGGATTTAAATCTGATAACACAGTCATAACTGTGTTACATTTACTAGTTACAAACATCTAATACATACAGATATATGAGAAAAAAAATAATCAGAGATAGCCAGCAAAGTATTGTGAGACAGGAGATTAGCTTGTACCTGACAGCAAAGCACTGTCAGGTACAAGCACAACTTTGACCCAAATGTTGAGTGCAACATAAGAGATTGATGTTGATTGCTGATTTGTAGAGAGACAGACAGCCAAGACAGAACACTGCCACAGCTTATGGTGTTTTCTTAACAACATAATATCTATATTGTAGGACAGCCATCCCAGCCTGTCTGCTGCAATCTACTCAGTCTCTGGTAGTAGTGGGTGCTAGTTCAGATCTGAGATTGTCTGAAACGTACACACGCATGCACGCAGGATGTGCACACAAACACACAACATTATGTGGCTAGAGATTTATTTGTATAAGCATATTTATACCTTATCATTCAGTGGTTTGTGTTCCTCTATTTGATTTCTACAGGGCAGGGATTTTAATTACAGATGGGGTAAGAAAAATGTATTTAACAACAGCATGGAACTGAATTACCTAGCCACATACGGCAGATTAAAACGTCACATTAAGGGAATACAGAACACGAAATATCACCACAAATGATTTGTATGAAGTACCTGTATTGAAACTAAGGAAATGTCATCATTAAAATTTTTGTCTTCAAATATTTAAGTGATGGAGTTAATCGAAAAATTGTGATGGTAATAATCGAAAAATCGTAAAAATAACAAAAGTTTAAATGATTAGAAAACTGAAACCCCTATGCTAATTTGAAGTACTCAAATGTTTTTATCTAGGTAATGAACTATTCTAACTTTCTGTGCATGGCCATTTGCATATGTTGTATAGATTTTTTTGGAAAATATTTTTTTTTTAAATTGTTATTTTTATCCTCAAAATTTTCACATTCAAACACCCCAGTATGTAATCCAGATGACTGATCATTATTTCATTAGATCTTGCAAATAAACATCCATATGGTAGCCTTACCATCTATATACAATATATGTATGTTTATAACAGTAATAGTTAATTAATAGTGACACAATTATATCATAGTTTACCCCTACCCCCATAATTCATAATGCAAGTAATCATAGCTGACGCACCACTTCAGGCAGTTTTCACATATAATTCACATTAAATAGGTTGTGACATGATACCTACATCAAACATGCATACTGAATGCATGTAACAAAAAGATAGATAGGTTATCATGTAAAGAATCCTGTTCTGAGGGTTATTTTACCTAAGTAAGCATCATTTAATTTTTGCAAATGTAGCGTATGTGCGTCCATGTACAATCGTGACACGTCAGTAAGTTATCATCAACTATTAGTTTGTTTTCCCAAGTACTAAATGTTGCAAATAAGCAACAAAATAATAGTCTTAATATCCATGCATAATATATGAATGTCTGTCCATTAACAGTGACAATTATATCATGTCTTCCCACCCCTCCCCCATACACATATCATGTCTTCCCACCCCTCCCCTCCCCCACATATAGCATGTCTTCCCACCCCTCCCCCATACACATATCATGTCTTCCCACCCCTCCCCTCCCCCACACATATCATGTCTTCCCACCCCTCCCCTCCCCCATACACATATCATGTCTTCCCACCCCTCCCCCATACACATATAGCATGTCTTCCCACCCCTCCCCCATACACATATCATGTCTTCCCACCCTCCCCTCCCCACACATATCATGTCTTCCACCCTCCCTCCCCCACACATGTCTTCCCACCCTCCCCATACACATATCATGTCTTCCCACCCTCCCCATACACATATCATGTCTTCCCACCCCTCCCCCATACACATATCATGTCTTCCCACCCTCCCCATACACATCATGTCTTCCCACCCTCCCCATACACATATAATGTCTTCCCACCCCTACCCCCATACACATATCATGCAAAGAATCATCGCCGATGCATCAGTTCAGATAGTTTCCATATATAATTCACACTGCACAGGTTGTGACTTCAGACGTCCATGAAACATGACAATTGACTGCATGTAGCACTCCACAGACTTGCTTGCTTCAAGTCAGTATAGGGTATAATGTGTAGACTACAGAAACAGGTTGTATAAGAATATCCCCATAATCAGCCTAAGCACCACTTCACTGAGGCATTTTATAAAGTTGCTTTCACCGTCGGTTACGGCTGCAAAATCGACTTTCTTCGCCGACCATCGATGTGCAGCATTGCATTCACTCAGTCGCTTCCGTATAAGTTTCGATTTCTTCGGCGGCATCTCGACTAAACTATCGATTTCACTCAAAATATCGTTAGCTGACAAGCTGTCCAAAATTCTCCATAGCAACAACTCTGAATAATGTAAACAGGAAACTAAACAATGCATAGCATCGTGGGATTGATTTGCCTCGTTTTGAGAAAAAAACACATCATAAAACAGCAACAAGGATGTTCCGCACTTCGTTTTCAGAAAAAAACACATCATTAAACTGCGAGAAGGAGGCTGAACGACCCCCCGAACTTGCTTTCGGCCAGTTCCATGTCTCATTTGCATATGTTCAAGAGATCGTCAGGAATTTGGACCTGGTTTCAACGCTGGAAAATTCTACTTTGGAAGAAAGGGGTGTGACTACCAACATAACTGACAAATAGCCAAGAAGATGGCAGTTTTTCTGATACCAAACAAAATGGCGTACGGTGAACGAACGTGGTCGTTGTCAAGGCACAAACATGGACTACTTTTGGCATGTTTCACCGATTCACATTTTTATTGTCATTTCACATTTGATGGGCCATCTAAGTTAGTGCTAAAATAGTGACTTAGCGGTAACTGTTAAAAAACGATCTTTGTTGTGAACTAGATATATCAATCTGTCAATAAGTGAATAAAACAAAAATAAAAATAATTTCTTACATATTTCAGACTATCGTGTCTGGCCTTAATTAAATGTAACAAAATATGTTTAGGAGTACTTGTGCACTGACTGCCAAGGTATGTACCAAACAAGCACCTGTGCACTGACTGCCAAGGTATGTAGCAAACAAGCACCTGTAGCCTCAGCTGTCCAAACAACACCAGATATAGACGGAGGATCAATAATGATAGCAGAGACTAACTCGTTCCAAATGTAAATCTACCAATGAAAACTTCAAACACACTGACACCGGTGACACACACACACACATAGGCTAAGACACAGGTGACACACACATAGGCTATGACACAGATGACATGCATAGGCTATGACACAGGTGACATGCATATGCTATGACACAGGTGACACACATATGCTATGACACAGGTGACCCACAGAGACTATGACACAGGTGACATACATAGGCTTTCACACATGTGACACTTGTAGGCTATTACAGATATAATAATAATAATATTTATTTTATATAGCGCCACATCCAATACAGTTTATAGAAAAAATATTAAAAATAATAAGTTGTAATAAAAACAATACTTGTTATATAATAGAGAAAACTATATATATTTCGTTTTAAAATAATAATAATAATTATGGTGGGCATGTAAATAATCATGGAAAAGTTACTATAGGAGCAGCATGACACTGATCATATCACATAATAAATAAATTTGGTTAAAATGATACACAGATGACACACATAGGTTATGACACAGGTGATGCACATAAGCTATTATACAGGTGACACACATAGGCTACGACACATGTGACACATGTAGGCTATGACACAGGTGACATACATAGCAAATCATTGGTGTACAACAAGAAGGATGCTGATCCACATTGTGAAATAAAAGGTACAGATGTTTCTACATGTGAGAAAACTATACATCTTGGAAATGTACTTAGCACAACCGATAAGTATGAAATGGTGTTTGATGGTATCAAGACATTTAACTGTAATGTAAATAGATTTATGTCTGAGTTTGGTTCACTTCAAACTGTTGTCAAAAACAAATTGTTTCATCAGTATTGTTGTGCACTGTACGGATCTCAACTATGGCCACTGTGGCATGACAGTGTTAACAAGATGTGCATACAGTGGCGTAATGCATTGCATAAGGTATGGAATCTACCATATGCTTCCCACAGAGATTAAGTACCATTAATTGCTGAATGTGTACCTTTAGATGTGGCTTTGGTCTTTAGGTTTATAAAGTTTTACAGAACAGTAGCCTTGTCAGATAACACGGTTGTTAATTATATTGCAAATACAATGACATTTACTTATAGGTCAACTATGGGCCAGAATGTAAGACACATTATGTCCAAATATAACATGACCAACCATGAACTGTTGTATATGCATATGAGTGCTATTAAGCATAAATGTAAAGAAATGTGGAATATCAATGTCAATGCTACATACTATGACAATACAAACATGATTTGTGAATTGGTTGAAATGAAAGATTGTAACAATGACGATGTCTTAAATAAGGAAGAATGTAATGCTGTGATTTCATATCTCAGCACAATGTAATTTGTTTTCTAGCTGCTATTTCTAACTTTCAATTTGTTTAATATGTACATGCTTGTGGATCTTGAGTCCGAATAAAGATGATAATAATAATAATAATAGCATATTACACAGGTGGCACACATGGGCAATGAAACAGGTGAGACACGTAACACAGGTGACATACGCTTGCTATGATACAGGTGACACATATATGCTACGACACGGGTGACACACATAGACCATAAAACAGGTGACAAACATAGGCTGTGACACAGGTGACACACAGACTATGATACAGGTAAGCTACAGCACAGGTGACACATGTAGGCTATGACACAGGTGACATGTGTAGGCATTGACACAAGTGACAAATGTATGCAATGACACGTGACACCCACAAACTATGGCAAAAGTGACACGCACGCACGCACGCATGCACGCACGCATGCACGCACGCACGCACGCACACAGGCTTTGATGCAGGTAACACATGCAAGCTATGACACAGGTGACACATGTAGGTTATGACACAGGTGACACATGCAGGCTATGACACATGTGACACATGCAGGCTATGACACAGGTGACACATATAGGCTATGACACAGGTGACACATGTACGCTATGATGCAGGTGAAACACATAGACCAAGACATAAGTGATCCACATAGGCTGACACAGGTGACACATATAAACAATAACACAAGTGACACACATAAGCTATTACATAGTTGACATATGTGCTCGGACACAGGTGTGTGTGTGTGTGTGTGTGTGTGTGTGTGTGTGTGTGTGTGTGTGTGTGTGTGTGTGTGTGTGTGTGTGTGTGTGTGTGTGTGTGTGTGTGTGTGTGTGTGTGTGTGTGTGTGTGTGTGTGTGTGTGTGTGTGTGTGTGTGTGTGTGTGTGTGTGTGTGTGTGTGTGTGTGTGTGTGTGTGTGTGTGTGTGTGTGTGTGTGTGTGTGTGTGTGTGTGTGTGTGTGTGTGTGTGTGTGTGTGTGTGTGTGTGTGTGTGTGTGTGTGTGTGTGTGTGTGTGTGTGTGTGTGTGTGTGTGTGTGTGTGTGTGTGTGTGTGTGTGTGTGTGTGTGTGTGTGTGTGTGTGTGTGTGTGTGTGTGTGTGTGTGTGTGTGTGTGTGTGTGTGTGTGTGTGTGTGTGTGTGTGTGTGTGTGTGTGTGTGTGTGTGTGTGTGTGTGTGTGTGTGTGTGTGTGTGTGTGTGTGTGTGTGTGTGTGTGTGTGTGTGTGTGTGTGTGTGTGTGTGTGTGTGTGTGTGTGTGTGTGTGTGTGTGTGTGTGTGTGTGTGTGTGTGTGTGTGTGTGTGTGTGTGTGTGTGTGTGTGTGTGTGTGTGTGTGTGTGTGTGTGTGTGTGTGTGTGTGTGTGTGTGTGTGTGTGTGTGTGTGTGTGTGTGTGTGTGTGTGTGTGTGTGTGTGTGTGTGTGTGTGTGTGTGTGTGTGTGTGTGTGTGTGTGTGTGTGTGTGTGTGTGTGTGTGTGTGTGTGTGTGTGTGTGTGTGTGTGTGTGTGTGTGTGTGTGTGTGTGTGTGTGTGTGTGTGTGTGTGTGTGTGTGTGTGTGTGTGTGTGTGTGTGTGTGTGTGTGTGTGTGTGTGTGTGTGTGTGTGTGTGTGTGTGTGTGTGTGTGTGTGTGTGTGTGTGTGTGTGTGTGTGTGTGTGTGTGTGTGTGTGTGTGTGTGTGTGTGTGTGTGTGTGTGTGTGTGTGTGTGTGTGTGTGTGTGTGTGTGTGTGTGTGTGTGTGTGTGTGTGTGTGTGTGTGTGTGTGTGTGTGTGTGTGTGTGTGTGTGTGTGTGTGTGTGTGTGTGTGTGTGTGTGTGTGTGTGTGTGTGTGTGTGTGTGTGTGGAAGGAGAACGAGCATGCATGAATATTCAAGTGTATATATTGAAATATGTGTGTGATAATATGTAACATAAATTGTAATAGATAGTAGTTGTACATTCATATATGTATTACTGATTTAGTTGATTTTGATAGCAAATATAGCAGTTTGTTATTGAACATGTTTCTTCATATTTTTGTAATAATTGTTTGCATAGTTTGTTCTTATCTTCTCTGTAATTATTTTTGGGGTATTATTAATAACATGTGGCAAGTTATATCTAAGACACCTTTTGGCAAATTCATGCTTAGTTCTGAATGGGTATATTATATCAGTTGTACTCCTAGCATTATGATTGTGTATATTTGGGGTTATTTTCCAGTTTAATAAGTAGGCAGGTAAGTCTTGATGCATGTATTTAAAATAGAATTTAAGTTCATGTAAAGAAGTGGCTGTCTACCTTTGCAATGGTTCTACAAAGCTGACATTTTTACGGCATCAAATTATGCAGCCACACAACCATTATTAGCTATTACACATTGGTAGCAGATCACACAATCGATACTCATTACTGCTCTATTGCCGACACATTTCACCATAGCCCACAATTTGTCTGAAGATTGTGTGGCAATTGTTGGCACGGCAACCGTCAACTGCCTCTGCAACATGACATCAAGACTCTCGAGTCTCAGTCGGAGGGAGAAATGCTCCTGGCTAAGATGGCTGGATGGTTGAATGAAGGTGAACCTCCTTCGTTCTCGCCCTTCCTCCCCTTTGCCTCCCTTCTCTTCTCTCTTGCCTTCCCTCCAATCCCCTTGCCCTCGTTTCCCTCTCTGTCTCCCTCCCTCACCTCGGCACTTTCCCCATCACTCTCTCTCCCTTGCTCCTTCCCACACCCTCCTCCCCTCCCCTCTATCACCTTCCCTCCCTCCTCCCCCTGTATCTCCTTCCATTCCCTCCTCCTCTCTTCTCTATCTCCTTCCCTCCACTCCTCTTCCCTTCCCCACTATCTCCTTCCCTCCCTCCTCTCCTCTTCCCTTTCCATCTATCTCCTTCCGTCCCCCTTTCCCTCTATCTCCTTCTCTACCCCCCTTCCCTTCCCCTCTATCTCCTTCCCTCCCTCCCCCCCTGTATCTCCTTCCATTCCCTCCTCCTCTCTTCTCTATCTCCTTCCCTCCCCTCCTCTTCCCTTCTCCTCTATCTCCTTCCCTCCCTCCTCTCTTCTTCCCTTTCCATCTATCTCCTTCCCTCCCCCTTCCCCTCTATCTCCTTCTCTACCGTCCCCTTCCCTATCCCTCTATCTCCTTCCCTCCCATCTCCTCCCTTCCCCATCTCCTTCCCTCCCTTCTCCTCCCTTCCCCTCTATCTCCTCCCCACCCTCCTCCTACCTTCCCCATCTCCTTCCCTCCCCTCCTCCTCCCTTCCCCTCTACCTCCTTCCCTCCCTCCTCATCATTTCCCCTCTATCTCCTTCCCTCCCCTCCTTTTCCCTTCCCTCTCTATCTCCTTCCCTTCCCCTATATCCCCTTCCCTCCCTCCTGCTCCCTTCCCCATCTCCTTCCCCCTTCCCCTCTATCTCCTTCTCTCCCTCCTCCATCTGTCCTTGTCCCTGATTCCACAGTATCCCAATCCTGCACCACGTTGCCTACAGTAACAACACTTATATAGTTTTGAAAAATGCAATAACAGTTGCATACACTGCTGTAAGACATGATCACATCCTTACAATTCCACCAGCAAGGTTTGTAAGTGTGCAAAGTTAAAAGCCCCAGTACAAAGGTTCTTGTTGGGCTATGGGATTGACTTAGCCATGGTCACTGGACATCAAAACAGCTCTAACTAAATCCACTGACCACTGTGGAGGTTCTGTCGGTCAAGACAGATGCACAATGCAGAGACTCCTGGAAGTGACCGCAATGAAAGGGCTGACCAGCCTCACCAGGGGATCAAGTCTGAGTGCCGACATGCATTAACGACTACATTCATCAGTGTTGACAGCTTAACTGGACATCACATGACATGAAATCTGATTGAAGGCGGTGTGGTGAAAGTCGTAGCTAAAGTGTGAGAAAACGAGAAGAAAGTGGACAAAAGTGATTTGTGTTGTAACTCGATTTGTCAAATGGCTGCCACTTATGGGTATACACAATCAGCAAGCTTGACTGAGTTAGCTGCGAAAAGGTTCTTGGTGCTAACATTAAGGTTTGTTTCAAGCACAGCATGGAATTAAATTAACAAGCTCATAGAAGAAGATCCATTTACGACTATTGTATGAAAGTACTTTAGTACTGGTCACTGTGGAATGATACTTGTGTTACTGTGGAATGATACTTGTGTTATATGTTCAACCATACAGTATGACATCCGCAACCTTGTGCAATTACATTTTCTCCAAAGATTTAACTTTCTCCAAAATCTGCTTGTCATATATTCATAGATCTTTACACCATAGGTCAAGTTACAAAAAATCTACAGATTGAATGAATGAAAGATTTCTTAGAATGTGGGCCAAAGTTCACTGTGGGACAAAAAAAACTGTTCTACTTCTATGAATATTTTAAGATGCTTAATGGCAAAAAGGTTTGTTGGCTGAACCGACACAAACAATTCAAATTGAAAACAAATTGGGAGATTTTATTCTTGATGGCATGTAGCTTTGGATGATTTTATTCTTGATGGCATGTAGCTTTGGATGATTTTATTCTTGATGGCATGTAGCTTTGGATGATTTTATTCTTGATGGCATGTAGCTTTGGATGATTTCCCTTAAGACAATCCACAGTGTTAGTAATATAATAAGTGGAGATGACAGCAAGAGAACCACGGTCTGGTGGTCAGGGACACAGACTATTCAGACATGTCACCACTGAATCACTGTCACTGCTACATGCAGCACCTCCCAAGACATACTCCAGTCTTGGTAATCAGCGACATGAAGTGCTTAGCAAACCATCCACTAAATGTCAGATTCAATGAGAAATTATCTGCTGATTATCTGTGTAACAACAGCTGAAATCATCATCACACACACATCCCTGAATACTAAGCTAAACCACTGAAACACACAATGATATGACACATTGCAACACCACTCAATATGCCATTGGCATTAAATCACGCATGTTGAACGCAGACGAAGGCATTGTTAATAACATGTTTAACAGAAGGTGGCAGCAGCTGTCAGTGCAATGCCGTGTACTCAGGCATGGCTGATGACTTAAGATCCCACTAGTAATGTGACACGCTTACCGGGCATCTACAAGCAATGTCTATTCTGGGCACTAGGGACCAGTTGCTTTGAATTATGTAAATGTTTGACAGATGCATTGACAACAGTAACATAAATGTATTCTGCCTGACTATGCTTCTTTGGAAACAAATCTACAATGTGTCTATTGTGTACACTGTAGTACTAATATACTCATGGGTAAATCTGCGTACAAAGTGGATTTTTGTTTCTTCTTGTGCACAATTTTATACAAAACATTTATTTTACACTTTTATACAAGAAAAAGTATCACATTAATGGTCAAGAGGTTTTATTACAGTGTTATCATGACTCTGAAAAAAAATGTGTGATTAGACTTTGTGTAATGAATATTTTAACAAATCATCATCACAACTTATAGGTTATTTTTCCTAAAACATTTCATATTTGAAATTTAGAAGACCCAGATTGCAGGAAGACTAAAATGTTTCCAATGAGAACAAATCTCAGACCAGCTCACTACAACCTGACAATGTCCACCTCAGTACTTGAGGACAATATTCCAAGGAGAACACACACCTTGACAATAAGCACCCAGGACAATGATTGTGATCATCCCCTATGACTGTGACCATCCTCTGTTATTGTGATCATCCCCTGTGATTGTGACTGTGATCATCATCCGTGATTGTGATTATCCTCTATGATTATGACTGTCCTAGCTTTATGATTGGTACTATCTTCCATGATTATGACCATCTTGTGTGACTCTGGCCATTCTGTGATAGTGACCATCTTCTGTGAATGTGATCGCCCTCAGTGACTTTGATCATCCTCCATGATTGTGACCATCTTCTGTGATTGTGACCATATTCTGTGATTGTGACCATCCTCCGTGATTATGACCATCCTCCATAATTGTGACCATCCTCCATGATTGTGACTATCCTCCAATATTGTGACCATCCTCCATGATTGTGACCATCATCCGTGATTGTGTCTAGACATTGTCTGAGATTGTGATCATCCTCCGTGATCATCCTACTGTAACCATTATCTGTGATTGTGATCATCCTCTATGATTGTGACCATCCTCTGTGATTGTAATCGTGCTCTATGGGTTATAAATACATCACACTGACAGGGACTCATGTCACCCTGTACACATTACAGCCAAGAAGAATGTCCAACCAAGACATTCCCTATGATAAATGCTAGATGATCAATGTTCTTACCAAGTCAATATCTCTACTAAGTAGTTTTGTATGGTTGAGTGCATGCTTGCATGCAATATATGTATTTATGTATGGATACATATACAAGGCATGACAATTGTTGTATGCTACCAAATCTGACTTGTGAACAGAACTAGTCATCACAGAATTGGCCGTTGCAGGAGATGGGGCCTTTTAATTGCTTTTTTCACATGTATTCTGGAAAAAAATATGGGTCAGTCAGATGAAAAAAGTTGGGGTGAAAAAATTCTTTTCTGAACAACCATGTAATTTTATGTACAACTTTGCTATCGATGCCAGACTCTCCAGATGTAGCACTATGCACTAAATATGGCACTGCAATTGTTTGATCTTCTTAATCTTGATAGTTCATATGCAGATTCCATACAGGGACAACACGCAGATGAAACTAACTACATACACAGACATGGACCAATGATTTAAAAAAACTTTTGTTTACAGTCCCCCGCTTGAATTGTAGGTCCCATGCTCTACTACCTTTTAAACATGAACCCTCTCAAACCACCCACCCATGTAAAAAATCTACGGTGCTGTACTGCTCTACATTAATTAAGTTTGTCATGCTTTGATATTTACATAGATATTATTACTGTATTTAGTAACATGACATTATGACAATATCCCCGAAAGTAGTGAACATATCTCTTTATGATACCCTATGACATTGCAATCAGTGTGACATAACAAAACTAAATTAACTAATAAAATGTATGTTAAGAAAATGGTATGGTTCAGAATTTCAACTATACAGACAGACAGCGTGTGTGATGCAGATTGTATTATCACTACCGCAATGACAGTCATTTGACACATTCATGTTGATTTGATGCACGAGAATCTAATAAACCAGCCCTAAGTGTGTGTGCTTCTTCTGTAGACAGTTGTTTAGGTACATGGATGAAAGCTTTAAATGCTGCCAGCAGCGATCACGCAAGAATGTATCATCTTATTTAGTACATTGTGATGAACAAATGTGAAACAGTAACAAAAGGGTCTGGAAATACACATGCACGCATGCACACCCACATGGCCACAAGCCTGTTAGCACCCACACGCACGCATGCAATACAAATATCTTGGTATAGGCAGTAGTTGAATTACATCATTAATGAGTTGATGTTGTGTACTGATTGTTACATAGCTGAATGCTTCCAAGCTACATAAAAACGGTACAATTTAAATGCACAACTGAAAATCTCTGTTAATCTGGTGACAGGTCATCACTTTTGCCTCTTCTGTAAAATGTCACTATTTCAATATAGCATTCGTAAAAGAGATTTTTTTCCACTGATTTTGAGAAGTTATCTGTTCTCAATGATAATTTTTAATGAAAAGCAAACGTTTTTATATATCTGCACATTATAGGGGTAAGCATCTATGTAAATGTCTAGAGATGTTTGGCAGCAAGTGTCGGCGACACTAGACAAAATCAATTGTTTCTGCTGTTCAGTCAACATGATCAGCATTGATTTTCTTGAAAATGAAATGATAGAGTTTTGACAAGAATTCCCTGCAGGACTATCAACAACATTCCATCGTTTGTTGCAGTTGGTGCTACTTTAGACACGACAGCTACATCATGACTTGCTTTGATCAGTGGAATTATCAAGTAGTAACAACAGAGATTTCTTTGCTTTGTATTAATGCATGTCTATGAGCCAATGTTCCATGAAGGTTACATTTCCGGGCTAAGCCAGTCATGTGGAAAACAAACTGCGTGCTTCAGTATTAGGGCTGATGCATTGTTATACCCCTATTCAGGATAGAGTGGGACATACCAAAACTACTGCTCAGGATATTTATAGTCCAGTAGAAAGTGATGGTGACCAGGACATTTCTTTAATATAAAGAAGTTTGTGACTCTTTATGTATATTCCCTCGTGTCTCCATCTTTTCAGACTCAGACTCAGACTCAGACTCATTTATTTTGACCAAGTAAATGTAACACAATCGACATATAAACAAAGTAAATAACATAAATGGTCACGGAGACTCCCATTAAGACATTGAGTATGTCGCTATCATGGGAGCCACCACTGGTTTAGTCAAGCAATTGAGCAATTGAAAATATATTAAAAATTAAGAATACAAGTGATAGCAATAATAAAAGTACTAAGTTTATAATTATATAATAATCATATATATATATATATATATATGTATAAACTATATGTATACAAGCATATCCATGTACATATATGCATATGTATGGCTGCCTACAAGATATACCTACATATTAATTACACAAATACATAACTATACACATATGCCCTGATTTCACATGTATGGGTCTGAAATTTTGTAGGTGTGCCCAGGGCCCGTGGTGATGGTCCGAACATTAAGAAACATTTGAAATTCCCCAGGAGGGTGGGGTATTACATCGGAAGAACCAATGTGGACATTTGACGTAAATGACGTAACTCAGAACAATAGTTATGTGCAACTGTTAGCAATGCTATGTGTGTTTCTACCATCATCGCAAAATGTCTTGATCTACATCAAACGTCCATTGAATCTTTTGTGAGACCAGCAGTTGTATGTGATTTTTGGATTGCGAAGTTGTCACTGCCAGTGGCATTGCCCTACTAACACTTGACTGGGTAGTGCCAGGAGACTTCAGTTCTTGCAGTGGCTTTCTTTGTTCCATGCAACTTAGCTACTTTAGTATAAAGCCAGCCAACTTTTTTAAATGACATGTTGTGTTCCCAACAAAATAGAAATTCACCCATATGGAACCTTGATTTGGGAGGTCTTGGCCCAATTTTGTAGCTCTGATATGTGTTTAGGCCTACATATGTTCACCATGTTCGTAACTGTTTGCATTAGTGGTCAATATGCTTGCAATGATATGCATAATGGCATACTATGTTAAAAACAAATTACATACATAGCAGACTGGAGGAAAGTGTCAAACGTTAACGAGGCAGGCCAGTATAGTTTACACCAACAAGGCATTTAACATATTGACATAGCAGTAAATGTTATATCATTCAAATTACAATTTATCTAAACGAGATTCCATATATCGTATTACTAACTTGAGTAAAGTTACAAGCAACAAATCAGTTAAAAATACACAATAAAAATGTGCAATCATCAAAGCAACTGAGAGAATCTTGCAATCAAATGTTAGACTGGGTTACTGCTCCTTTGTACATCAAGATACTTTAACAGATGTATCCACTTCCCAAATGGAAACATCAATAAAAACAATGATGGATGATATAGGGAAATTGAACAAGGTTGCCTGCCATGCATGCATGCCCCAGGTGGCATGTAAGCAAAGCAACTAGTGGCCCATTAAGTGTCTTATTTGTTTTTAACAACATATTATGCATGCACATGTGTCCTTTAGTTCTTCTGCTTTGCCTGTGTCTGGTGGTTTTGCAAATATTGTCTACACATAAAACATTATTGAGAAAAATTAAAAAGATACATATAATAACTATATTTTTAAACATATAAATTATTTTTTTCCACCAAAATGATCAAATAATTCAATTAAATGCTATATGCTAATTACAACGTGGGAGAGCTATCCTAATGCAGAGTAGGCGTAGTGGGATTATTATCAATAAGCGAAGTGGGATTAGAGGAAATGGGGGATACTTAGGGATTGAGAAGGTGAGATGTTGATGCCATAAAGTCTTGTTGGAAAGAGCAGTAGTGTCAATGGTACACTGGAACGTTGGTTGTCTGTCACCTTTAAAGTCTCGAGGATAAACCTAGTTAAGTCTACTCATCTCCAAACTAATGTTGCCAAAATCCTAGCAAATGATAAAACTCCCATTTAAAGGCATTGCCACAACATGCCTGGAATTTCAAATTCAAACTCCAAATATGAGGGTTACAATTTTGTGTTTTCCCATACAATCTTGTAATGGAGGTGGAATTCTCCGTATTTTGTAGATATAAAATGTCTTCACAAAATGATACTCATTTTATGCAGAAAATCTCCAACAAAGCCAGAGCAAGGGTAAACAAGACTATCGAAATTAGGGAGAGGTACCCAGAGATAAACCGAGATGGTGGCTACAACATCCCGGTGATCTTCATGGAACTGCTGTCATGTGACAATCAACATCCAGGTCACATGACACAGAACACCTGCACATTCTACTGCTGATGAAGGAACCGCGGAAGTTCTGAGAGTACAGCAGTACCAGTATTCTAACAGGTAACTAACTTATTTTCAATATGAATGTAACAGAATATGGAATCAACTTACACGCTGAAAACCAGAGGGGTTTTCGTTAGCTAGCCTGTGATGAATTGAGGTTCTGAATGTGACGCCTTTCTTGTTATTTGCACAGGTCAACTATATGAACCAAAGCACAAAATGTAAGCTTACAAAATAAATGTCCTCTTTTAGATGTTGAGTTCATGAAAACATCCACTTACAAATGACTGTTAATCTACCTGTGCTGCATGTGCTTTGATATGAACTGAGCAAATTTAATGTGTTACTGTCAGGCCAAGCTATGACTCACATATTCAAACAGTTCCAATGAAAACTAAAAAACTTCATACTTTATTCAGGTAATATAAAATATATATTTTGTTGCATCTGCAGAAAATGATAACTCATACAGGCCTGTCCTCAGGGTTTTGAAAAATGGGGGTTCGAGCATACACAACAGCCGGGGATTTCTGAAAAAATTTTACACTTAAAAGTATTCGCTCAAAAAGGGGGTTCTACAGAGACAGTCAAGCCTCCATCACTACAGCGTGGTCTGGGATAAAATGTCCATATTTTCGGACCCTTGATGTTACCTGATTTCATACTCTGATCTACCCCAGTGTGATTCATATGAAATCAACAATTATCCACACTCACTGCAGGATGAGACAAATTAACACATGAACAAATACAGGAGATGCATTCTACCTGTTACTGATTAATTTCCTGTCTCCAAAGCTAGACTATCTGATAGTCATTTGGCCCCAGGGGGTCATTAAGCAGTAAATTACTGTTAGTTAACTGTGGTTATTGTGCTCACGGGCAGCGCGTATTATGAGAGTTCATTACTAGACTGCTGCAGGTGCAAGACTAGCACTGTATCACTGCTTCCTCTTCATGCAGTGCAGTGGCATCATGTCATTGTTGACAGGTGTGTGAGTGAGCATGGTACTGCAGCAGCATCTTGTCATTGTTGACAGGTGTGTGAGTGAGCATGGTACTGCAGCAGCATCTTGTCATTGTTGACAGGTGTGTGAGTGAGCATGGTACTGCAGCAGCATCTTGTCATTGTTGACAGGTATGTGAATGAGCATAGTACTCCAGCAGAACCTTGTCATAGTTGACAGGTGTGTAAGTGTGCATGGTGCTGCAGTAGTATAACCTAGTCATAGTTGACAGGTGTGTAAGTGGGTATGGTGCTGCAGTAGCTTCTTGTCACAGTTGACAGGTGTGTATATATATATAAGTGGGCACAGTGCTGCAGTAGTACCTTGTCATAGTTGACATGGGTGTAAATAGACACAGTGCTGCAGTAGCACCTTGTTATAGTTGAGAAGTTTGTAAGTGGGCACAGTGTTGCAGTGGCAGCTTGTCATAGTTGACAGGTGGGCATGTTTTTCTGTTTCTTCGGGTGTTGGGTCTGCTAGCCGATGCTTTCTCAGTCTGTTCTTTGTGTTCTTTGATGCGGGTTCACAAACCTTCGCACATCTTTTGTGGTTCGACTTTGTCTTTTGGTCTTACTAGTGACCTCTTGATGGTGTTGTGAGACTTCATTGCTGTATTCGCCTTGTATTTCTTCATGATCCGTGATGTGGTTTCAGATAATCCTTGGACACATGGAAGTACCACCATGCCTTTGTCCTTGTCTTTTTCCACCACCTTTTTTATGATGTTATCTTCCTTCTTTTTTATGATGTTATCTTCCTTCTTTTTTATGATGTTATCTTCCTTCTTTTTTATGATGTTATCTTCCTTCTTTTTTCATCTTTCTCTGTACTGTTGATATGGTCCATTATAGATGTTGATATGGTCCATTATAAATTCTTGATGTGTTCTCTTTCTTTCCGATTATCTTCCTGTTCTGTCACAAGTGTTTCGCGTAGAGTGACTCTAGTGGTAGTTATCTGACGAAAATTGCTGATAGCAGTCAATACGTTATGGGAAAAAAAGGTACCGACTGTGAAATAAGTAGCACCTTGTCATAGTTGACAGGTGGGCATAGTGCTGCAGTAGCACCTTGTCATAGTTGACAGGTGGGCACAGTGCTGCAGTAGCACCTTGTCATAGTTGACAGGTTGGCATAGTGCTGCAGTAGCACCTTGTCGTAGTTGACAGGTATTTAAGTGGACACAGTGCTGCAGTAGCACCTTGTCATAGTCGACAGGTGTGTAGGTGGCTGTGGGTGACTGAGGAAGGACATGAAGGTTGAGCTGAGGCATAGTAAAAAAGAAAATAGTTTCTCATCCGGACTTTTTTAAAAAGGAAGAGGGAGGCTGTTATTATTTACTATTTACGTATTTTTTTATTAGTTTTGAAGATGGCTGCCATGTCTTAGATGCTCACTGTGGTTGGTTTAAAGATAAGCTGTAGTTTTTTAGATGCAATATGGAACATGCCAGTGATACATATTACCATAAAGCCTGCCATTCCATTTGTCAATTAGCAAATACAATACATTATAGTGGGAATGGCAGATGAATAGAAACATTTACATCAGTAGAATATGTGTTACTCCGAAAAACTACTTAAGTTGACTAGAAAAAAGAAGAAGTAAACACAATGTTGAATGTATTTCTGAATGTTATGTGTAGGTTTGGTCATGGTTTCATTAGTTTGTATCACAGCATACAACTGAATAGTCTGAATGGCATTTATACTGATTGAGACTGGTATTATGTAAATGAGTCTGCGTAAACAGTATCTAAAACAAGGGGTCATTGTTCTTATTTTAGACTCTGTATAATGCACATACAGCCGTACAACATGTATAATACACATACAGCCGTACAACATGTCTGATGCATAGACTGAACTGAATAAGTCTAACAGTAAATAAGAAAAAAGGAGGTGGTGGCAAAAAAGAAGTGGGTAGGGACAAGAAACTAGTTTCTTTTTTTACTAGGCCTAAACAACTTGGTATAGAAAGAGAAAGTGTGTGTGATTGAGTGACCACTTGACTGCGGTGTAATCACTGTTTCCTCTAATTTACAGAAATAATGTCAGACGAGACAGTATGTTAAATGCTACAAATCACAGCAGATTACAGGAATGCACAGCTACATATTGAGGGCTTAGTGCTCCTTGCCCCAGTACTACTACCCCTCTGTAGTTACTAGAACTAACTGGTCATGCCGTTTGACTATATATACTTACCTACTTAGCTGTTGTGTCCCTTACTCATTTAGAATTAATTATGTTGCCTTCCGAGTTAAACGTGAGAAAAATTTTTTCGTTACATGTGCGAACATTTATCTGAGTTCTGAGTAACTATCATTAGATTACTTGAAAACTTTAAAATATCTTTTCATGACATTGCAGTTCTCATAGCAGCACTCAACCAACTTAGCAAAATAAGTCTGCCCTCCCACGCTAAATTAAGCAATGCCTGTTCATGGCAACAGAAGAGTCTGCACGCCTCTATGGATGCCAGTCGTGGTGTAATGTGCATTACACAAGAATGCTCTTTCAACGTACACAGGTTGCAACATGTGAAAGATGTAGAGCTATACAGTAGAATGACTAAAGTTAGACAAGATACAGAAAAGGAGGCTGATATTTAGTGGGCAGTACTACAATCCTGGCATGCATGTAATCACGCAATGAAATTTTCCTCATACACAGCTGTTTTACTCATATATTTTCACTGAAGCGTTGAAATAAGCGAGTAAAATTTATTTTCACTGAAATGGAGACGTGAGTAAGACAGTTGTATATTAAGAACAATTTTAATTCATCAGATTATTTCCCGTGTTGATAAACATCTTCACCAACGCACACACAAATTTGTCGGTGTAAGACTGAGAAAAACAATCTAGGATATAGTTCCACAGCAATGGATAAACTTAGGACACATAAAACTGAATAGAAACTGTTAATCAATAAACACTGCATCAGTGCAATAAGTGGTGTCTGTAGCGCATCTAACAATCTGTGACCGTGTACTCTGCAAGATATTGGACTTGTTCTCTTTTGGGGATTGTTTATACATTGAGAGCGTCTCTTGCCTTTGACAGTTGATCACAGATGTCCACTCACGCATGTTATACAGTGTATTTATCCAAGTGGATATATTCTTCTGTAGTGATGGACAGCTTCACGCAAACACTGAAACTACAGTGGTTAGACAGGGTGTGTAGGATTTGTTGTGTCAGCTATTGTTCTGTGCTCTGACATGTTGATCACTTTTGTATTAGCACTTTATGCTTCATGTATCAGTCAGCACTCAGTGACATTTTATCAATTCCCATGTTCAAATGATGTTTCCAATCTGTCTGACTTTGTCATGACAATAAATGTTTTGATCATTCCACAGCCAGTGAAATGTGACTGTTTCTGCACATATAAAATAATACTCTAAGAAATACCAAGATATTGATATACACCAATATAACAGAGATGTAAACTCATAACAGACTGTTAGCCTTTTGGCATAGTCATCAAAAATGTTTTGTAAAGTGGCGAAATGTTTGATGGTTTTACTGTATGTAAAGGCGGAGTGTTGTGTCCATATATATTTAATGTGTATATGCAAGATTTAGTGCATTGTTGAATCGCTGTACAACTGGTTGTTACACTGGCAAAACAAAAATATGGAACTATGACGTTAGATATAATGCTGATAAAAGCAGTGTGATGTATCGAGTAATATTTTTACATATTTCACAGTCAGTTTACCTTCTTCTTCCCATGACATTTCGACTGCGATATGGCAGTCATTCTAGTCAGACGTATCACTCTGGTGTGGGCGCCCCACGGCCACGCCCTGGGTGGCCCTTCATGAGATCCTCGCAGATATGTGAGAGTCGGTATCGGCCCTCATGTCGATTCGCTGTCTTTGGTTTTTCTTACCCATATCGCTTCTTTGATGCCTCTTGTTCTCCAGTCCAACCCTCTGTCTACAAATCTGGCCCCCTCCCAGTCTACTATGATCTGTGATCGCTGATTTATGCATCTCTTTTTCGAATGTTTTTCTGTTTCTTCGGGTGTAGGGTCTGCTAGCCAATGCTTTCTCAGTGTCTTCTTTGTGTTCTTTGATACGGGTTCACAAACCTTCGCACATCTTTTATGGTTCGACTTTGTCTTTTGGTCTTACTAGTGACCTCTTGATGGTGTTGTGAGGCTTCACTGTTGTATTCACCTTGTATTTCTTCATGATCCGTGATGTGGTTTCAGATAATCCTTGGACATATGGAAGTACCACCGTGCCTTTGTCCTTGTCTTTTTCCATCGCCTTTTTTATGATGTTATCTTCCATCTTTTTTCATCTTTCTCTGCACTGTTGATATGGTCCATTGTAAATTCTTGATGTGTTCTCTTTCTTTCCGATTATCTTCCTGTTCTGTCACAAGTGTTTTGCGTGGAATGACTACTTGTTGCCATCTAGTGGTAGTCATCTGAAGAAAATTGCTGATAGTAGTCAAAACATCATGGGAAAAAAAGGTACTGACTGTGAAATAAGTAAAAATATTACTCATTTGAACCATCCAGTCTGATGAACATCTTCACTCGGTGTGATGTACTGCACTCCCAGAAAGGTAGAAAATCTGTCTCCTTTGAAATTATCTATTTAGGACCGCATCATTCAATGGCAGAAAGTTGTAAAGTATCTTGGACATATTATTAATGAAGATGTCTGATGATGTAAATAGATAGATTAAAGCACCGTATGCAAGAGGAAGCATTTTATGTAAATGTAAAAAAATTTGAAATTGTAGCACTAATGTAAAGCTACTTGTATTTAAGACTTGCTGTGAACCCTTCTATACTTCACAGTTATGGAGTACCTATATGTTAAAAACCATCAACAAATTGACTGTAGCCTATAACAATTCGCTGAGAATGCTTTTAGGAATTCCAAAATATTATAGTGCAAGCGAAATGTTTGCTTATACTAATCTGGCAAGTTGCCAATGTGTTACAAGGAATATTTATAATGTTATGAAATGTATGGAGAATATGACCAATTATATTATTAACCACAGCATTGTAAAAAGTGACATGATGTATTCGTCTCTCTGCGGAAAAAAACTGATAAATCAACTATATTGTTTACACTAATTTCCTCAGGACTTTACACTAATTACTCTTGATATGGCTGCTGTGACATGCATATGACTGTATTGAGTAGCGTGTTGGTGCTGTTGTACGACCTATGTCTGTATGTCTATGGAACATATATGTAATAAGGAATGAGTCTGAAATAAACTTATCTTATAAATGAAATTTGAAGTGATATTTGTTAATAGCCGAGGGGTAGTCCAGGGGATACTGTCCCTGGTCAGATGTGGAGGCGATTCATACCTACTTCGTCTACTCCCACTTTGCCTACTCTGGTTTTACAACAAATTCTCAGTTCGCCTACTGGCCAAATAATGACTACACTTTGCCTGTACTCTTAGATCACTTGGTCTACATGTGCATATTTTTTGCTTCAACATGGTAAAAATTAATGGCGCATGCTTCTTTTGGCCTTTTTACAAACAGTGGCTTTATATGAGTTTTTAATGAGTTAATTAAATCTGATCTAAATTAATCTAAATTATCTTGGACTCACTGAATGTTGTCTATAAAAATATAACTAAAACTTCACAAACAAAAACTGTGAAAAAAAACTCTGTTAATTATATTTATTTACTTGGGTAGGCAAATTTGTAATAACATCAGTAGGCACAGTGAGAGTAAGTTAAGTGGGAGAGCTGCAAAGTAGGCAAAATGGGAATAGTATAACAACAGACGAAGTGGGAGTAGGAAAAGTGGGGATACCCCCGGAGACATCAAGGGAATGAAGCCCTCCCATGGTGAAAAATAATTTTCAATGTTTTGCAAAGTAATTTGAGACTTCTGGTGGCATTTGAATATGAAAATTTATGTCTATGACCCGGGGGGGGGGTACTGCCATACCAAAGCGGTGGGGGTGTGCCACCAGAGCCCCATGGAGCACATGGAGAGAGAGAAATCAAGAAATTTAGGGTCACCAAGAAAGAGTTATTGAACAATTTATCTAATATCTATAAGTGTAAGGTAAGCCCAGCCAGAACGTTTTCATTGGGAAATTTCCTCTTCGATGAAAGAGAGAATTATCAGGTTTAATTGGGGCACAAAGAGAGAAAATAAAAAATTTTTCTACAGACAAAGAGAGAAAAATGGCCAAAAACAGGGGCATTTGTATGGCACATACATGTATACCTCAATATAGGGAGTATCTCCCCGGGGTCTATGAATACAAAAAATATTTTAATTGGAAATATGACAATTTATACATGAATATAAAAATTTTATTCATAAATATGAAGACTTATTTTCATGAAAATTTATTTTTTATTTTCATGAATAAGAACATTTATATGATATTATCAAATGTGCATCAGATTTTAAGTGTTGAGCATGATAGTGTGAAGGTAAAAGTACTAGTCCCAAAGGCATAACATAATAAACAGATATGTTGCTGTCTGTTCTGCAGTGGCTCATGAGAGATAGAGTCCACAGTAGATTACGCATTTACCCCCTGTGTGGGAACTTTTACTGACCCTGGCATAGACACCAGGTAAAAGGGATCAATGGCTTTTAGTGTCTTATCCGAAAGACAAAATGGGGTGAACGAACTTGCCCAAACTTTAAAATGGCGGCAGGTGGATTTGAACCCCTTGACTGACACTACCTACCACACAACCATCATGTCCCACATACTGTCCTTGTTAATACACCTTCACATGACATGTATAAAGATGATTCTCTTCTATGACAACAGCTGGTTCATGCAGATCAATAGGACTAATTACCTGGTTGACACCATTTAGCACCTACTTGACACTTGAGAGTCACCTCCAAGACCAGTGGGTTGAACCTTAGGTGAACTGGCTGGAGACTCAAGTGGCTTTGAGCAGTAAAACTAGCCCCACACATGCCTACTTAACAGAGATGGTTGCATGGATCAATTAATTAATACACTTCCTTCATATATACCAGCTGTGTCCAGTTCCAATGGCAGGTTGGATGTGAATTCAGCCGCTGTACTTGAACTGTTCAACAGAACATGTATAGACAATTGGTGTGATATAAATAACTGTTGACTTGATCATTGGCATGTTGGGGGGGGATTGGGTTAGGGCCCCCTTGGCATAATTTTTATTTTTCCATATGTAACCTGTTGTGCCACTACATGGTAAACTTAAGGGTGACTAGGCATGCCCCCCTTGGCCTCCCTTTGTTAGATCCTAGATACACCACTGGCTGACTTCATTCCATAAAACATTTCAAACATTGCTAATTTGATCATGATGCTGTTGAATTAACATAAACCTTCCCAATTTAATTAGTTGTGGTTAATGGTACATAATTCTTATGCATATTGGGCATCAACAATTTGCTGCCTTGCTTGAATACTATACAGAACTATACAGAAAGTTAGATGAGGATTGCGGAAAGAGGATTTATAAAATGGCACGAGAGGAATGAGTACAGCATATCCAGATGGCAAGTGGACAAGGAAGCCATTAGCTTATTGAGAGTCCAACATTTGTTAACCTATATGTAGTTCGTCCTTGTCAGCTATCTACCAATTCTGTTTTTAAACATCGACACTGCTGGCATTTACACAATCAGCAGATAATTTAGCAGTGACTACACCGACAATTGAAATGCAGAGCTGTTGAATTGGCATCCTATAAACCAACAAAACATGTTTTTATTGGCAACAGTTAGTTGTGGGCATGCAGTACATAACAATATTGGAATCTCAACAATATTCAAGCATCACGGAAGGCAGAATTTACACCTAGTGTCACAAGTGTGAGATGCATGGATGACACATTAGAGCATAGGGTTTAAACTTGCAGAGATAATCATTACATGATTACTTGTGGTTGTCTGTGAGAGTGGCAACTTGGTCAATGAATACCTGTCACTGTAGCAAAACAATGTAATGGTGCATTGTCAAAACAATCAATTATAACATAAAACACCAAACAAATCAACTAGACATAAACTGATAGTCCTCACACCCTGGCTGGCCATGAACGAGTCTTAGGACACAGACTGACAAGCAGGATAACCTGTCAGTTGGTAACATGTCACAATTTGCACATGTCAAGTCAAGAAACTAAACAATATTCAATTAAAAAAATCTTACCTATCTAATATCGACTACGCCATGCCACTTTCTCCATACAAATTTGTTATTTTGTTTAAGTGAAATCATCGAACAAACTAATACATTATTTTTTACTGGATCTGGCACAAAATTGTGTTCTGGCTCTATATATTATTGTATTGCATTGCTGATAATATAGAAAACTTGACTTCAGATCTGTGCTTACTACTTCAGTAAACTAATGTATTAACATAGATATAAAAGCACCTTAGCATGAGCTTAATATGAATCAATTTAGAAGGAAATACCTGAGATTATTGATGTCTTTATGAACTAATCAACAAGAATGATTGCATGCATAATCTGTATACAGCTATTAACAAGTTAACTATTGTGAATAAATTTGTTATGACAGAAAACATCCCTTTTAGATGGCTATAAATGCACCACATATCACAACTTTTATTTTTGTCAGCTGGAAACAGCAACGTTTTGATATTGTTAATAACTTAGTAGGCAAGCTAAATGATACCCATTTAATAAGAGTGTGCGATTTTGTTTAAATCATCAAAACAACTGACCTTGATTGTGAGAATCAGGTAACTTGTGAAAGTTTGACTAGCTGTGTGTCAGAGTTAGGCCAGTTACGGCTACTTCCCTTTATTTATGCTTTTAACCACTACCCCAAAGAAGCCTTGTACAATACTGCCAGTTACTTGGATCTTCGTAAAACCATTTTTGCTTTTAGCCACACACAAAAAATTAATGCTCCTCCTCCTCAGCTAATTACTGGCTAATTCCAAAAGTAACCATAGCGGGACTAGTTTGGGACTAGTAGCCGCAGCGGGAAGACTTCATGTCATTGATAAAGACAAACCACTTTTGTCCTTTCTTTGAAAAATTATTTTGTCCAATGATTTCATAAAAACTAAATAACACATCTGCACAAATGTGCTAACATGTCAGTGTTTATTTACTAGATTTGATTTTTTTTCGCAAAAGATATTATAAAATGAGACAAACTGGGCTGCTAGTGCAGCATGGATATCATTGTATGACTATAAGTGTGTGTGGTCATGCAAATCTTGCTCTATCTTTTTCTTTCTGTGTTCAGTGTGTTTGAATTGTGCTTAAATTAGCCTTTTGTTTTATTTTTGACATACTTAATGCAGAAATGCGCTGCCAAGTTCATGAACATACTATTTCTGGTTTCCACGTTGGTTCCATTTTGGTCTGTCTTTTGTCGTCCCATTCAGTTTGATTTCTGTGTATCATTTCGACCATGACAAAGAATATCCAATTAACTTATACAACCTATTCTTTTGGCTTCATATATATATCTCCTACTCCATAAAGTACATATGCCTGTATGTCTGTCTGTCTGATCTTCTAAATTCTTGCCTAACCTTGTAACCAAGTCATGTGTATTTTTACAGTTTCCTCAAAGCATAATAAGCTTCTCCATGTTTTTGCTTCTTGCCTATGCCTGTACCCAAGTCACGTGTATTTTACCATCTCCTATGTGCACAATAAACCTCTCCATCTTTTCACTTCTTGCTTATATGCTTGTACCCAAGTAATGTTTTTTACCATCTCCTCGGTGCACAATAAGCCATGTGACTTACCGGCCATAACACATGCTGAGAGTGAAAACTGCAATTACAGCTTTTATATCCATCAAGATGCACTTCAGCTGCATGTACAAAATTACTCGGAAGCGTAGTTCTGCAAGCGGCAGATGACATGGAGGTCGTGAAAGCAGTGTTTATGCCCCGCTCTCCTGCCTATGCCCATTAATCAGTCACAATGACCCATTACAATTGCCACATCAGCTGCAGCAGAAGTCACGACATTAACAGAAACACCGTCCTTACAGGTGAAAGCCATGCAGTGAAGGCCTTATTGCCGTTTGATTGGTACATAAAGGGTAATCAAAAAGCCATTTGTACCAGGATACATAAATTTTTTGACGGCATTCTCATAGTTTTTGTTCCTGCCAACAAGATGAAGATGAGCATGTTTCAGCGTTGGGTGGCTGGATGTATGACCTATGATGATCAATGAACCAGAACAAAAAGTAAATTTATACAGTTGTTATCTAATGATTTCTGAAATCTGAAACATGGTCTTTTGTCCATTTATCAGAGTCTGTGTGTGCATAGAACTTGGGTTGAAATGTTTCAGAAGTATTCAACTAATGGTTGAATAGTATTACTAATCATGCATAAAATGTAGTATGAATGCAAATACTTTATAATACTTTTCATCTATACATCAATACCCTCACATCTATGTATGGTTGTGCAGAAACGTTGAATGAATAATGTAACAGTTTTTTGGATACATAATCCCATGATTTGTCTGTTCAAAATGAAAGTATGATTATGGTTGATCACCTATTTAAGGGCAATATTTTGTATGTCAAAGACAGTTATCGTCACGTGGCATTACTAGCCAGTCTGCTACACACCCACACAACATCTCACACTCAGTTGTAGGAAGATACTGAGTACTTCAAAACCTAGTCACTTCAACCATTCATATGCCTGTTGAATCTCATGCCAGAATACTCTGCCTGAATGCAGGTTTGGTTTGCAACATAATTACAATCTGCCAAACTGGAAATCTGATGTCCTGTCTTTATACAATACATTTAGAGGTAATTCATGTATATGACGTCAATACCGGCTTGGCAAATTATGGCCTTCGGCAACTACTTTCACCTGACTGATGTGAATTAGATCTGGTTCATTCTTCTGTGTCTAGCTGATCTCATGAACAAACATAAGAAAACCTGTAGGGAATGCGTTGTTGCTGTGAATTATTCATCTACAAAAAGCAGTCCATTATATGATTCTTTTTCATAACACAGGTTTGAGGATGTGGCCTTCTGAAGATATGTCTGAATTAGTAGTTAACAGGCCTTATAGTTAATGTACAATGTTGCATACACAACACAGGAACAACACACTAAGTACGTTGTGGTTAGCAGTGGCATTTGATATACATAAGCCTGATGGATTAGCTGTTGTGAGCTACTGAGCCAACTAGGACTTCATGCTTTTAGTAGAAAGCTTTACTGTCATTTACAGTGTCCTTGACAAATGTGTAATTTACCCAAGATGAGTTTCCAGCCAACCTGTTAAGTTTCTGAAATGACAAAACTGGATATTTGTGCGGGTGCAAAATCATGAGTCAAGCCACCAAATGATGAATTTGTCACACGTTGGTCAAAGGATACACAGCTTATCACGGGAACGCTTATTCGTGCGAACGCCTGATTTGATTCGATGTTTGCAGACCACATGATAATTTCCATCCAATTAAGATGTCTATAACATGATTCTGGTGGCGAGAAAATAAAAAATATGCAACGACATGAATATTAACAGTGCTGCTATTCGGAATATTTCCGCGACAATGGAAATGTGGAATATTTATTTCTAAAAGTGGAGTGTGGTCAGAAAATGGGGGAAAAACGAGAGGAAACATGAAAAAATGGGAGATTTCATTTCCTGTTCAGGTGAACGGGAGATGAGTCCCAAAAGCTTGAGCCTCCCGCCAGAAATAGGAGACTTAACAGGTCTGGTTTCTAGACCCTGTAGTGTCTTCTCCACGAGCTGTTTTCAGTATGTGAAGTGATGTTTCACATTAAGCATGTGAAGTGATGTTTCAATTTCAATACATGAAGTGATGTTTCACATTAGCATATGAAATGTTGTTTCACTTTCAGTATGTGAAGTGATGTTTCACTTTCAGTATATGAAGTGATGTTTCACATTAAGTATGTGAAATGTTGTTTCACTTTCAATATGTGAGGTACTGAAACAACTAATGCTAGTTGTATATATATATATGCAGTCATGTTCATGCAGACAGGCATGGTTGTGTCTGGTAGACGAGTTTTGGAATTTTTAAAATAGCCATTATAGCACACATTCCATACACGCACGCACGCACGCTCGCACGCACGCACGCACACGCACGCATGCACACACGATGCCCTTGTCATCTGGATTAAAGAGTGCTCAAGTCAGTGTTCTCATTATTGATTTCTTGTTGACAGCCATTCCCAGTATCAGTTTATTTCTATGGGTCCGGCACAGATAATAACTCAAGCTATAATTGTTAATAGCAGGCAAGATGTTAGGGAAGAAAAAGAAGACAATGGCTGGCCATTTGTAATCAATCTTAATTGTGCTTTTCCCTCCTTAGCTGCTTATTGTGTCCATCTATTTGTTGACAATTTTGACATTGTGTACCATTTTTGAGAATGCTTAACAATCTTATTTTAACATGTCTTTGACTTTGGGTTTCCAAGGAGGGATAGAAGTTTTTGTATTATTATTTAATGTTAAAAAGTAATTAAATAATAAAATATCATAGCTTGAACTTGGCTTAAATATAAATGTACTAGCCGTGTTACCAAGCATTGTTCTGGACAAAAAGGCAACTACTGCAAGGGGTTATGACTCCTTGCTGTGCCCAGTGAAATGTTGGTAGGGCAATGCCATGGTAATGACAACTTCATTACCCAAAAATCATGTATAAATGCCGGTTTCACGAAGCATAATTATGTATGTGGACATTTGATGTAGATCACGTAACTCACAACAGTTGTAGAAAACACTCAAAGCATTGCTAACAATTGTACGTACTATTGTTCCGAGTTACGTAATCTAAGTCAAATGTTCATATACGCAATATCCCCACCCCGGGGAATTGGGTATTTTTGTATACATACGAACCATCCACATGAGCCCCCAGGCAAGCCTACACAATGTCAGCCACATACATATGAAACTGACAGAGATACAAGGTAACAGACAGACAGACAGACAAACTATTTTTATAATAGATGCTGTTTCTTGCATCAATGATAAGCACAATGGAATTGCAGTTTGACAAGTGCTAGTGACAGCATTTTGAGTTGATCTATTAGAATATAACAAGCATATCAAAACATGGCATAAATGCTCCATATGATCGATCTTCTCTCAGCCAATCCTAATTTAGTCAGGTGCAACATTTCTTCCCTCAAATAATGAGCTCAATTAGTACACTTCGTTGTGTAATTAACTAATTGTACCATGCTCAGGTTTATTCAGGTGACACAGTTACCTGAAGCATAGACAACATTCAATGTTGTGAATGCAATATATCAAGCCTCATTTCTACAGGTGTCACTGGCAAGGCATTATAAGTGGACAACATTGTCTCAGAGTGACACTGCTTCAGGGTGACACTGCCTCAGGGTGATACTGTCTCAGTATCAAAGTGACACTGACTGAGGTTGACACCAACTGGAGGATGACCCTGACTCAGAGTGACACTAATTGCTTACAAGAAGCTTGTCACACATGACATTATTAATGACAATCTAGTCCAAGAAAGCACCTGACAACAGACATCTTGACATTTGGCGCCATTGAGATCGATGATATTTTTGTTCATTTTGCGCAATGTCCTACGTTAATTTTAGATTTGCATCAGTTCACTACAATCATCTCAGCCATTTTGATAATCCACTTAGAACTGGGTGAAAGCTTTTAGCGGGACTCTATCTTTATCTGTCATTTGCCAGGTCCATCACCTTGATTACCGCGTCCCTTCACATTTCATCACATCTACACTGCTCACAGCTACATCTCGCATCAGCTAAATTAATCTCTTATTTCTTCGGATGTGTGAATGTTATTCTCATTTAATCTTCTTTGTATTACCAAAATATCCAATTCGGCCTAATAAGCATTAATTACAAATCCTATGGTATTTAAGCAAATAAGAACAACTGTAAAAAATCTTATTAATTGCTGCAATAAATTATTACAACATATCCATGACAATGCATAATGACATCACAAAACTGAACATATGTTAATTTATTTACGATAATAACTCCCTGACCACAGGTACAAGTTAGCATATTTTTAAGGCAGAATACATTTCAACATGCACGGATGCATGCACGCACACACACGTGCACACACACTAGGTAATGTTTACACCACAGTTACAACACAGCATAAAAACCTAGGGGGTAGCTGGACATAACCCCCTCCAGACAAACCCCCTCAGACATAACCCCTTGGTCAAACCCCCTCAGGACATAACCCCCTATGGACAAGACCCCTCGGACAAAACCCCTCTGGACATAATCCCCTCCAGACAAGACCCTCTCTGGACATAACCCCACTCTTATGGCTTATGACTATACTGTACCTTTCTGGGTATCAGACAATGCATATCCAGCCACACCTGTGTTAGAAGGTAGCTGACCATTAACTGGGCTACACACACACAGAGACAGTGCATTTTCTTCTATTCTTTCCCTTTTCAAGTGTTTAATCCTGTGACGTGTGATTCAAAGCCACTAGAGGTAGTAGGTTACAGAATGGTGATTAATCTCATTAGTCACATCAATAATATTGATTCCAGAGATATTGTGTAACACTCTCCCATTTGATATGTACACACCCGGTACTATGCATCTGAAGTAAGCCGCTGACCAAGCTCAATGTAGAAACGACAAAGTGTAGTGAAATTTACAATGTCCAAATTGAATAAAGCAATAAATAGTAACTGGAAGAAATAAGCACGCAATTAAATACATTCTGCTGTCAATAAATAGCTTTACATTGGTCACGCTGTGCAAGTCTTTTCATCAGTAGATATTAAACACTTCATGAATATGTTTCAATCCCATTATAATTATTATATAAAAGTGTCTGATTTAATGTTGAATTAAAGTCCATCTTGAATCTTGCAACCATGACAGACAGCTTGCCGACTCTGACACCTGTTCACAGCATTTCTTTGAATGTTTCATGTAATTGCCACCATTCTGTTACATAGTTAGTGTAATCGTACTGAGTAACTGTAATCATACTCAATTACACTGATAACAAATTTCAAGTAATCATAATCGTACCCAATTACATTGTGAAATTAATCATGATTACAATCACAATTACAATTTTCTTGTGCATATTTCTGTGGCACAGGTGCCAAGTTCTGCAATGCACCTACTCCCACCCAGGCCTTCCCTTCATGTTATATCTGTCCCAAGTTCTGCAATGCACCTACTCCCACCCAGGCCTTCCCTTCATGTTATATCTGTCCCAAGTTCTGCAATGCACCTACTCCCACCCAGGCCTTCCCTTCATGTTATATCTAATGCACAATACAGTCACTATTTTAATATCATGTTTGATTTTGTCTAGAATAACATTGGTGACAATAATAACATGAGGGTTTTTAGTTATTTCATTATGTCAATTGTACTCTTAAATGTAATCATAATTGTACTCTTAAGTGTAATCATAATCGACTACATTCTTTATCTAACAGTACTCGTAATTGTACTCAAAAACATTTTTCCAGTAACTGCAATGGACTACATTCGTGGTATGGGCAGCCGTGGCCTAGTGGTTAATGTGTTGGACTCTAAATTCAAGGGTTGTGAGTTCAAGACCCACACTCAGTCTACTCAGCTGCAAATGAGTACAAACATTGTTTGGAAGATACATGCCAAGGACTAGTGTCCCGTCACTCTAAGTTGCTTCGCACTATAGAAACCAGGTTTATGTCTTCATGGCTTCCTAAGGCCTGGGGAATGACCTTACATTTACATTCATGGTATAATCACTCCATCTCTATTTAGTTCTCGTTTTAGCAACCTAATGCAGTTTGTCAAGTCCACAACAAAATTAAATCTATCCACACAATAAAGTTAGCATCTTTCTCACCAAACTAGGTGAAATACGATTAGTTGATATTTACAGAGCACCATTTTGGTTGCAATCAAGTTGCAACAAACAAACGAAGAGGATGTATAAAGATTAATTGAACCGAGAACATGGCTTCTCCATCTGATTCAGCCTTGATGCATGAAATGATGAAGCCCTAGTCATGCTAGTATGTAATTGATTTCCCTCTGATGTTTCCAGATTGATATTACTACACAAAGACTTTTATTGATGAAACAGCAGTTGATATGCAAACTGATATCGTTTATAGCTTACATGCATCAGTGGCAAAAATAATGAAAAATTTTTATTTCGTGTTTTTGTATATCCCAGCTGGTGTCACCTTGATCTTTAATGAAATTTTATACGACCCAAGTAATATAAATCAAACCCACCTGCCTGGTGCATTCCTTCACATTAACTGACAGTGTTTATGACTTTTGAAAAGGTGATTCGGGTTAAGCCTATTCACTGTGGTCAAGCGTAGGTCATCAATTACTTTTTTCTTCTGAACATGGTTTTGGGCTTGCATTTCTATTTGCATCCTGCTTTTGTCATATATGGTTCCACTTCTCTGCACCAGGTGTTTCTCAGTCTTCTTCTTTTCCTTTTGCCCTGAGGATTCCAAGTAAGTGCCTGTCTTAAATGTGAGGTGTTGGTTTCCGGAGAATATTGCCTGGATAACATATGGCCTATCCAGGTCCACTTCCTCCTAATGTGACATTTAGTTGGTTTTTGATTTGTTCTTTCTCATAGTGCGTCATTACTTATTGTTTCTTGCTACTTTATAATTCTACTTTTACACTTCTATATGAAACTTTGAATCTCCTGTAGCATATGTTCCATATCCCATATAGCTATCCACTAGTGTTTACTGCATGCCATTTTGTTCTCACGATCCAGTCAATACCTAAAAGAAAGAAAAATGGCAACAGAATGCAGCCCTGTCTCACGCTTATCTTTACATCAATTTTGTCTGTGGTATTCCCTCCATGCAGGACTCTACATTGTATGCACTTTTGGATATTGAGAAGAACTTCTACAGTATTCACTAACATCTCATTAATTTATACATGGTTTCATGGTCTAAGCTGTCAAAAGCTTTTTTGAAGTCTGTAATGTTAATGTAAACAGGAGAGTTCCATCCTATAGGCTTGATTATTTGTCAGTGGATGATCTTTCTTGGCGGAATCCTGCATGATTGTCCCTTAGTCAGGGTTCGAAATGACCACTGATTCTTGGGGGTCCCCTAAAAATATTGGTCACCTCCCCCCAAAAAAATCTTCTTTTCAGGGACTGTAATATTAGTGCCTATTTTTTTTAAAAGACTGCTATCATAGCGACCAACTTAGGTTGAATGCACATGTAAGTTGCTCTGTATAAAAGGGTCTGTTAAATGACTAAATTGTAAATTGTGGTTTAAACCACTAATTGTTACTGGAGTAATGAGACACAGTGCTCTGTAATTCTGAGAAGTAAAATGTCAAAGTAAAATGTGCCTCAACTAGATATTCATTGGTGGCATTACTGCAGACACCCAACAGATGGTGCCCTTAACCACAGAACACACACACTCATCAATGATATGAGTGGAATGATTTAAGATGTTTTTAACAAAGATTAACTGAATGACAATAGAGTGTGCTGAATGAATCAGCTAAACTACATAATGATGTCTAGAGTCCTGTGTCTGTAACTGTGTGTGGAAAGAAACTATACTTGAATATAGTAAGTTTTTACCCACCTTTTAAATTTTTATCTTCAATTGATTTATTTATTGATTCATATTCTTCTGAGATGTTGCGTCTTTTACTTGTCTAGCCAAATTCTTTGCAAAGTTCTTCTTGTACTTTTTCTATTTAATGTTTTCATCATAATACCATGCTACTCACAAACTTAAAGCATTTTGATACATGCATTCTTTGATTGTAAAAAAATACAAAATGTGATTGTATATATTGGGACCGGGGTTCGAAATCACATGCTGCCATTTCAAAACTTTTTCATTCACCCCACTTTGCTTGTTTTTTGGAAGAGACGCTAAAAGCAGTTGGTCCCTTCTACCAGGTGTCTATGCCAGGGGAAGTAAAAGATCCCACAAAGAGAAATGGAAAAACCTTTCGTGGACTCACTAATTCTAGAGAAGGAAAATTCTGAAAAGAAAGCACTCTTATGTTATCCCTAGACAGATGTCATAAGAAACGTCATAAAAAACCCCAACAAAAGTCTGAAATCCCCAATGCACAGATAATCAGAACTTACACAATGACAACAGCAAAAAGCCACTTACCTGAAGTTGCCCAAGTTTGACTCATCCTCCTAGACCCTGGCGCCTTCTTCCCTCGAGATGTAGCACTACTGAGGCATGCAGAAGACAGTGAGCATCGACTCCGTGCATGTCACCTTGTCACTCGAGCTGTCACATTCGTCCAGTGGGCAGGGCCTCACATGACAGCCATGACCACGCCGTCCAGTCACAGCCGTGGATCTGCCATTGATTTACATGTGGTGTTTCCACCATGAGATTACTGCAGAAACAGTGTTAATCACATACGTATTGTCCCAGGGTCACATTGTGCCCATTTCCACTGTTTATTGATAAAACTGCTGACAGTGTGCGGCAGATACGCTAATCACTGCAATGGTTGTGAAGTGGCATAAAATAATTAATTTTGTCTTTTTCCTTGTCAATGCACTTTCATTTGTACATGTAATTGCACAGAGCTCTGTTGTAAATCAAAGATTGAATTTTGTGTGGGACCACTGGCGGGATCCAGGGTACTGTGTAGGCTGGGTTGCTAAGTTCACTGCTTGGCCCCTAAAATCTATCAATATGGGAGACTGACTGGCTCCCGGATATATTGACAATTTTGTAGTATGATACATTACTTCAACCAAAATAGGTATGCTTTGTGGAAAATATTGTAGAATGCAACATACTAAAGTGGTATTGATGTCTGTATTAATGACGCAATGTAAAGCTATTTCATAGTGTCCGGGAGATTTGCAGATTTATAAACATTGGGGATTATGAATCCTGAAGTGATTCATCAATTAGTTTGGTAAATAGCCATTATTAAGGTGTATTATTAAGATATTTATGAGAATATAAAACTGAAATGATGGAAGGGAAAATACAATGGACCGTTTAAAAAAATTTGAAAACAAATTATCAAGACAATTTGTACGGCACTCTCTAGTGTTCCTCTACTAGCCAACAATAACCATAACAACGATAACATGTGTACTGATTTTAGGCATAGTAAATTATACCACACCATGCCAATAAACTGCTTGTAGCCTAGCTTGTGTAAGCTCTTTAAATTTTCCTATGGGAAATCAGGTAATTGCAGCTGCAAAATGTAATTGCAGCTGCATCAATGTAATCTCATGACATGTTTATGAATAATGTTCAGCAAAGTGTTAAGTCTTGATGTACAAATGTTATTTTAATTGAGAATATATAATTTGTGTAAAGTCTGTTTACTTAGTTTATCTTACACTTGATATAGAGCCATAGGTTTAAGCACACAATAAACCATAAACAATGTAATTCTATACTTAGCTGTAAGTTTGTTTAATATTTTTACAAACAAATAATTTCTGTTTCTATCATTTGTGGTTGCCAATGTTATTGCTCTTAACAATTATATCAACTCTTCGAGATACCTGCCTAACGTAGCAGTCCCCAAAAGGAACCCCATACATTCTAGATATTGTGCCTGTCAATGTAATATTCAGCACATCTGTGGCATAACTGCCCACATGTACATAAACCATTAATGTGATTATGAAGGCTGACCTTTAGTAGAGTCTGGACAATATGTGTGGACACAACGTGGGGAATATCAAGTAATAAATAACAAGGTCTAACATAACTTAACCAAAATTGCCATCCAAAGCAAAAATCCAGATGGCAAGTGAACAAGTAATAAATAGGAGAGTATTCAGCAGTAAATAAGATGGTGCGGATGAGTATCAAGTAGTAAATAAGACAGGGTGTGAAAGAGTATCAAGTTGTACATAGGACAAGGTGTGGAGGAGTATCAAGTAGTAAATAGGACAAGATGTGGAGGAGTATCGAGTAATAAATAAGACAAGGTGAGGATGAGTATATAATAAATAGGATGGGGTGGATGAGGATCAAGTAATAAATAGAACAGGGTGTAGAGGATTATTAAGTTGTGAATAGGACAGGGTGTGGAAGAGAATCAGGTAATAAATGGAGCAGGGTGTGGAAGAGCATCGATTAAGTAATAAATAGGATAGGGTGTTGATGAGGATAAAATAATAAATAGGACAAGGTGTGGAGGATTATTAAGTTGTGAATAGGACAGGGCGTGGAAGAGAATCAGGTAATAAATGGAGCAGGGTGTGGAAGAGCATCGATTAAGTAATAAATAGGATAGGGTGTTGATGAGGATAAAATAATAAATAGGACAAGGTGTGGAGGATAATTAAGTTGTGAATAGGACAGGGTGTGGAAGAGAATCAGGTAATAAATGGAGCAGGGTGTGGAAGAGCATCGATTAAGTAATAAATAGGATAGGGTGTTGATGAGGATAAAATAATAAATAGGACAAGGTGTGGAGGATTATTAAGTTGTGAATAGGACAGGGTGTGGAAGAGAATCAGGTAATAAATGGAGCAGGGAGTGGAAGAGCATCGATTAAGTAATAAATAGGATAGGGTGTTGATGAGGATAAAATAATAAATAGGACAAGGTGTGGAGGATTATTAAGTTGTGAATAGGACAGGGCGTGGAAGAGAATCAGGTAATAAATGGAGCAGGGTGTGGAAGAGCATTGATTAAGTAATAAATAGGATAGGGTGTTGATGAGGATAAAATAATAAATAGGACAAGGTGTGGAGGAGTATCAAGCAATAAATTGGACAGGGTATGGATGAGGATCAAGTCATAAGTAGGACAGGGTGTAGAGCAGTGTCAAGCAGTAAACAGGACAGGGTGTGGAGCACCAAGCATCAAGTAATAAATAGGACAGGGTGTGGATGAGTATCATGTAATAAATAGATTTAACAAGATTTACCAAGATTGCCATTCAAAGCAAAGGCCCAGATGACACGTGGACATGGAAGCCATTGGCTTATTGAGAGTCCAAAATTTTTTCATCTGTGTGTAACCCGCCCGCCCAAAATATGTGTCAACCTTGTTTTTAAGCATATTCCCGCTGCTAGCATTTACACAATCTGTAAATAATTTGTTCCATTAATTTATTATCCTCTTTATTGTCCTCTTTCAGTTGCTCTCCTCTGTATTTGTTCATCCTCCTTACGATATGGTCTCCAAGCTTGTATACAGTATTTTAAATGAGGGCTAACTACTGCTTTATACAGAGGTATAATTAGCTCTTTTTACTTATGTGCTACATTTCTCCTAATTGACCAAATAATTGGATTACCCTTTGAAGCTGCAATACCACACTTTGATTACCCTTTGAAACTGCAATACCACACTTTGATTACCCTTTGAAACTGCAATACCACACTTTGATTACCCTTTGAAACTGCAATACCACACTTTGATTACCCTTTGAAACTGCAATACCACACTTTGATTACCCTTTGAAACTGCAATACCACACTTTGATTACCCTTTGAAACTGCAATACCACACTTTGATTACCCTTTGAAACTGCAATACCACACTTTGATTACCCTTTGAAGCTGCAATACCACACTTTGATTACCCTTTGAAACTGCATTTGATACCACTGCATACCACACTTTGATTACCCTTTGAAACTGCAATACCACACTTTGATTACCCTTTGAAACTGCAATACCACACTTTGATTACCCTTTGAAACTGCAATACCACACTTTGATTACCCTTTGAAACTGCAATACCACACTTTGATTACCCTTTGAAACTGCAATACCACACTTTGATTACCCTTTGAAACTGCAATACCACACTTTGATTACCCTTTGAAACTGCAATACCACACTTTGATTACCCTTTGAAACTGCAATACCACACTTTGATTACCCTTTGAAACTGCAATAACACACTGCTCTGAACATTCATATCAACACTTACTGTTACTTGTCTTTTACTTTTACCTTGAACAGTATCTCCCATTGTATAGGTTAAACCCAAGTTCCCATGTGTTCCCTGTGTGTAGGCAAAACTAGGCATTAACATTTCCCCAAATTGAGTAACATCTGCCATTTTTCAGACCATTTAACTAATTTGTGTAGATTTGTCTAGGTTTTGTAAATGTTGTTTATTACCATCATTTTAACTTTTCTAAATATTTTAGGACAGGATGTGGATGAACATCTAGTAATAAATACGACTAGATGTGGACGATGATAAAGTAATAAATAGGACAGGGTCTGGTGGTGTACCAGGTTGTAAATAGGACAGGGTCTGGGGTGTATCAAATAGTAAATAGGACAGGGTGTGGAATGTGGACGAGGATCAAGTAATAAATATGACAGGGTGTGGACAAGTATCAAGTAATAGGACAGGGTGTGGATGAGTATCAAGTAATAAATAGGACATTGTGTGGAGGAGGATCAAATAATAAATAGGACAAGGTGGGAATGAGTATGGTGTAATAAGTAGGATAGGGTATGGAGTATGAAGTAGTAAATAGGACTGGGTGTGGAGGTGTATCAAGTAGTAAATAGAGCAAGGTGTGGAGGAAGATCAAGTCTCAAGTGGTTATACTACAAACAACCCAAACTTGGGCTAACGCAGGAGTTTGTGGTGGACTGTGCGCATGCGCTGTGGGTGGTACATTCAACTAAAAGATTACTATCTTTAATGGTGCTGAAATGGTTTTATCTGATTGTTTTATTTATTTTATGTATAGGATGTTAAATGAAAATTTTGAATAGGTTGGTTATGTGTATGGATACTGTCGCTGCCTTGCCACATGCACACATAGACAGTCTCCATACCGACACCATGGATAAGTTAACACTGAGCACTGTGTTTTAAAGGCAGTTTAGGTGAGGAGGTGTGGTGAAAGGGAGTTCCATAATGGCTTCTTGATTTTGGGTTTTTTATGTTGGTAATTTTTGGTGGAATCACATTCCATATGCAAATGGCTCGGGGATAAAATGAAAAGACCATTGCATTTATATGACACCTGGGGGCTATGTATTGTCCACGGGTTCGAGAGCGGGTTAGTAGGCCTGGAGGGGGGGTGATCTCAATAATGTTATTTAGAATTTTGTAGAAGGTTGTAGTTTGTTTAATGATACGTCTTCGTTCGAGGGTTGGCCATCCAAGGGCAGTAATTAGATCTGCTGGATTTGTGTTCCGTCTGTAATCATTTTTAACAAATCTGGCAGCAGAGTGTTGCAATCTTTCAAGGCTTTTAACTTGTAAAAAGGTGTGGGGATTCCATATGGGTGAAGAGTACTCGAGTTTAGGCCGGATTAGCATGTTGTAGCTGTTTGTTTAACTTCGGGTTTACATGGGCCAAGAGTTCGTTTAATCATGCCCAAAAATTTCGAAGATTTTGAAGTTATGTCAGTGACGTGATTTGTCCAGGTTAATTTGGAATCCAATTTTACTCCGAGATACGAGTGGCTGGATAGAGTGGATACTGGCTGGCCAGAAAGCAAGTACTTGTGTGGGCTGGGTTTAGTTTTGTTTGTTATTGGAAGGTGGACACATTTAGATACATTAAATTCCATTTGCCATTTGTCTGACCATGTTTGGAGTTGGCTTAGGTCAGTTTGGAGAATTTCGTGGTCGGTTTTGGAAGAAATTTTACGATATATAATACTATCATCTGCAAAAATGCGTATATAAGATTTGATGTTCATATTTATGTAGAGTAAGAAGAGGACAGGTCCTAGAACTGAACCCTGTGGGACACCAGATGTGACATCTGTGATGTCCGACAGGGCACCGTTAACTGAGACTCTCTGTTTGCGGTTGGATAGAAAAGATTTGATCCAATTTTGATTGTTTCCAGTGATTCCGTAGGAGGTCAGTTTTGATAGAAGACGTAGGTGAAGCACTTTGTCGAAGGCTTTGGCAAAGTCAAGCAGGATTGCGTCAATTTGGGTCTTGTTGTCCATAGCAGTCATCCAGTCGTGGACTGTCTCAATGAGTTGAGATTCACAAGACAGTGCCGACTCGAATCCGTGTTGGAAGTGGAGAATGATGTTATGCTTGTGCAGGTATTTCCACATATTGCTTAGGATGATATGTTCCATTACTTTACAGAGGATGCAGGTTAGTGATATGGTTCTGTAGTTAGCCGGGTCAGATTTGTGGCTCTTTTTGTGTATGGGAGTTACTAATGCTTGTAGCCAGTCATTAGGAAGTTTACCTGTGTTGTATAATTGTTGGAAAATTTGGGTGATGATGGGAGCTATCTGCTTTGCAGTTTCTTTAAGGACTCTGGCTGGGAGTTCATCTGGGCCTGTAGCTTTGTTCTGGTTTAGATTTTCCAGCTGCTTTATTATGCCATCTATGCCAATTTTGAGAAGGGGGATGTTGGGGTAAGTAGAGGGGGCTATTTAGGGGATGGGGTGCTTTTCCTGGGTAAATACAGAGCTAAATTGGTTGTTTAGGGCATTTGCTTTATCACGATCATTTATTATTGGCTGGTCGTTTACTCGAAGTGTGGGAATGCCAATGTTTTCTCGTTTATTTGCCTTAATAAATGACCAGAATCGTTTTGGATTAGTTTTCAGGCTGTCTCCAATGTGGTTGTTAACATAGTCTTTGTAAGATTTTGCTAATGCTTTAGTAGCTTGCTTTCGGAGTTCCTTAAATTTTTCCTAGTCACTGTTTAGTCCAGTTTGCTTTGCGTTTTTGTGGCTTTTGTTTCGTCTTCTCTGCATTCTAATTAGTTCACGTGTTATCCAGGGGAGGTGGGTTTTAGCTTTTGTGTGTTGTCTAGGTATGTTATTGTTAATCAAGGTAGTCAGACGTTCGCGGAAAAAGGTCCAGTTTATGTCTATATCCTGTGAGTTGGGGTCCATGTCGAAGTACTCAAGATTTAGTTTGTCTATATTGTAATAAATAGGACAAGGTGGGGATGAGTATCAAGTAATAAAAAGGACAAGGTGGGGATGAGTATCAAGTAATAAATAGGACAAGGTGGGGATGAGTATCAAGTAATAAATAGGACAAGGTGGGGATGAGTATCAAGTAATAAATAGGACAAGGTGGGGATGAGTATCAAGTAATAAATAGGACAAGGTGGGGATGAGTATCAAGTAATAAATAGGACAAGGTGGAGATGAGTATCAAGGAATAAATAGGACAAGGTGGGGATGAGTATCAAGTAATAAATAGGATAAGGTGGGGATGAGTATCAAGTAATAAATAGGACAAGGTGGGGATGAGTATCAAGTAATAGGACAAGGTGGGGATGAGTATCAAGTAATAAATAAGACAAGGTGAGGATGAGTATCAAGTAATAAATGGGACAAGGTGAGGATGAGTATCAAGTAATAAATAGGACAGGGTGTGGAAAGAAATGGAATTGATGACATTGCTGGCAAAGGGAATGAATAGAAACTTAGGAATAGTCAGCATATAAACTAAATATAAGAAAGAATATATAGACTAGATATAAGAAAGAAAACAGAAGAGGCTCGAAAGAAACTGACAGATGCTGATACAGACATCTGAAATATTTAACCACTTTATTCTTGTAGAAAGATGTGGACGTCAACATTCTCTGTATAAAATGCTAATAATATGCAGGGTAATAAAGCTAGTTAAATGACCTAATAGGCTAGTCACGTTCTAATGAGCTTACCACAAGACATGGATCCATTTGATTTAGTTGTTGGAATCATGCCCCGGGCATTGCACCCCATTAGTCCAGCTTACTGCGGTTGCCTGAAGACAGAAGAGTAGTGACCCAAAGTTAAGTCCACATCAAGCCCATGCATGAGTCACAGCTGCCCTATCAGTTATAAGGAAACAAGCATCCATCTCACATGAAATTTGTACAGCACATTTCAGATATATTTTGACCAGATAACAATTGTATATATGAATTTGTCCTATGAATTTACATTTCTTTAGAAAGAATTTTCAAAATAATGTACATGCATAACAATTGAAAGATTTCATTAGCTAGACATGAGCGATTACACACCACACATTTAAGTCTCTTCCACTTTTTGTAGTCATTACTGGGAGTGTCATTAACTTGGGGTATGGGCATTTCCCCCCATTAAAATGATTAGGCGGATGTTTCTCCCCCCTTTTTATATTAGATAATATTTGTATTCAGACTCAAAAACAACAAACACACCAATGTTAGAATATACAGTATAAGAAACAGCATACTTTAGGAACAATTATGTTTTACTTGCCAAGATATAAAATCACAGCATCATGTGTGTCTCACAGTCTGGTCCATAGTGGCCAAATGCTATTGTATTTATTATACAATTAATGTTAATATATTTCTTTACTAATTATATATATATATATACAATTTTTTTTACTAATTATATATTTCTTTACTAATTAATCAATATAAGTATAAATATATATACACAGTGATGGAAATATGTTATCTTTATTTGTTAATATTTCTTGAATTTGGAGTGGTTTTGCAATAAGTTTATAAAAATTCAACTGATCATTTATTATTTAAACTTAAAAAAGAGGGGAAAATATCCACCTATCCATTTTAGTGGGGGCAAATCTGGGGGAAATGACTGGTGGAATGTCTTGGGTTGGGTGACACCACACTAACCCCTGTTAGCCAAAAAAGGGGCTGTGTGGAGTATATTGATTTAAGATTTAAGTCACCCTATTTATAACAATGCTGTGCAACATGTTGCCTCAGACCATGTTTTTTATATAATGTAATTTTTTAGAGCACTTTTGTATTATTGAATGCAATTTATATTTACATTTAAAATAAGATTAAGATACCTATCAGAATCTATCGTGACCTTCTCAGTCATTTCTTCAGCTCATTTCGCACAATATTGAAACTACCTAGTATCGACTACAGCTTGTCTGTGCAAATGTTACTTAGTTTTGATGAAATCATTAATGTCGTAACAGAGCTACATGTACTTTTACCCTTTTTTCACTTATTTCTGACCAGGGCACTTGTTTAAGTCAAAATAATTTTAACAGTTATTCTGATGATTTCATCAAAAACAAATACTGCACATGAACAAAGAAGCTAGCATGTCATAGTGGATACTCTAGTGATAGGTTTCACTTTTGTGTTAAGTGATCATATTAAATGAGGCGAGCGATAACATTTATTTGCGAAAGGAGCTTTAATGTTTGGTCTGCCTTAATATTTACCCACTGGGGTTACTTTGCCTGCTGTTAATCAAAGCACAAAAAATTTCTTTTATTCAATATCTAAAAACATTGTTTATTCAGCCAGAAACTACTGGGCTGTTTCAATAAAAGTGTATTGATTCTTGTTTATAATTCCACTTCTGCCAGCAGCCCTGTATTATACATGTGTCTGTGTGAAAATTGTCATGTTTCAATTAATCAATTATCAACCTGCATTTAATTTTAGATACAACTACAAGTATGTAACAAAATTACATTGAACCAGGCATATTTGCTAATTTTGTATACTTGTTTGCGAGTCACAAACCGGCAAGCCAAGTAAAGTCTTAAGTCAAGTCTAAAGTCTCAAGAAACTAATTTAGATGAAAACTATGCTACATACTCTTTTCTCCCACCCAACTATTAGGCCATCAGAAAGGACAGGAATGTCCATGGCGGTGGAGTCCTTATAGCCTTTCGTGACAACATTGTAGCTGAACCACTCCAAAATTTAAACTCAAATTGTGAAATAGTTTGGAAAAAAATTCACTTTGCACGTAACAAATGCATATACTTTGCATCTTACTATCGACCCCCAAATGACCACCTCCAATCCAATAGAAGCTCTCCATGACTCCCTAACTAAACTATATAGATCACAAAAAACTACCATTAATGTAGTCATAGCTGGAGATTTTAACCTCCCTGATATCGACTGGACAAATCACCAGACCACTAATAACAGCACTGCAGGCAAGCATAACAAACTACTAGAAATAACTAATGACTTTGGGCTGTAAAACATGGTAAACGACCCCACACATATCGCTTCTGGTAACATTCTTGACCTCATACTCACCTCAAATCCCTCCATTATTATCAACACCCGTACCATTTCTGGTATGAGCGATCACGAATCGGTGACCTTCAACGTTAACTAAAACCCAGTTTGCAACAAGAAACCCCCCACAAAGTTTATAGTTACAAATCAGCAGACTGGGACAAACTCAAAGATGACATAGACTAACTTGAAATTTTATTATAAATTTGTCCGAGTAAAATTACCGGTTTATTTACAAAATTTACCATTTTATCCCAACCGGTCCTATCATGACTTTAATACCCGCACGTTTGATGATATTCATATTAATAGAATAAAACATGAATTTGCCAAAAGGTGTATTAGGTATGACATACCATTAATTGTAAATAATACTTCGATTCTAATAAAAAATAAGATTGTTACACATAGTTTACACGGGTTTTCCTGTTATGTTAAGAAACACCTTTTACAAAATTACCAAAATCTCTGTTCAGTACCAAACTGCTATATATGTCAACAATCTCATTAGTTGCACCTCCCTGGTCTGTTACTCTGTTACTCTGTTATTTTATATAAATGTAACTCTACATAAACATTTATTATAATGCACTAAACTTAACAATTTTGAAATGTCTGCTTGGAAAAAAAAATTAAATTCTGTTTGCTGGTTTTTTTTTGTTTTTTTTTTGTTTTCAAAATCCTTCCTAAAGATACAGAACAGATGCATTTGTGTTTTTTGTTTCACAGAAAATATTTACAGGTACTCATTTTATTAAGTTTATTTCATTAGGGTGGCTTCTACGATAGCGAGCGATATTGGTCTTTGTAGAAGTCTCCCTGACCCATTAAAATATGCTTCGTTCTAAAAACCACAGTTAGCCGAAGGGAATACTCGTATTAATGCAGGTTTTGCATTTTGCATTTTATATTTGTCTGTTTGTTTTTTTAGTTACAATTAACACATTAATGTAATTTTGTTTCCTTAAGATAAATGAACTTAGACTTGGATTTTGTTTATAAAAGATAGTCTTGTTATCGCTAACTGGGATAATATTATGTTTGTATTACTTTGGGTTCAATAAACTTTTTCTGATTCCGATCCGATTCCGATAACTAAATCGTGAGTACTTCGACATGGACCCCAACTCACAGGATATAGACATAAACTGGACCTTCTTTCGCGAACGTCTGACTACCTTAATTAACATTAACATACCAAGACGATACACCAAAGCTAAAACCCACCTCCCCTGGATAACATGTGAACTAATTAGAATGCAGAGAAGACAAAAGCCAAAAAAAGGCAAAGCAAACTGGACTAAACAGCGACTGGGAAAAATTTAAGGAACTCCGAAAGCAAGCTACTAAAGCATTAGCAAAATCTTACAAAGACTATATTAACAACCACATTGGAGACAGCCTGAAAACTAATCCAAAAGATTCTGGTCCTTTATTAAAGCAAATAAACGAGAAAACATTGGCATTCCCATACTTCGAATAAACGACCAGCCAATAATAAATGATCGTGACAAAGCTAATGCCCTAAACAACCAATTTGGCTCTGTATTTACTCAAGAAAAGCACCCCATCCCCCAAATAACCCCCTCTACTTACCCTAACGTCCCCCTTCTCGAAATTGTCATAGATGGCGTAATAAAACAGCTGGAAAATCTAAACCAGAACAAAGCTACAGGCCCAGATGAACTCCCAGCCAGAGTCCTTAAAGAAACTGCAAAGCAGATAGCTCCCATCATCACCCAAATTTTCCAACAATAATACAACACAGGTAAACTTCCTAATGACTGGCTACAAGCATTAGTAACTCCCATACACAAAAAGAGAGCCACAAATCTGACCCTGCTAACTACAGACCCATATCACTAACCTGCATCCTCTGTAAAGTAATGGAACATATCATCTTAAGCAATATGTGGAAACACCTGCACAAGCATACCATCATTCTCCACTTCCAACACGGATTCGAATCGGGACTGTCTTGTGAATCTCAACTCATTGAGACAATCCACGACTGGATGACTGCTATGGACAACAACACCCAAATTTACGTAATTCTGCTTGACTTTGCCAAAGCCTTCGACAAAGTGCCTCATCTACATCTTCTATCAAAATTGACCTCCTACATTCTCACTGGAAACACTCAAAATTGGATCAAATCTTTTCTATCCAACTGCAAACAGAGAGTCTCAGTTAACGGAGCCCTGCTGGATATCACACATCTGGTGTCCCACAGGGTTCAGTTCTAGGACCTGTCCTTTTCTTACTCTACATAAATGACGTTGATGTGAACATCAAATCTTTCATATGCCTTTTTGCAGATGACAGTATTATATATCGTCACATCTCTTCCAAAACCGAACACAAAATTCTCCAAACAGACCTAAACCAACTCCAAACATGGTCAGTCAAATGGCAAATGGAATTTAATGTATCTAAATGTGTCCACTTTCCAATAACAAACAAAACTAAACCCAGTCCACACAAGTACTCGCTTTTTGGCCAGGCACTATCCACTGTATCCAGCCACTCATATTTCGGAGTAACATTGGATTCCAAATTAACCTGGACAAATCACGTCACTGACATAACTTCAAAATCTTCTAAAGTTTTAGGCATGATTAAATGAACTCTTGGCCCATGTAAACCCGAAGTTAAACAAACAGCCTACAACATGCAAATCCGGCCAAAACTCGAGTACTCGTCACCCATATGGAATCCTCACACCACTCAAGTCTCAAGTGGTTATACTCCAAACAGCCCAAACTGGGCTAACACAGGAGTTTGTGGTGGACTGTGCGCTCGCTGTTGGTGGTACATTCGACTAAAGGACTAGTACCTTTAATGTAGCTGAAATGGTTTTATCTGATAGTTTTATTTATTTTATATATAGGATATTAATAGAAAATTTTGAATAGGTTGGTTATGTGTATGGATACTGTCGCTGTCTTGCCACATGCACACATAGACAGTCTCCATACCCACACCATGGATAAGTTTACCCTGAGCACTGTGTTTTAAAGGCAGTTTAGGTGAGGAGGTGTGGTGAAAGGGAGTTCCATAATAGCTTCTTGAAATGATTTTGGGTTTTTTATGTAGGTAATTTTTGGTGGAATCATATTCCATATGCGAATGGCTTGGGGATAAAATGAAAAGACCATTACATTTATACGACACCTGGGGGCTACGTATTGTATCTACGAGAGCGGGTTAGTATGCCTGGAGAGGGGGTGATCTCAATAATGTTATTTAGAATTTTGTAGAAGGTTGTGGCTTGTTTAATGATACGTCTTCATTCGAGGGTTGGCCATCCAAGGGCAGTAATTAGATCTGCTGGATTTGTGTTCCGTCTGTAATCATTTTTAACAAATCTGGCACCACTTTACAAATTAAAAGCCTTGAAAGAGTACAACACTCTGCTGCCAGATTTGTTAAAAATGATTACAGACGGAACACAAATTCAGCAGATCTAATTTTCATCTAAACATCCTATACATAAAATAAATAAAACTATCAGATAAAAACCCTTTCAGCACCATTAAAGATACTAGTCTGTTAGTTGTATGTACCACTCACAGCGCATGTCCAGTCCACCACAAACCCCTGCGTTAGCCCAGGTTTGGGCTGTTTGGAGTGTAACCACTTGAGAGTTGAGAGCCGCTACGACTCGAGTGAGCAAGTCTGCTCATTTATAGCCTATAGGTCTATTTGCCTTAGCTTGGGTAGAATTTCTCATTTTTCTATAATGTCATTGATTATTTGCTTTTGTAAATTTGCCAGACAAACGTCAATATTTTAACATTCATCATGCCACAGAATACGTTTTCAGATCTTGGAAGCCAGAATATTAGTTTACATATTCTGGCATTGGAAAGAATTGTTTTCATAAATACCCACCGACATTCTTATTTATTGAATGCAGTATCTCCCGCCTCGTCTTGCTCTGCTTCTAATCTGCATACTTCTGCCTCTTTGACTTTGGTTCTGTCTCAGCTTCAGGCTCTGTCTCAGGCTCAGCCTCAGCTTCAGGCTCTGCCTTCTCTGATCGTCTGCGTCTAAAACTTTTTGCAAGGTTGTTGTCAATGTTGAGCAGGCGGATGCATGTTATAATTTACGGGTAGTAAATTATAACATGCATTCAAAGGAGCCACTCAAGTGAAATGTCCGGTAATGTACACTTCAGTATCTAGTTATACACATAAAACAACGACAAATATCTAAAGATTTAAGCTTTAGCAAGGCTAGTAAAGTGTAATGTGGCGGGTACGAGAAAGTGGCGCCATCTGGGGAATGTAACTACACATAAAATTTGTTGTGAAGCTTTCCAGCGCGGAGGTTATAAAGGGCATGTTTACTACTCCTGTATTCAACATGGCCGCTGGAAGCAATGAGGATGTGTGCACAGTTTTGCAACAAGAATTCAAAACATGGCAAGAAACCACAGGAAATGATTACATTTTCTTGCTCGAAGTAAGTGCGGCAATGTATGTGCGGCATGCACAGTCGGTACAAAATGGCGCACGCAGGCTCCTACGAAGGCATTCACGTAGGAAAATGTCCCCTTGTCTCGATCGGAGCCAGTTTCAGTGACACTGACAGTCTCTGCTGCTCTTCCCATTTCTCTTTTTACGAAATTTCGACATGCATTTATTTTATGCATGCCCGTTGTTTTTTTTAGACACGCACTTGCCTTTGTTGTTCCTAAGCTAGTATCATGAGGCATTCTGGCTTGAAATCGAGTAAACGTTACCAATAACATCCCGGCGTCACGGTCGGAGACTGAGAATTGTTTAACCACATTCGCGCTAATTATGACTCAGTTTTCCAATTTTTTATTGACTAAGTTGATTAGCTCCATATTGGAACATCATCTCCTTCAATTTGCATACTTGTTCAGGACGTTGCTGCCCATCTTTTTTGGGGCAAAACCAAAGGAGTTCAGCTATTCTACATAATCTATCACCGTTCCAAAGATATCTGTGTCTGTGATATCCTTCACCCATCTTTTTGTTGTGGCTTGCCTCTTCTTATCTTCCCTGCCATTATTCCCTTCAGTGACAGTGTTGTCTTTTCTGCAGTATTGTGTGGTAACATTTAATCTCAAAGCACTTATTCTCTTTGCACCCAATTCATGTAAAGCCAATGTTTCACATCCACATGTAGCTGCCAGGAATACACAAATTCAACCCTCTACTCATACCTTTCCAAATATATCGAATGTTATTCAGCACTTGCATTTCAGCTGCCAACTTTTGCTGAATGTCCGATGTTCCATCAACAGTCAACATTTAAATATTGCTCCCAGATACTGAAAACTCTTCTTGTTCAATCTGTTTGCTGTCTGTTTTCAGTAGTTACTCATTAGTTCAGTAGAACATTACTTGCCTTTGTTTGATTTGCATATGGTGGTCATGATATGAATATGTAATTTGCGTACCTATATGTGAACAATTTGGCATTAGTTATAATGGTGATTTGCTGGAGAAGATCTTTCCAGTCATGAGAATTAGTCATTGGGAGTAGTGACTGCATGCACATTCCAACTGATGAAGAAGTGTTGAGAACAGCAATAATCTAGCTGTTTAACATTCTCATATTTGTTTATATATGTTTCTGAACTTCTCACCGCAGCATGAGATCTTTATTTTAATAGTATGGATAATTAAAAATATAAAAATCATTCACAGCAGAAAATCTTAGCACAGTTAATTAAATATAAAGTAATTTTAAATTATATTAAAAGTAACATTGACAAAAATCACTGCATTAATAATGACTGTGGTCCATGCATCACTTGAGATTTATTCCTCAGTTCAAAATGGGGAATTCATGGCAGATTCGTAATGTGGCAAGTCTACTAAATCCTGCAATTTGTATGGTCAAATTTGTAAGCCTTTCCCTCTCAAAATCTCTGCAAGCATAATTCAACCTAGTGTGTCGTTACTGCCACAACACTGTTACTGCCACAGCACCGTTACTGCCACAACACTGTTACTGCCGCAGCACTGTTACTGCCACAACACACTCAAACTAATGCATTTGTTCTTATTCCATATTGACAAATGACTTGCACTAGTTAACAAGTATGAGGCCCATTGTCCAGTCGTTGTCCAGTCATACAGTACAACCAGTGTCCAGGCATATAATACAACCATTTTCCAGTCGTTGTCTAGTCATACAGTACAACCATTGTCCAATCATTCAGTACAGTCATTGACTAGTAATTTTTCAGTCATACAGTCCAATCATACAGTATCTTCTAATTAGTAGTAATTATCCTGTCATACATCACAACCATTGTCCAGCCATTTTACCAGTACCTTGTTTAATTGCACTGAATACTAACTGCATGTTTTGGTTAAACATGTAACAGTATTATTAAATCTAGACATAACACATGGCAATTGGGTGCAGTGATTTAATTTGCAGTTGGTCATGTCTTGCTCTTGTTCACAATTGTCTTAGTATTGCTAAATGTGAGCCCTGTTGGTTATTGCAGACGGGGAGTGCGGCGGATGGGAGTGGATGGCTGAGTATGTTGCTTGGCTCTGAGCATCGCTTCAAGCTACACTGTCCTTTTGGTGAGCAGGGCATTTCAGTCTACACTTTGCAGGCCCAGTAACAATATCATTGGAGTTCTGTTAATTTACACAGGGTCTGCACAGGTCCAGGAAAATATGTGAATAGCATGGAATATCATTTGTTAAAACTCTTGAAAGCCAGGATTATTGCTAAGTAAAAGTAAAAACAAATTAAATGACGGACATACAAAATGCTAATTTCCGTGTCTTTCTACCAGGTACTATCATGTGTTTTAATGCCTGGCAGTTGGAGGCAGATCCGTCAAAGACATTGGTGGAGCCCTTGAACCTCTGAAGTCAAACCCTAAGTAGTTCTTCTGGATCTGTAAATTACAGTTACTGTAATTTTCCATGTATAAAGCACATTTCCTCCCACTGAATTGTTACTGAAAACTCCAAGTGCATAATATAAATGGCAAAAGGGCTAAAACAATTCTCAGGTCAGACATGGAATTGGAATCGCACAAGCTATCATGCAATAAAGCTTGATCACACAGAAATGAATAATAAAACTGAACATTAGTCACAATTTATTGGTAGCTACGAAATTTGCAGCTTAGTTACGTGAATCTCTTGAGCGGTTTTCTCTGTAGTGCAATGGTTACGTTCAATAAATTAAAGACAATAATATTTACTACGCATTTACGTACGCATCCGGCTTTTTTATATGCTCTTTGCTTTGGGCCTAACTTCACTATCCTGTAACATGGCTGGGTGTGTAGAAATGATAAAGAATGTTGGGGCACTTAACTCTGTAGAGTTGTGACTGATGAGAAATGTGTAAGAGATCTAAGAGGCCTAATGTTTAGTGAATAATGTTGTGTAAAATATCTAAGAGGTCTAATGTTTAGTGAATAGTGTTGTGTAAGAGATCTAAGAGGTCTAATGTTTAGTGAATATTGTTGTGTACAAGATCTAAGAGGTCTAATGTTTAGTGGATATTGTTGTGTAAGAGATCTAAGAGGTCTAATGTTTAGTGAATAGTGTTGCATAAGAGATCTAAGAGGTCTAATGTTTAGTGGATATTGTTGTATAAGAGATCTAAGAGGTCTAATGTTTAGTGGATATTGTTGCGTAAGAGATCTAAGAGGTCTAATGTTTAGTGAATAGTGTTGTGTAAGAGATCTAAGAGGTATAATGTTTAGTGGATATTGTTGTGTAAGAGATCTAAGAGGTCTAATGTTAAGTGAATATTGTTGCGTAAGAGATCTAAGAGGTCTAATGTTTAGTGAATATTGTTGCGTAAGAGATCTAAGAGGTCTAATGTTTAGTGAATATTGTTGCGTAAGAGATCTAAGAGGTCTAATGTTTAGTGAATATTGTTGTGTAAGAGGTCTAATGTTTAGTGGATATTGTTGCGTAAGAGATCTAACAGGTCTAATACTTAGTGAATAATGTTGTTCCTCTTGATGTACAATGGAAGAGAATGGATGAGAAGGAAACAAGGGCATGATTGGGAGTACATGTCAGTGAGAGAGAGAACAGACAGTTCTAGATATAACGAGATGTCAAGAAACCACTGGATGAGAGGTAATGTAAGTCAATCAGTGACAGTTGACTGCGGTCAGTTGCTGCCGTCAGCCTACAGTTGGACATCTGTTTGCGTCTCGTTACAGGCTATCCAGACCAGACAGACAAGGAACACTTCTATGTGGAGGCTGGCACCGCAGTGAACCTGTGGGCCAACACTCTCAACGAGGTGAGCAGCTCACATCTTCTCTTGCAAATTTGATTTTCCCATTAGTGGTCATGTTAATGCTTTGTATATTTATAAAAGAATGTGATCATCAAAAATTCTAGAAAATCTGTGATATCCACTGGCACTTTGTTATCAATGTGTTGGACAAGTATTTAAACATGTTGCAAATGCACTTACCCTAGAAATTGTAAGTTTTCACAAAATATTTATATGCCTACTGGTGTTTTTTGGGAATGTCACTTACATGTCTTCAAATCCATCTCATACTTCAACATCCCACTGACAAAGTTCTGACATTTTAAATGTTCCAACCTTCCTGGCTGAATACAGTTATTTCTTGGCAAGTAAAATAACTGCTGTTGGTTAACTGGGCAATGTTAGGCACTGCATTCATGAAAGAAGTGCGTAATTTAGTGCTGCAGCATTTTAGCCTACCAGGTAACTTACTGATGTTTATATTTATCTCTGTTTTAATATGTCGTTGCTATTTTATTAGTTAACTTTTTTATGGTTCATGATTATATTTACATGCTCATCTTAATTATTTAAAAACAAAATACCTGTATATACAAAGATCACATCACACAAAGATGACAATAAGTCACATGCCAAGGCCATTATGACTCATGAGAATTTTTACTGAAATGATTTGATTCATATGCGTGGTATCATAGAAACATGTATAGGTTATCATTGGCGGCAATAATATCCCTGAGTATCTAGTTTTAGGCTATGACTGAATGCTTACATTAGTAATTTTTATTAATGCTAAATATTTTTTGCTTCTTTTCCCAGTTTTTGTTGGACACAGCAGGAAGGCTGTCACTTACCAAAGTCTTGGACAAGTAAGTGCAACTGATGAGGGAATGTGGCAGTGGATGGATGACTAATATGTTAAGTGCATCTGATGAGGGAATGTGGCACTGGGTGGATGGCTTGCATGTTCAATAGTTTATTTGTGGGGCGCAGTGGTTGTGTGGTAGGGTGTCAGATTATCAGTCGAGGGGGTCGGGGTTCAAATCCACCTGCTGGCATTTTGAAACTTTGGCAATTTTATTCACTACACGTTGTCTGTGTCTTTCGGAAGAGACACTAGAAGCTGTTTGTCCCGTCTATTTGGTGTCTATGCTAGTGGAAGTAGAAGATGCTATACATGAGGTAAATGTGTATAAACCTGCTGTGGACTCCATCTCTCGTTATCCACGGCAGAAACATCCATGACGTGGCTCAGTCAGTTCTACTAATTACATTGTAAGAGGATATGACTGAATAAATAGTTTGTTGATTAACTTATATTTAACATTACTTAAAACAGTTCTTTGGTTTTGCTGATAACGTAATAAAGGTATTTTTTACTGTATAAATGAATATTTTGTAGTCTTAGGATTTCAATATTTCATGTAATTGTTATATCATTGGTATTGTATTCACATATTTGCAATGCATGCATACATAGAGACGTTTCTATAATTTGTTTTGCTAACATAATTAATACAAACATAACAAACGTGATAAAATTCCACATAAAACATCCAGTATGAACTTGGAAAGTTGCAATAACATGTAATGCCTTTAAGTCCCTTCGTGATATTACATGTGAATTCACAAAAATTGCGCTGTTGGTGTGTCTGGGTTTTCACTGAATATTTTCTGATTACAAATATAATGGACTGTTGTGGTTTCAGAGCTGCCTCATTGTACACACACGGAGAGAGGAATTGTATTCATCGCAGGAGTGAAGACCACTCGGAGGTAAGACATCTCTGTACAGCTTTAAGGGTTTTGTAAATATAAAAAATACACTAATAAAAAATGGGTGTAGGGGGGTTATTAGAGTTTTTTGCCTGTTTAAATTTTACAATAATTAGCTTTCCATTCATTGCATTTAGCAATGCATGTCCAATACTTCCAATTTCCCATTTTGTGCATTTTTGGATTGCAGATAGGTGGGATCGATCCGAGCAAAAATGGTTTTGGTTTATTGGAATTTTGTTTATGTTTATAAAGCCTCTTAAAACCTAAGTGCAATGTTACTAGAACTAGCTGAAAGTCCCATAACAGGGGTCCATGTGAGGTCATCTGTATTATTCAATAAATTACATATATGGTAATAGAAATGCCGGCTTTACCCTGTGGTGTCAATGTTCTCTCTGTGTCATTTGGTGGGCCATGTGTGTTCCATGGGCAATTTACTAGTTTACAAACTCTTAAAAGTAAATAGTTGACAAATGATTGCTTTTATTGGAAGGGCTGGGTTTGATGATGATGCATGCATCATGCCTTGTAACTTATTACACTACAGCCATAAAAGTTACTGCATTGGTTTTGTGGAATCAAATATGATCAAATGGATTTAATACAGGGGCTACTTGCACTGTGAGATGTCTGGTCAGTTTGTTATTCAGTGTTGCTTTGAGAACTTTTGTTGATGGCCCAGTGTGCAAATGGGCCTAAGTAAAGCTAGAGTAAGTAACTTTGACCTGTCATGTTTCAGGATGACATAAGCATGGAGACAGATGAGGATGAAGAGGAATCGACAATGGTCAGTGTCCTGAATCCTGACCTTCCCTTTGTCTTTCTCCCTGACTCCTTGCGGGGTGGGGGTCACGTCACTTAGTTGGTTCTGCCCTCTCGACGAATCGTCTCCATCTATTGCAATCTTCTGCCATTCTCTTCAACTTTTGCTGTTCACCTTGACCCTTTCATGACCTCTCTTAACACCCTCCCTCCATCTCAATGTTAGTGCTCCCCTTCCCTTCTTCCACCATTTTCTACCAGAATATGACCCTCATTATATGGATTATTTTTTTAGGTATTCATTAATTATGTAGTCAGAATTTAATTAATTGTTAATGGCAATTTGTCACTTTCCTAAATTAATTATAAAAACGATTACTTTATGATAATTTGACAACTTGTTTTGCAAAATATTGTTAAGCTTTTATACAGGTTGTATTAAAATTCAACAAAAGAGTCAGTAACAAATATCTTTTTATGCAGATGCCTTAAAAAATTATTTTGATGTCATGAGATGTATGACAAGCATTCATAATGACACGAATCTGCAGTTTTTAGATTAAACCATTGATGAGAAGCCAACAATTTCTTAACATTATGTTCGCATGTTTATCTAACTAAGATGTGTCTGATCGACAGGTGACTGGTCTATCTGATGATGACAGCGCATTCACAACAGAATGGGAACTCAGTGTAGCTAGGAAAAAGGTAAGAAAGAACGAGAGTAAAATTATCAACGTGTAATGTTTACATTGTTTGTTTGTATCCAGGAAACAGTTCACTGTGACTGTTTGTATCCAGGAAACAGTTCACTGTGACTGTTTGTATCCAGGAAACAGTTCACTGTGACTGTTTGTATCCAGGAAACAGCTCACTGTGACTGTTTGTATCCAGGAAACAGTTCACTGTGACTGTTTGTATCCAGGAAACAGCTCACTGTGACTGTTTGTATCCAGGAAACAGTTCACTGTGACTGTTTGTATCCAGGAAACAGTTCACTGTGACTGTTTGTATCCAGGAAACAGTTCACTGTGACTGTTTGTATCCAGGAAACAGTTCACTGTGACTGTTTGTATCCAGGAAACAGTTCACTGTGACTGTTTGTATCCAGGAAACAGTTCACTGTGACTGTTTGTATCCAGGAAACAGTTCACTGTGACTGTTTGTGTCCAGGAAACTGTTCACTGTGACTGTTTGTCTGTTCATGCGGTACTCCATAATGCACAGTTTAGTGATTTGTCATTTCAAAATTTCTGTGAAGCCATCTCCTACTTATAAATGTACGGCAGACCTTCATATTTACATAATGTGTTGAAGGTGTAATTACATTGTTTACACCTTCAACACATCCTGTAAATTTTACAGGGATACCTGTAATGTTTCCTTTTCTGTGTGAAAAGTGAACACATTATATAAATAATGATTCAACTTTTACAGGCAGACATTAAAACAAACATGTTGCATAATAACAAGGTTATGATCATTTTCAGACACACAGAACACTTTCAATAAAAAATACTGCAACATTGCATATCCATATCTACAGCAGTAAATCATACAAACACAGCTGTATTCATTGCGCAATGAAATTAAGTTACAACAGCGTTACTATAGGCAACACATGAAGTAAATAAAATAACAAGCTGCAAATGCCGTACTGATACTGTTGTTATTGCTTTATTATTCAAGTAGCAACAGCTGCTGTAACAATGATGTTTGCTGACAGAAACGCTGGGCCCAGAAGGAACATGAGATCAGAGAGGAGCTGAAGACATCAAAAGTGATTCCAGGAACGTCAGATATCGCTGCTATACAAGGTTGGTACATTTGTGGTGGCACTTCAAACTTCAGAGTGTGTGTCTGTGTGTAGGCCCAGTTGAAATTAATTTAATGGTTTGTCCGATGTATTCTTAAAAAAATAAATGACACATTTGCATAAACCAGTCAGCATATAGTAGTCGATACTTGATAGATTTGGTTTTTCGCGAAATGATTCTGAAACGAGGCAAGCACAGTAAGTTGAATTGAAGAGGACCTTTAAGCTCTTCCCACAAGATATATTTGTTGACTGTCATGTCACTTCATGTTCCTAGCTGCATCTGGCCAGGAGAGAACGCATGCCAAGCAGATTTTCACGAGCTCCGCAGCATCCGGCATCCTTACGAATGACCTTGTGAAGATCATGGAATGTGCAAAGGTATTTACAGAAATTACATCGATCTGTTTGTTATTATAAATGAGGCAGTCATGTTCAGGTAAGCGAGGCAGTTACAATTGTAACAGTTGTACAATGCAATTATCATTACATTTATCACATTGAGAGAATCAAATATTGTAGACAACAGAGTAACATCACATTATAAGTATTGTAGACAACAGAGTAACATCACATTATAAGTATTGTAGACAACAGAGTAACATCACATTATAAGTATTGTAGACAACAGAGTAACATCACATTATAAGTATTGTAGACAACAGAGTAACATCACATTATAAGTATTGTAGACAACAGAGTAACATCACATTATAAGTATTGTAGACAACAGAGTAACATCACATTATAAGTATTGTAGACAACAGAGTAACATCACATTATAAGTATTTAATTTCATTGTTACTCCTTTCAAACTGTTCTGTTACGATCTTAGCTTATGAGCTCTTTTAATTTGTTTGTTTAAATAAATTGCCTACAGATTAACTTGACATGTTTGCTTGCAGGATGTAGGCTTCACAGCGGATCCCGTTGGCGATAACATCTACCACTGGTGTGTGTGGCTGTACGACTTTCAGAAGAGCAGGTAGGTGTATATGATTGTTCATTGGAGCCTGATATGTAATACTCAGTCATGACTCTCAGCACCAACTCCAGTTGGTGGATGTTTGTACACAACCGCTAAAGCAGCACGCAACCTATATTCAGATTTGAGTCAGTGAATCCAAGACAGGTGAAAGATTTACCCCCTGTGTAGGATCTTTCACTTCTCCTGGGATAGACGTCAGGTAGAAGGGACCAATGGCTTTCAGCTGCAGGTTGACTTGAACTGCCATCCTCTCGATTGACATTCCTGCATTCTAACTGCTGAGCTACCACACTCCATGCGCAACCCATCTGTCTATGATAAAGCATGCAGTGGTCCTATCTCTACAGACCTGTTTTGTTTGTGAATCTCTTCTTCACTCAATAAAATAAAATTGGTAACAGTAATAACTATTAATATATTTATGTGTTGCTGTCAGTGTACATTAGCATGCATAAATAAATTATTATAGACATGCCATTAAAATTATGTTTTGTAATGTACCAAACATTTTACAACCTAGTAAATGTTTTCTCAATAATGTTAAATTAGTAAGATGTTAAGTTTTGAAACAAAATCTATATGACGTTAGTTGAATTTATTATATTATACAACATTGTTGGGTGATACTTTGTTTCAGTGAATTATCAAAGGATCTCGCTCAAATCAACTCAAGATTTGGGTATAACTACATTGAACTACAGTTGGTAAGATTTATGCTTAGTCAGTTAATTTTCTGAAGTATTTATATTTCTCAAATACATTTCATATTTATTATTTTCTCGACATCATAGAGTTGACTTGTGTTTTATATCTGGTATAACATATATTTCACAGTCTTTGAAAGTGATAATTTTATATATTTCTATTTGACACACATTAAAATAATCTGTATTTGCATTTAAGCACTTTAAACATATTGATGACTTGTATGATATTTAAGGTAGAGTGATTACATCTGTTACTTAAGTGAGTCTGTTTAAATTAAGTGAGCTTGATATATCGATTCTTCATACGTACTTATTTCTGTACTACAGGACTTTGCGATAGACCTGTATCCGTTCTACCCGCCACTGGTGAAAGTAATACGTCCGAGACTAGAGGCAAGTTGTTTCTTTAATAACATTTTCTGAGGTTTGTTTTTGAAGCCTTCTGCAGTAGAAGTGTAGTGGCGATTGTTGCAGTCAGATCAAGTTTACAATGACAAACAATTGTTTGGTTTTGTGTGTAATGTGTGACTCGGCAGGTGAATATGTGGGCTCTTTAATTTGCATACTGAGGTAGCTGTAGGAAGACATTCGCTGACGACCCCTATTTGCATATTACAAACCTGATGTCAACTAAAACTCCATCCTCAGTTAATTTAGCCCATCGTGAATCATATCCATTGATCTTTGTATTGTGTGGATAGTTAGATAACGTGTACAGTTGATTTAATAAAACCCTGCTTTCTGTTGTAAATCATCAAAACAATTGACTTTGATTGGTAGATCAGGTAACTTGTGAATGTGTGAACAGCCTTGTTTTATACTATGTAGAGGTGAGCTGCACATAGCTACTTAGGCCTCCCCCTGCCCCCTGCAAAATCTAAATTCACATAATAGTTTATCTGATTTAATCAAAAGTAAAAGTTGTACAAGTGAGCTAGCAATACTAGACAGGTTTAATTTTATTTTTTTCGAGAGGAACGAAAAATTTAATTGCAGAAGCAGGTTTAAGCTGCAGGCAATGGTGATTCTCTGGCGTACTGAGGCATCAGTTGTACCCATGTTTCAGGGTTTATGATATTGTGAGGTGCTATAACAGTTGTTTGTGGTGTCACTGAGCAGGGATCGATGATGCAGAGGGTGACCAACATGGAGATGTTGAAGTTGTCCTTCTGGAATCCCGCCAAGGACATGTGTAGCGTCCTCAACGACATCAAGTCGTTCCTGCAGCAGTGGGCCAGGTAGGTGGCAGCACCAGTCACATCATCACCAGGTGGCGACACTTGTGTTGCTGAATCAGGGAAACATTTGTGCTCCTCTCCTATGACTGCCAAGTGATGGGACAGGAAGTCTTCTGTTAGTCGTTGCTAGATTTTACACTTCCTAAAGACATGGTTGTTTGACTTGTTTCCCTCCCTGGTTCCTAGCATATTCATCCACAACTTTAACATTGTATGTTGATTTTGAGATCGCATAACCCTTTCATTTTGATGTGCTTGAATTCCCGAAGATTTAGGTGCAATAGACATTTTCGTATTAATATTATCAGTGTATGAAGAAAAGTCTGATTGGTTGAGTGAATAGAATGTATACTGAAGACATATTGTGCTTATTTTGCAGGTTGGATGTGAATAGTGAGAGGAACGACACAAAGTTGTACCCCTTCGGCTCGTATGTTGACATAGAACACCACCTCCTCAGGCTCGCCCTGGTATGTTGTGGTGCTGACAGTGACAACCACTTGATGTCTAAGCAGACAAATGTCTCATGCATACTATTATGTTGACAATTAAAATAATATTATGTTAAGATATAAATAATATAATCATGAAAGCTTAGATTATTGTATTGACTATATTGTTGAATACTATGCATATGTAATGGTGAAACTATATATACAATGCTGAAATATGTAAGATTGTGTGTAAATTTTCTCGGGAAGTTCTACAAAGTAGATAGCCCTATGTTGCTGATGATAAAACAAATTCAATTCTTTAATTCAGACAGAAATACACATACAATGAGATAATATATATATATTATATATATAGGTCCACATAGACTTCCACAACAGTTCGCAAGACAGTATAAAAAGGACAAAACATAAAATAACAGAAAGGTTCAGTTTACAAATGACATGATATATATGTATATATATATATTTATTAATTGAATTGCCGTATTCAATCTAAATTTCAAGGAATGTTATAAGCGTACATAAAAATTTGTTTCTCTAGACAAGGTAACTGCCTAGCACTAGTGGTGTCATTTGGTGACTAGTGTAGAACAACTGAAAAGTGGTGCCAACTGTTTAACACCAGATGGTGACACTTTTCCATTGTTCCACACTAGTCAAATTACAATAATTATGGAGGGTGTACACTAATTAGGGCATGTCTGCTTAATAGGTTGAGTACAATAAATGAAACATTTGACATTTTAAAGGCCAGTTTACATGAGTGATTTTTGTCCAATCTCTTGGCTGACACCGTATCATGTGGTGGGGCGAATTGGGGCTGGAGTTGGAATTGGGGCTGAGGGTGGAATTGGGGCTGGTGGAATTGGGGCTGCAGGTGGAATTGAGGCTGGGATGAAAATGGGGTAAGGATGGAATTGTGGCTGAGGGTGGAATTGGGGCTGGATCCAATTCAACTGACTGTAGATTTTGAAGCAACGGCCAATCAGTGACCACCACGACTGACAGCTGGTGCACCTGTCGTGACTTTTGCAGCGCTCAAGTTGGGATTGACGCAAGTTATTAGGTCGTAGTATCTAGACATGTCACTCATCTGCACATTGTCATTGCTCATTTTAACTCGCCTTTACTCAGTTTGTTTCTAGACAATCTCTCTCTCTACAAAACCGTAATCAATATTGATGTATGATTTGACTGGTTGAAGGTGAGCGAGGTGAGTCCCCGTGCCAACTTCTGCTACCATATCGAGGTGGAGCGACCGCCAGAACGCAAGGCCCCGTCAACTCCACAGGTACGTCATCATAAACTCTACGGGTACGTCATCATAAACTCCACAGGTACGTCATCATAAACATTACACAAGGCTGTATTTGGTCACTGATTATGATTGTAATCAGTAAACAATTAATTCAAGCATATCAAGTAGTTTTTGCTTGGGATGGAATCTTGTTAAATCTTGTTAGACGTGTATCATTACATTGTAACTTTAATATGTTGCACACATCCTATCAACTAATGCTCGGACAGCAATTTTGCCCTGTACCTGTAGCTCAGACACAGATAATAATCCAGTTCAATTATAAGTTGTATTGTATTTCCAGTATGTTTAGCATTTAAAATACAGCATGGTTTGCATGACCCTTTATGTACCCAGTAAATATTTCCTCAGCTGTGTGCCCGCTGTTGTAAATGGCTGTAGAAGTGGCATCATCAACTTCTGAGTAGATATGAAACTAAAACGAACGGTTTCTCCATGCCTTTGTTATGAATTGCGGGTATAATTATGAGGGTATTCACATGTGGTAGTATAGAACGTTTTCAGGTTTTTCATGGTTGAAGTTCTACACATACCTCTCAAATGCAGCAAGGGGAACAAGGATGCATGCTGATTTTTAAAGGGTGAAGGGCTACACTTGGAATTTATTGAATTTGGGTGGCATTTGTTTTGTAGTCGTCAAAGAAGAAGTGTGAGGAATACTGGGCCGCGGGAACGGGATACGGTCACAACAAGCGACCAGGTAATGGCTTTATAATACATACTGGGCCGCGGGGACTGGATACGGTCACAAGCGACCAGGTAATGGCTTTATAATGCATACTGGGCCGCGCGGACCGGATACGGTCAAAACAATCGACCAGGTAATGGCTTTATAATGCATACAGTGTTTGATTATTTGCAAGGTATCTTCTTCAATAGCTTTCAGCTGTTATTAATACTGTAGCCCATTGTTTGTGGGTCAAGCAATGGAGCTGGATATCTCTGCTAGAGAATAATATGGTAATGTCATGGAGATACTTTCAACATGATGAAAGTATTATTAATTTTTTTAATATAACTCTTCTAAGTTGAAAAAAGCATTAATAAAATAAGACAATATAATGCATGCATACATATATGCATGTGTGCACGCACGTATGCACGCACACATATATAAAATTGTTTTTTTTTGTAGGCAAATTTTCCACGCGCTTAACATGAACAAGAAGCGACCTGTACATGTAGTCATGTGGTTGTCATGTGTGTGCGTCTCTGTTTCAGAATGGGACATAAAGGCATACCTCGCAGCTCAGAAGTTGAAAGACAAACAGGTAATGATGTCATGTCTAGTGTCTAGAGTGTCGCCATCTTTTAAGCTACAAAATATACCTACATCAAGTGGGTGGGTGGGTTGATGGGTGTGGTGTGTGTGTGTATAACTGACTTTGTGAGTAAACGTTGTCGTTGCAGGTGGTGTGCGTGCTGCGTCAGATACTGCACGAACTCAAGAAGTTGTACGCACAGCACGCTCCCCAACTGAAGCCTCGGAACATGCATCGTCAACTATCGCTTCCACCACACAGTGTCGATCCCGTGCAGGACATGTATGACATACTGGAAGGATCAGCACTTATTCCATTCCTAGAGGTATGTCCGAGTGTGCTGTTTCTGGTGGCTTTTTCGTGTATTCTGTAAATTTAGGATTACTTACAACCTCTAACCGGGTAGGTTCTAAAGCAGGATGCCACTATAAAGTGATTTATTTCTACAAACAGTTTATTTGTATATATGGAATAAAACTAAACTTGTATTTAAAAAATAATAAACGTGTTTGCTCACACTAAGATTGAGGTTAACGGGAGTCTAATTGTTGTCAAACTCGATGTTCGCAACAATCAGTGGTTTGTGGCTACAAATACGTAAACATTACATTATTTGATCAATATGTAAAACAAATGTGTTCAGATGAACAACGAGCTGAAGGTATCAGTCCACAGTGATTGTTGCTTCTGTTGCAGCAATACCTGGTCGCTGATTCGTTCCTCGAGATTTGTCGGCACACAGATGTAAGTATATAAGTCAGAATAGATAGCAGCCACAGTCATGTAACACCACAGGCTTTGCAATGTGCAAACAATCTGTCATTGGATGATCAAAATGTCCCAATAGAATAGTCTAATATAAATCACATCTTTAAAAAAGCTTTCTAGTAATACGCGGCTGGATACATGGCTAGATGTTATTGCAGACAATTTGTATTTGTTCTGTGAGCCTTTTTCCACAGCTACTGCATAGCAACTGCAGAACACATTGCCTACATAAATGAATGATGCTGTTTGGGAATAAGGGGCCTTATAATTGCAAGGTGTGACATTCTATTTCTTGTTTCAGTTTCATGTATGTGGTAAACTGTTCTGTTGTAAGATCATTCTGACAGAGGGACTTCTATGTTTACAGGTGTACAAAGTTATTATAGACATTATACGTGAAATAGGTGAGTGCATTCTTTTCAGGTTATGACGTTCAGTCTGTTCAAAAGTCCATTTTCTGTAAATGAGTTACCCCTGGGTAGTCTATGAATGCGTCTTTCAATGTGTACAGCAAAGTTAATATTCCAACAGTAACTGCTGTACACCGGTCTACTATAATTCACATGTGAATAATCCTACTTTGTTGTAGTAGTTGATTGGCTGATTGATTGTATGTACATGAATTTATGTTATTTGAGACAATAAACATTATTATTATATTATTATCTACATGTGTGCTTGTCCTGTGTTGTTGTACAAAATTTGGATTTTTGTAGTTTTACAAAAAACATTTGTGTTTTGGTTTAAGAAATCATAGTCGTACTGAGAGCAGTAGTCAGAAATATTGGTGTCATAAGTACGGTAAACCTTGTGTTGTTTCAAAAACGGCTGGTAGCACAGTTATTCTGTTATTACATGTGATGTGTTGGTTATTCTAGCAATGCAGCCTCAGTTGGTAGCATTGTTATTACTTGCAGTGTGTTGGTTATTCCAGCAATGCAGCCTCAGTTGGTGGCATTGTTATTACATGCAATGTGTTTGTTATTCCAGCAGTGCAGCCTCAAGTGATGCACTGTTATTCTGTTATTACAAGCAATGTGTTGGTTATTCCAGCAATGCAGCCTCAGGGGATGGCACTGTTATGCTGTTATTACAATGCAGCCTCAGGGGATGGCACTGTTATGCTGTTATTACAATGCAGCCTCAGGAGGTGGCACTGTTTTTCTGTTATTACTTGCAATGTGTTTGTTATTCCAGCAATGCAGCTTTAGTTGGTGGGACTGTTATTACATGCAATGTGTTGGTTATTCCAGCAATGCAGCTTTAGTTGGTGGGACTGTTATTACATGCAATGTGTTTGTTATTCCAGCAATGCAGCCTCAGTTGGTGGGACTGTTATTACACGCGATGTGTTGTTTATTCCAGCAATGCAGCCTTAGTTGGTGGCACTGTTATTCTGTTATTACATGCGAGGGGTTTTTATTGCAGTAATGCAGCCTCAGGTGATGGCACTGTTATTCTGTTATTACATGCAATGTGTTTGTTATTCCAGCAATGCAGCCTCAGCTGGTGGCACTACTTGGCATTCTGCCGAACCAGTCTAAGTCTCTGCACCATCTCATCTCCCTTCTTGATCAAAAGGTAGGTTTAAGATAATTATTTTTAATGTGTAAATAGCAGTTACTAGACACATATTCCAGGGCACTTAAATATGGGAGTAAGCGCCCACCCAAGATGGAGTCTAGTTGTTATTACTAGTGCATAGGAAATGCATACTATTATGTTCACTATTAAAATAAAATTATGTTAAGATATAAATATATAATCATGTAAGCTTAGATTATTATCACTGTTACCTACTGCATTGACTATATTGTTGAATACTATGCATATGTAATGGTGAAACTATATATACAATGCTGAAATATGTAAGATTGTGTGTCAATTTTCTCGGGAAGTTCTACAAAGTAGATAGCCCTATGTCGCTGATGATAAACAAATTCATTTCTTTAATTCAAACAGAAATACACATACAGTGAGATATATATATATATATATATTATATATATAATATATATAGGTCCACATAGACTTACACAACAGTTCGCAAGACAATACAAAAAGGACGAAACATAAAACAACACATTCAGTATGTTTACATAGCTGTCCACCATTGGAGGGTTCTTAGGCTTGAGAATATTCCCAGTCAGACTCCATGGGCTGCATTTGAAGACATGTGAAGACATTTGACGACATGTGAAGAGACTTTTTATCCGAAAAGCGAGTGAGATTTCAGGCATTTGCCACGAGACCATGACATATAATGCAAAACCGTGAGTCTCGTGGCTTATGCATGAGTTGACAGGTATGTCGTTATGTACATAAAATGACTTTATACTTAATATATATATATCCGATGCAGGCGAGTACGCTACTGATGCACATATGTAAGGTGGGCAACGGGAGCGTTCCCAAGCCCCTGAAGAAAGGCTGTCTGCTGGGGAAGAAGAGCAAGGACAAGGGAAGCAAGACGTCCTCCCCGTCCTCCTCTCCGGAGGACAAGGCTGCCAACGTCCAGGAGATGCATGTGTCATCACCTTTGCTGGTGTGTGCAGCCGGCACGTCCGAGAAGACTGCTGAAGAGAGATTAGCCAGGTAAGGAATGGTACAGTATAATGACCACTGGCCAGTGGTCACTGGTCAGTTTGGCTTGGTTTGGAAACTCACGTGTGCTGTTTATGTGTTATGTATACTTTTAAAACGTGTTTTTCTAGTTTGTTTTAATTTAATTACTCAGTTTTATAATTTTAATAACCATCATCATCTTCACAAGTCATTATTGTCATCATCATGTGTCGGTTGTTATCAGGGTACACGCTTTGATTGTTAACACTGGAAGACAAAAGCACACTTCAAATGTACAATCAGCCATGAAACATCTTGCTTAAAACTGGTTGATTGTTCATTTGAAGGCTGCTGTTGTCTTCCAGTGTTAATGAGCTAGAACGTCGTAGTCCAATACTGGACTAGTTCGATTTTTGAGTGAAATGCGTTTAAAAAAGAGATGAGTGAAAAATATTTAATTGAGTAGGGACCATTAAACGTCATCTTACACAAACCCCATTTTTATCCAAATAACGAAGCCCCGTTGAAGAGATGAAGTCGCATGACCTGTGTGACCCTTGTACAATGTTGTTGTGTTTCCTTCTGCCTCAGCTGGAGAATTGCCAGGTATCTCACTTCTCACAGCTTTCTGTAACAGCTTCTGTTTGTCCCGAGACCAGCCACCGCTCACATCATGCATGACACTGTGGTGTTTGTCCCGAGACCAACCATCGCTCATATCATGCATGACACTGTGGTGTTTGTCCCGAGACCAGCGACCGCTCATATCATGCATGACACTGTGGTGCACACAAAACAAACAAAACCCGAAACGACCAGATATAAGTGATTCTTTGTCAGTGACAACGTTTGAACGATAGAGTGAAAAGGCTCGGGATCCCATCACGCGGTGTTGTGTGTTCTGAGTGATATCAGCTGATGTAAGGATTGGCCTTGACCTTGGTTTTGTTGCCTTGACCCATTAAGATTATGGCCTTGACCTTAGTTTAACTATGTTTAACTACATTTTGCCAACACAGAGATCAGATGAGAAAAACTCACACTGTGCGTTACATATTATTTTTTGCACTTAACCATTGTCACTCGTCCAGTCTGTCTGACTGACCGTCACTCTATGTGATCTCTTTAGCTGACTGTCATTTGAAGACTGCTGCAATTTGCATCACTTCAGCTATGAAATTGTGTCAATTTGGCTTGCATTTGTAACTATGTAGTAGATAGTACTTGCAGTGCACATAATGGTCTACCTGTGGTGTACATGGTGTACAATGGCTGGGCTGTACTGTTCCCCACTGCAGCTGTTGTACTGGAGTTGATGTGTTTCCTACATTTGTTGTTGTACATCTGGTTTCAACTTGACACTGTCAGTGTCACCACTGGCAGGTCATGTCTCTGTATGTCTCTTCTTTCTTATGTCTTCAGTGTAATGTGTCAATTCTACAACATCGATAATGACCCACATGTTAGACTGAAAGTCCATGACAGATTATACATTTACCCCAGGATTGGTTAGTCCCCTTACCTTATACTCTCTACACGAGTGACGTATCTAGGATCTCGCTGGGGGGACCAAGCTTAGTCATCCATTAGTTACCTTATTACCATATAATGGTGCAACAAGTTACATACGAAAAAAATTAATTTAAGTCAAAGGGGGCCATAGCCCAATGCCCCCCCCCAAATACACCACTGCTCTAGACTAAGGTGCACAACGAAGGTGCACCCACATTTTTAAATAATGGATATGTCGGTGTTTGTGGGGCGAGCATGATGTCTATGTTACCTGGTCAGGTGTTCCCGTCTTCTCCCCAAAGTCGGAAGTCCACATCTCTATGGCTGTAGGCCAAACTCAACTGGCTAAATTTTGTTTTGATTTTCTTGCAGGGAATTCCAAGCCCTCTTCAAGGACGTATCTGGTGAGTCCAAATAATTAATTATGAGTAAATTGATTGGTTTTATGTCACATGATCTCAGACAATCTCGCCTGGCTCATCAGCTAAACATAATATTTATATCAATATATGAATACATTGAGTATTCTCAGTTAAGAGACATTTTATTTTTTCGATATATGTCTTGATACAAGTATATATGTCTTGATACAATTAAATGTTATTCCTGTATTTAAAAGTGCACATGCTTGGCCTGATATTCACATCGAGATTCTCATTTGTGATCATGCTAATGGTACTTCCAGTCCCGAGGAAAACATTGTGCCGCTGTCACAGTGTTTACTATGATCCGTGTATCCGATCATGTTCCAGAGGCATTTACGCGTGCTGGGATAGAACCTGGTAGGGCGTCGTCTCCCGATCAGGCAAACACAGAGGCTGAGGTCACACAGATCTCCATCTCCACGAATGAGGTTAGAACCACCCTTCAGTGACCCTTATTTCTGTAGTGACTCAGTTATGCAATGAACTCTTATGAAGTAATTTTAATAACTACTTTTAGCTGCTTCTGCAATTCATGTGGTCCATTGCGAGTCAGGTTTGTTGATCTGTAGCACGTGAATACCATAAATACTGTATTTGTAGCTGTGGCTTCAATTATAATAGTGTGTAGCCAAATTGATAATGATGACGGCAAAGTTGGGGTGTGGCTTTAAATAAGGTTTTTGCCTGCAGCAAACGGTGTGGAGGAAAGTCGGGTTTATGTCAAAAGTCAAGGTGTGGCTTTAATTAGGGTTGTGGCTACATATACAGTATTTACAGTAGTTTAAGTAATTTGTGAAGTCGGTTTAATAAAAGCGTGTGTTCTTTTGTTAAGATCATCAAAATAATTGACATGGATTGTCAGGGTATGTAACTTGTTAGGATGTGTAACTTGTTAGGATGTGTAACTTGTTAGGATGTGTAACTTGTGAGTGTTAATAAAAATTTAGATGTGGAGCCATTTTTAGATGTGGATCCATTTGCCCCTTTTCGCTGAATTTCGACTGGGCCCAGTAAAAACTGTTCTAATAGTTTGTCCGATGAGTTTATCAAAACTAAATGAAACATTTGCACAGACGAGCTAGCATGCATGTCGCTGTGGATACTATAGCTAGCACGTCGCAGTGGATATTAGCTAGGTTTGATTTTTTTGCGAAATGATTCTACATCAAGACAAGCATAACAATTTAACTGAGGAAAGATCTGAACTCTGATTAATTTAATTTGTTAATTACTTAGCATTTTTGGATTATTGTACGGTGCTATAGAGCACTAGGTGATTATGATGCTATATAGATATCATGTTATTTTATTATTATTTTAGCCACAGGCAGGCTCTTCATTTCCAAAGCAATCTTCTCCCAAGTACTGCGCAGAAATGGTTAATTCAGTATTGTTCCATCTCTGTGGCGTCTCATTGATGCCCATGTGGCCTACTGTCTGTTGCAGACGGCTGAGTTGGAAGAGAGGTATAAGTTGGCGCTGAAGGATTTACTCTTAGGAGCCGACGATCAGAAATGTAAGTTGAAGAATAAAGGTGGATGTTTGAATGTTTCTTGTTCTGTAAGGTTTAGAGCTGTTTGGTTGACATAAATTTTAGTTGAAGACAAAGGTTGGTCAATTGAGAAAGTAAAAGGCAAAACAATATCATTTATCATGGATCCATGTGTTCAGTTGTAGTGGAGGGGTCTGATTCACTTTGTGGGTTCATGTGTTCTGTTGTAGTGGAGGGGTCTGGTTCACTTTGTGGGTTCATGTGTTCTGTTATAGTGGAGGGGTGTGGTTCACATTGTGGGTTCATGTGTTCTGTTGTAGTGGAGGGGTCTGGTTCACTTTGTGGGTTCATGTGTTCTGTTTTAGTGGAGGGGTCTGGTTCACATTGTTTCACCAGTGAATTCAAGAAGCAGTCGACCCCAGGCCAAGCTCAGGTAGGCTGAGTAACTGGTTCCAGTAATTATACATGTGGTAACTGAATACATACAATAAGAATGATGAACGATACAGAAATGAATAGAATGACTACAATCACTTCTTTAAGTCACAACTGCAATTTAGGTCAACATTTAGAGAGTACCATCTTTGAGTTTTTTCTCAAACGGAAGAATTGTATTATTTGTTAAATATAGTAGTATGTGAGATGGCAGGTTTTAGGACATAGAAAACTGACGTGACATTTGTTATGTTGCAGGTGTTTCGGATAGCACAGGAAGTGACATCACTGGCTACATCTCTTCCCATCAACCTCAGCTCATCAATATTTGTTAGAACAGTAAGTGTGTTTTGTTCTATTATAGTTTTAAGAGATTTTTTTCAGGGTGTGACATAATATGAGACTGTTCCTTGCTGCTGTGACACGTCTATTACATAAAGTAGTTTGTGACTCTGTCTGTCTGTCTGTCTGTTTTGTAGGCGTGTCTGGTGGCCCATTGGGATGGTTCATACATTAAACCCCCCCCCCGGGTGGGAATATTACAAAGGAACCTATGTGGATGTTTGATATACACTACATAACTTAGAACAATAGTATGTGTAGTTGTTAGCACCGCTTTGCATGTTTTTTACAATTAAACTGAGTTACGTGATCAATGCCAAATGTCCACATACGAACGCTTCATGAAGTGTTCGTTGCCATTGGCATTGCGTACCAAACCTTGACGAGGTAGTTCTAGGAGTCATACATTCTACAGCGACTGCCTTTCCCCCCGTGCAATGCTGGGCAACTCAGCTAGTTTAATATAATCAACTGACTGCTTCCTTTTTAGCTTGCTATGTTGTTTCTTCTGGCCTCATGTTGTATATTCCTGTTTCAGGATGATGAAAAGTTGACGTTAATGCGAGCCCTGATTTGTGGGTGAGTTTGGTTGAGTTTTTCCTGCTCTAAGGCATAAACCTCTTAACATATTACATTTCATAGATGCCAGCCAATTCTTGTGGACTTGCTGTGATGATGTTGTAGTGTAGTTATTGTGTAGCTATTATGGTGTCGTGGTAGTTTTTACATTTAATTTTGTTGTGGTTGACTTGTTAGAGACATTTGAAGGGCCCAAGAGCAATTGTTGATTGTAGTTGACCTGATGTAACCGTGAATGTATGTTTTGCCTTCGATTATCCGTGATCATGCAGTCATGCACCACCAGACAATTTTTAACCTATAGATATGTACCTATGTCTGTCAACATACAAGAAACAGCTTGGAAAGGTAGGTTTGTTTTTCCACTGGCTCAGTGGTTAGAATGCAGGACTCATATTCGAGAGGACCAGTTTTCAAACCCCTTGCTGCCGTTTCAAAGCTTGTTCACTCCACGTTGCTTCAGTTCATTCAGGTGTATAAATGTGTAACTGGCTACAGACAGTGGTGGATGTAAACGAATGATTAGTCTTCACGCAGTAATGAACAGGTCTGCCAGTGGAAAGCATTTTGAACAGTCCCAAGAACCAGATAGAGTGCTATAAGAACCAGATAGAGTGCTATAAGAACCAGATAGAGTGCTATAAGAACCAGATAGAGTGCTATAAGAACCAGATAGAGTGCTATAGGAACCAGATAGAGTGCTATAAGAACCAGATAGAGTGCTATAAGAACCAGATAGAGTGCTATAGGAACCAGATAGAGTGCTATAACAACTTACCTTTTCCTGTTTACTATCACGTTGTTGCCCTTCTTCATGTAACAGTAAATGCTTTTGTTTCAGGCCAGAAGGCACACCCTACTCCACTGGGTGCTTCGTCTTTGACATATTCTTCCCCACTGGCTACCCCAAGGTTCCTCCCATGGTGAATCTACAGGTAGGCAGCAGGTTGTGGGTTACCTTTACCCCAAGTATTAGGACAAGAATGCTTCAGAAAGGAATAATCGCTGCTGAAATATTTTAGCCTAAATTATTTATGTTTACATTTATCTTAGTTTGTTTATTTGTTTTATATTGAACCTAACCGTGGCAGTTATCATTCTGTTTGCAGACAACAGGAGGCGGCACTGTGCGGTTCAACCCAAACCTGTACAAGTGAGTGGGTGACTGATTACTGGCAACTGTTTACTACCGACTGATTGTGCAGATTCTATATCCTAAACATGAATTGTCATTGTCTGCAGCAGACAATATCTATCTGAACTGATGCACCGCTTTGCTTCAAATTGTGGGTGTTATAGTAGTACCTGTGGGACAAACATTAGTATGTATAACTATATGTCATCCTCTCCTTGCGTTTGATTCCACGCATGTCTCTAGATGTCAGTTGGCCACAGAAATGTCAGTGATGATAGTGACTAGGGGAAATGATATGATAGTGACTAGGGGAAAATTTGTATTATGATACTATGAGAAATTTAATTGTTTTACCCAAGACTAGCTACGATGTTGCTGTTCCTGTAGTTGCAGTCATTTATCTAGCTATGATGTGTCTGCCAGGTAGCGATGCTCTGTCTACCTGTGATTGTACCTTTGTTTTGTCCCCACAGCTGTGGCAAGGTGTGCCTGTCCCTGCTGGGGACATGGGAGGGACAACAGGGGGAACAGTGGAACGACACAACGTCTACAATCTTACAGGTGAGACGCCAAGGGGTGGGGTGCCGAGGCGTGGGGCGCCGAGGCGCTTTTTTGGGTCTTCCATACAGTCACTGCGGTTTCATTAATATTAAGGACCCTGTGTTGTTAATGTGAGATGATGGTGAGAAATGACACTGCAGACTGACACAGAAGTGGAAGTGTGATGCACGCAAGTTCTTGTGCGTCATCATGACAGATTTGTCAACACAGAGTTGTCACAATAGTGTAGTGTCTTGGCCCTCAATGACCATAACTTCTGATATATCTTGACCACTCTCTTTCAGGTTCTCGTATCAATTCAGTCCCTCATACTCGTGCCAGATCCATATTTTAACGAGCCTGGCTACGAGCAAGAAATCGGCACTGAAGCAGGGAAGAGGCACAGTCTGGAGTATAACCTGGGTATGTAACATTCACTCTAGCAGTACTTCTGTGAAAGACTTTCATTTAGGATAATAACACAAAAGCAGTCACAATGTCGAATATGAAAATTTATGAAGCCAACCCTTATAACTTTGTTCATGCCTCATATAATAATAATGAAACTTCTCTAGCACCTAAATTCTCAGGAACCTGAATTCAGATGTACAACAAACCATAATCGTTAAACATGATATCATGAATGGGAATGCACAAAAGTCTTCACCAGAGCAAGGGATTGCCAAGAATTTAGGGTGGAATTGCAATTAAAAAAATATGTTGTGAGTTTGTTTTTCAACCAAATCAAAGAAGATATAGTTTCATCAAAGAACCATGTTTTTGAGCCGTGTAGACTTGAGTGGAAAAGCCTTTGCATGAGATTATCTCAAGACAACATAAGAGTGTGGGATGTTTTAGACGTGTTGATCAACAACATCAAGTATGCAATGATCGCCCAGATGCAGAATCCAACGCCGGGCTTTGAAGGCGTCATAAAAACACATTTCTACCTGAAGAGGGACCGACTGCTTCAGGTATGGCTAGCCATGTCCAATGGATACTGAGGATAGCTGTTATATTTTCATGCATGCATACATTAGTCACGCACACACACACAGATACACATACACAGGGCATCACGTGTGAGGTGAGCAATTGCACTCGCTCCCTCGTGCAAAATCAATACTCTAGGGAGCAATTTATCGCTCACGTCAATTGTTAAAATCGCTTGCTGTCTGCAAGTGTTTGTCTTGACAAGGAGTTTCTTGAGTATTAGATTCACTAGGAAAGGCTAACCTCTTTATAACGAAGTGTTTGGGCTCCAATATTCGGAGTTCACATATCCATCACCGGCGATGGCGATCACAGCCCGCAAGAACGCCATCGAAGCTATGCTGGCCGCTTGGTTTATAAAAAAGTTATCCAATGAGTGGACTAACATCAATGTATATTATGTTTAAATGTCACATAATGTTGTATGTCAGAATTGAATAAAATACATGTACAGTTATGGAATAGTTAAGGGATCAACAATATTTCGCTACGATCTGATTGACCGACTACGCTGTAATGGGAATGGAAAATAATAACCTGGATCTGAACTACTGAAAATGTATATGAGTTGACACGGAGTGTAAAAGTTGATTAGACATTGAAAATGATAATTTTAGTAATTGTTCCACTTTGTCTTTCAACCGCTCTGAACACATAAATTCACGACGCACATCTCCGGTACCATTTAACCTTGATTCACTGTTTCATGTGCAGATGACAAATTCATATTTTTGCGCACCAAGTTTGAATTGTGCGTTTGGCATTATAATGCAATGGAAGCATGCCATTTCACCCCAGTTTATATTGGTGTTGCCTACTAAGCTGCATTTATGAGTTATGACTATACATCTAATTCTTATACATGGCGTATTTGTGAATCTCAGTTGCAATTTTCAAACCGCCTAAGCGAAGTCGCACACGAAACCAGTACCGTGTCGTGGCCACAGCCCGGGCACAGTACACTGCCACGGCACTGCCACTGGCCTGGCCTAGGCTATGCCTACAGTAATCGGTGACATGTTGCAATTCAAAACTGTTTCACCAATTGCAATGTATGGGGTTTACTAAAGTAAACATTTATTTCTTTGTACAAAAGTCAGCGCCAACAAGCACCAATTAAAATTTCATGGCAACAACGACAGAATGCGAATGGGAAATGGTGGCGCCACCACACGGTAAAAAAGCAACTAACAAATCATTAAATTAATTTGGTATGTTTAGGCGAGCGATAAGTCGCTCGCCTGTTGTTTTCAAATGTGAAGCCATGCATACATGTGTGTGTATGTGCGCAGGCGCACATACACATTAGTTCAGCCTCTAAACACATCTTCTCAATGATGTGTATGTATGCATGCATGCATGTATAGTGATTAAACATTTCTTATTTATTCCCCAGTTCGGGGACCGTTGCTGCTCTCGCTGGCCACTGCAAATGTTAGTTCCACTCCCTACCACAAGGTGTCATTAGTGTCTTGTCATGTCGTAGGAGGTGCGGAGTTGGGTGGAGAGGACGAAAAACAGCAAGTTGGAGCGCGCCTACCAGAACCTGCACCAAGAACTCTACAAGCTGCAGCCGCCGCCGAACTGTATCAATATCTGTCATGGCCGCTCTCCCATGGTGCCGCGGTCACCGCAGATATGATCTCGCACACTGCGACATTTGTTGTTTTGTTGGCACAGTGACTGAGCAAATGTGCTGCCAAGCGGGGAATTAAACCCTGACAGAATCTATGTAGATCACATTTCCTCAGCAAGTACTTTGATTGTGATAACAGGCTGTCCGAGATGGGACCGGTAAGCTGGTATTACTGTGTTCGCAGCCATTCTGCTATAGGTTGGAGAAACTCATGATTATAATTTGTCTGCATACAACCTGCCTGGCCTATCGCTTGCAGGATGTTTCATCCACAAATCATGCATCTTTGTGACTCGCCACTAGATGGCAACACAAAGTGTGCGAGACCCCACCACATCGGTGAAGCCATCACAATAAGGAGGGGCTGATGGCCAGTATCGTGCCACTACCTAGTAGTTACCTGTGAATTAATCCACAATCTCTGAGTTAAATGTCGCACAAAGCATAAGCCAAACTTGTCATGTAGAAGAAATTATTGTTCATGTAATGTTGTGGTTTTTAACAGTCAAACCTATTTTGATATGCTAAAACAAACATCCCCTCATACACAGAGGAGAATAATGATCATTTTGTAGAGCTTCAGACAGTTATTGGATGTGTTTACTGAAGATTGTGGATTTATTACGGCACACTGCAATGATGTATGTGCAAATGATCTATATGTACTAGACCTTTGTCTTGAAATGTCCAAGAAAACTTTAATATTGGATGGCTCGTTGACATCGATGATTTCTACAGCTCAGCCCAGTTGTCGCTGAATGAGTGGCTTTGGAAAAGTTGCTACAGCGACACTGAACAGCGATATGCATAAAACTGTATGCATATGTAAATAGAATTAATGTTATATTCTCATTCTGTGTGGTTTGATGTCAAACTACAATGTCTTACTGTTTGCACAGCGAACTTGAACAGAACAAGGATAAGATGTGAACGTATGTATGTCTTGGAAGGCTTAGTTTCATATTTCAAGACTTGCTGGGTGTAAGAAATCCTACGTGTGGATAGAAACAACAGATGGAAGAAATACCACGATAATTATTATATTCATCGAAATGTAAGCACGTGTAGTACCTTCACTTGGTTGACGTAATTTAAGAAAGCACCCACAGTGAGTTAATTTCCCAATATATACTTCTATTAATTTACCTGTCTGGACATTGGATAACTGGTCTGCTGTCACTATATTGTCACACACGGATTGGCCATAACTTGTACCATATTTTGTGTGTGACGCAAGTAAGTTCTTGTGCTATAATGTACCACTAGTGCAATTTAGAAAGTTTCTAATCACTGGTGTACTGCAGCCAATCACTGGTGTGCTGCAGCCAATCACTGGTGTATTGCAGCCAATCACTGATGTACTGCAGTGAAACACTGATGTACTGCAGCCAATCACTGATGTTTTGCAACTAATTACTGGTGTACTGGCAATCCGTGACACACATTGCCAGAACTGGGGGTATGTTTGCAGACACGTGCCTATGCATGTCACAGGCTGTGCCCCTTGTCACGTTAACAGGGTGTATTTTGTAAGTCGTGCAGCTGATGCTGAATTCGTGTTTTATGTTTTTGTAGCTTCAGAAATTTCAGTAATCGATGTTGGGTTATGATTCATAGCCTGTATTGTTGAGACTTCATAAATTTGGAAAAATAATATTTTGTAAACATAACACATGACAGAGGGAGAGGTATAAAAATGCTGGATTTACAAACTAATAACTTTCACAGAACTAACCCAGTTATTGTACATATTGACAGTCTAGCTGAATGGTGCACATTTCAATCTAAAGATTTGAGATATTGAACATCTCATGATATGCCAATAGAGGGGACTTGATAATGCATTTCCCTAAGAAACTTGTTTTTAGGCATATTTGCTTACAATATTGGTTATGCATGACAGTTTAACCACTGGACTGCCATTTTGATTTCTGTTGGTCATCTGTTCGCTGCATTGTGTCGATTGTGTTATTTAGGAAGATTGCTCACTAGTCAAAAGTAAACATGTTTAATGTTTAGTATATGTTGATCTGCAGTAGTGGTACATGACGACAGAGAAGACGTGTCTTTCAATAGTTGTCGGCCGAACATTCTGTGCATTGATGACAATCGTACAATATTAGCATTGGTCCATTGTTTGCATCAGTACTCTTCAAAATCAAGACAAATTGTGATTCACAACTCTGCATTATTTGGCTGTAAAACAGTTTTAACCAGATAGTTGATGTATGTATGCAGGTTTCTTAATACTGATGTGTTATTTACCAATGTGAATGTATAATACATCCAAGCTACACAAACATTTTCAGATCTATACGGACAGCATATTTGGTTGAGTGGTAATCAGTTGCTTCACAAGCGAGATAATTCTTGTTCCAAACTTATATAATTGAGTGCATTGTTAGCTGGATTTTGCTTGATTGCATTGATGATGGTTACCTATTTTTTTTCATGTATTTTGAAGTTGTTTCATGTTTTTGCCTCCACATATTTGTGGATGCTTGAGAACGCAAGATTTTTATATTGAAAAAACTAAAATGTCAAGTGTCTGTACAGAGGCGACTTTAGTTCCACAATAACAATGTGTGGTTGTACATTTTCAATTCATATAATTTAAGCATTTATACTACTGTACTAATTTTATTTTGGGTGCAGTTACCCTCATCAGTTTCTTGAATATAACATTTTTAAATCTTATTAACACATCCTAATTAATACATTTTAACTGTTTATTTACTGCTAAGCGCTTATCGAGTAAGGATATATATTTACATAATTATGTCATATGTACCATGCATCTAATTTATTACAGCCTGGATGCTGAAAGCTTGGATCAGGTCAGAAGCCTATATTGCAGAACATTGTTACATGGAGACAATATTTTTATGGCAAAGCCATGGGAAGGATTAATGTGAATGATTTTAAAGAGAGGTAAATATGACTGTGTGATGGATGTGCAGCAACCATTTCAGTCGACACTAGCCAGATCTCAGCATCCTGTGGTTGTTTGTTTGTAGCATGATGCCGTGTACGATCTACTGCATGTCTTTGTTAAATAAATAAAATCATGGCGATGATAACTACAAGGAAATGAAACGAACGGACCTTTTACTGTCACTTTACTAGTTGCAGTTGTACAATATGATACATCAAGAGTAGCTCTGTGCAATAGCCTCGATTATAATTGTTCACTTTTAAATATTTGTATACACTTTTATTTGAACTAAATTTTTTTATTGTAATGCTTTAAACACCTTAATATATTTTCATTTATCTAAAATTCATATATAAATGTTTTGATACCCTTGATTACCTCTGAATTGTCAGTGGTCAGATTTATGGTACAGACAAATGCAGCTTCATTATTATTTCCTGACCGAGTAGGTACACATGCACTTAAATCAAATTGATTTTTTTGCTTTTCAGTAAGCGACTTGTCAAACATTGCACATATCACATGTGTGAACATTACTGCAGCAGCAGTAACTCCAACGGATCAAACTGTCACAATACCACCTCAGCCAATGTATTAACTTTTTTGTGTGACATCCATTCCTACCCGGTCTGGGTCAAACATAATCACAACCAAGTCAGTTTTTACAGAAATTTTAATAAACATGTTCTTGTCAGCGACCCAGTTTAAAAACACGTCTTGGTTCAGCAGAACACACACATCCGTGTCACATGCGCAGTGGTGGCATGCCCAGCTTCGCCCGCAGTTCATTTGCCTCCCGTATGTCATCATCTGTGCTCCGACCTCGCTTGTGACCTTTGTGGTGGCGCCCCCTACAATTGGAAAGAGGCAACATGTTTGTAGAAACAGCACTTGATTACATAAATGTCCTTGAGGTGTCTGAAAGGCCAGCGCAGGTGGGTGTCATCTAAACTACACCTAAAACATTTTATTCCATATAATATCAATAAATTACATCCAAATTTATCCTCAAAATAAAATGGCAAGACAATCTCACAAAAAAGAACTGACGGGGAAGACAGACCAACACAGCATCAGGAGAGAGATTGGAAGAAGGAAATGGACTTGGATAGGACACGCCCTCTGGAAGGAAACCACCAATGTGATGGTGCAGGCCATCGATGGAATCGCCAGGGAAAAGAAAACCAGGAAGACCAAAACATAGTTGGAGTAGTAACTGTCGGAGGAGGTCAGTAGCTGTCGGAGGAGGTCAGTAACTGTTGGAGGAGGTCAGTAGCTGTCGGAGGTCAGTAGCTGTTGGAGGAGGTCAGTACCTGTCGGAGGAGGTCAGTAACTGTTGGAGGTCAGTAGCTGTTGGAGGAGGTCAGCAGCTGTTGGAGGAGGTCAATAGCTGTTGGAGGCGGTCAGTACCTGTTGGAGGAGGTCAGTAGCTGTTGGAGGAGGTCAGTAGCTGTCGGAGGAGGTCAGTAGACGTTGGAGGATGTCAGTAGGTGTCGGAGGAGGTCAGTAGCTGTCAGAGGAGGTTAGTAGCTGTTGGAGGAAGTTAGTAGCTGTCGGAGGTCAGTAGCTGTTGGAGGAGGTCAGTAGCTGTTGGAGGAAGTCAGTAGGTGTCGGAGGAGGTCAGTAGCTGTCAGAGGAGGTTAGTAGCTGTTGGAGGAAGTTAGTAGCTGTCGGAGGAGGTCAGTAGCTGTTGGAGGAGGTCAATAGCTGCAGAGTGCACTGGAGAAGTGTTGTTTCAGCCATATGCTCTAGTTGGAGCAAAGAGGATTAATTATGTAGTAAATGTATAAGTAACTATAATACTTGCCTGTTATCTTCTTCCTCTTTGTGTCTGTGGCGGTGGCCTACAAAACAAAACGGCATAGCACCATACATGGCCATACTGGCAACAAGAGAGCAGAGCCAAGAAAACTGTTGAACTCCATGACACAAAATATACATGTCTTTTATCCTTGAATGGATCAACATTCCTGTTTCATCTTTTATGTTCCTTGATATGCACTGGTGCTCAAAAACAGATCGCGACAATGCCATTTTCAAGTTTTTCCTCACGTTGTATGTTAAACATAATTCACGCTATAATTATAATTCACCCTATAAATACTTGCATAAAACGATCTAGAATACGTGCAATAGCCCTCCACTCAACTGGCAGTGAAGAACTTACTTGTAGTAGTCTTGTGCTTTTCCCTTTCCCTCTCCCTCTCCCTCTCCTTACTGCGATGTCGCTCTGGTCTCTCCCGATGCCTTTCTCGTGACCTGTGCCTTTCTCGCTCCCTATTGCGATCCCTATCTCTGTCTCGACCCATTCTGTCGTGTTCCCTGTCCCTATCCATGGGTCTCCTGAGGGAATTTAAACAGAAACTGTAAAGTTCCAGGAAATACCGACATCACGTGGATTCATTTTAAAAGCAGAAACTCATGGTCGTCACCCCAGCACTCTCTAATGATTTCCATTGTATATAACCATGGTTAAAATCACCCATTATAACACATTCTCCGTTACTCACCTCCCTTATAGCATTTTGTAGTACATCTCCCTCTTGTCCAATGTTTTGAGTACGATAACCTAATCTTATTGTTAATGTTGAGTTCTTGGTAACCATGTTACACCAAATTGATTACTCACAATATGCTTCACTTTTCAGTGTTATTTCATATGCTTGGAATCTTTAATGTATAATCACTCCACCTCCCTTTCTCTCTCGTCTGTCCTTCCTAACAATTCCTAGCCTGTTAGTGCTAACTCAGCATCTACTATATCTTTATTTGCCCATTATTCTGGGATACCTGTTAATAGGGTTAATATCTGCTACCAGTGTCTCACTCACTTTTTTATTTACTATGCTCCTGGCATTTAAGCATACATGTTTAAGTTCACTTTCCGTACTAATTGGTGAACATTTCTTTGGATGTTTATTTGTACTCCTTTGAGTTTTCTCTGTTAGTTCCCCCTGCGCATCAAGTTTAAATTATTTATGGTACTTGTGCCCTCATTAACAACCCTGAAAAACTCACACCCAAGAACTGCAGCACCCTTCCCAGTCAGATGAAGCCCATTTCTCATAAAAGTCATCTCTCCCCAGAAGTTTAATCTCATGTGTACGAAGCCTACTCCCTCCTACTTACCATTCTCTTGAAATGAGATTTATGAGAAACTGTAGTTAGACTTTGTTCAATCATCAAAGCATTATACTAACTTCCAAGAGACGTCGAGTTGGCTCTCGAATGAACAGATCTGCCAGGGGGTAAAGTATAAAGCGCTTTGAACAGTCCTAAGGACTGGATACAGCGCTATATAAGAATGTACGTTTTTTTACATTTAAACATGAAAATAGACTTTCACTTTTTTGAATCTTCAACAATAATAAATGACATAATTTTATTATAAAAAAACTATCAGACTTTGTATATTTAATTGACTAGTTCAGAGTGTTGCACCAACAGTGTGACCAACTTGTTTACATCCAGTCGGCACTGAAAGGTGCACAAACTTTAATTAACTGCTTCAGAGTGTTGCACCAACAGTGTGACCAACTTGTTTACATCCAGTCGGCACTGAAAGGTGCACAAACTTTAATTAACTACTTCAGAGTGTTGCACCAACAGTGTGACCAACTTGTTTACATCCAGTCGGCACTGAAAGGTGCACAAACTTTAATTAACTGCTTCAGAGTGTTGCACCAACAGTGTGACCAACTTGTTTACATCCAGTCGGCACTGAAAGGTGCACAAACTTTAATTAACTGCTTCAGAGTGTTGCACCAACAGTGTGACCAACTTGTTTACATCCAGTCGGCACTGAAAGGTGCACAAACTTTAATTAACTGCTTCAGAGTGTTGCACCAACAGTGTGACCAACTTGTTTACATCCAGTCGGCACTGAAAGGTGCACAAACTTTAATTAACTGCTTCAGAGTGTTGCACCAACAGTGTGACCAACTTGTTTACATCCAGTCGGCACTGAAAGGTGCACAAACTTTAATTAACTGCTTCAGAGTGTTGCACCAACAGTGTGACCAACTTGTTTACATCCAGTCGGCACTGAAAGGTGCACAAACTTTAATTAACTGCTTCAGAGTGTTGCACCAACAGTGTGACCAACTTGTTTACATCCAGTCGGCACTGAAAGGTGCACAAACTTTAATTGACTACTTCAGAGTGTTGCACCAATAGTGTGACCAACTTGTTTACATCCAGTCGGCACTGAAAGGTGCACACACTTTAATTGACTACTTCAGAGTGTTGCACCAACAGTGTGACCAACTTGTTTACATCCAGTCGGCACTGAAAGGTGCACAAACTTTTATACGCAGAATTTTAACTATACTAGCCAATTACCTGCGGTGTGGAGAACGACTTCGACTTCTGCGGAAGCGAGGTGACGGACTTCTCCGAGGTCTGTCCCAGTCACGAACACTCGGTCGATTCTCTGGATTTGGCACAATTTCACGCGTCTTTTCCTGAGAGCATGCATCATTTCAGGCAAGCCAGAAACTAGGTAGACTTCAATCAGGGAAAATCTGATATACAGCTGTATCACGTTTTATACAGATTTGTTTCAAATGGAAAAACTGTGATAAAGTGTAGTTTCTTGTGTTCAAGTACTGTTGCTAGGCAGATTTCCAGCGTAACCTGGTGGATTTTTTTTAAGCAGGTATATTCTACAGCCTGACTAATGGCAACACTCGATTCCAATGACACATAGTGGATTCTGTTTGATGTGGGCATATTTTGTAACCTGATAAATGGTGACACTCAATCAGAATAGGAATGCTATAGGCCAATGAAACAAATTTATATAGAATTTCAATTCAAAAATATGAATTTTAACCAAAAAATGTGTCCGTTTGTGCTAGGATGACTGACCTCCTCCTCTTCCTCAGACTCCTCCAGATCGTCCATCTCATCATCTAGAGCGCTCACTCGCAACTCCAACTGGTTTGAGTCCTCCAGAATGTGGCGTTTCTGTGAAATAATAGTAATAAAATTTTTGTATTCATGATAAATCTATAATATACATTTAATCTTCCCAAGGCCAAAAATATACAAAATACTGTAACAATTTAAAAAGTTAAAGTTACATGTTAGAGCATAACGTGAAATGCCATAAAGATCGAGCATCACAGCTGCTTAATCATGGAAATTAAAATAATTTTGTGGAAGCATCACTTATAATTTACATTTTAAGATTTAAAGTAATGTTTCGCTAATCACTGGAAGTACAATTTTATACAAACTTGCTAATTCTAGAGTGGAACAGGGTGTCAATAAACATTATTTTTTATAGTTATCAAACTACAAAATAATTTAACTCTCAATTCTGGGAAAAACATAGATCTGCGTGCACAATTTATTAACAAAATAGATTAAACAAAAAGCAAAAAATACAACTTTCATTACTCATCGATACTGAGGGATTACAACACTGCTGACTTCTTTTAGGGATGTTATACCTGTATTCGTGGCAGGATGATATCAACAGATCGCTCCTCATGCAACAGTTGGTTTATGAACTCATCCATGTGCGTTACTTCAAAAGCTGTGCAAACAGTAAACCATTTCTTATTTCACAATGTTAACCATTATTTACATTGTTTTCTAACATGTTAGGTACTGCAATTATTCTACCTTTACAAAATAAATGTCCTATTGTTTTTATTTAACCATGCAATAATACATAAATAAAATAGTACCGGTAATGTAGAAATAAATCAATGAGTTCAAAATTTCCTGAAAAAAATTATAAAATGGGTGACATACTTCCAAGTTTTGTTTGGCGCCGGATCTTCCTGTAGTCGAGATAAAGGGGCTCGAGATACTTGTAGCAGTCTAAAGACGTGCCAGTAAGACGCATGTAGACCGCTCCAAGGGCCCTGACGTACCTGCAGGAAAACAATCATGTTTTATTGTACCGTTTACCACAGATCCAGTCTGTCTAACATGCACAGTAATGATTGTGATAAAACGAAAGAGGGATCAGGGCTGTTACAGACTAAATACAGTAATAAGATATCATCAGGCTTGGATGGAAGATCTGGTTTTTAATCTGTTTTAATAGACATAACTATGTACAGTAAGTTATCTGCCTATGTTGAGCCAATTTCTAAACTATCCAAAGCACTGTACTCCTAGATCAATTCACTACTGACCAGTGACCTACTTGAAATCATGTTGTGTGATGAACTCAACAATGATGTCTTTCTCTGGTTGAATCTGTAGCATCTTGAGAATGAGGCACAAGAACGGTGCAGGTTTGATGTTGCCTCCGTACACACCTCCAACGTACTTCAACTGCATGGCTTTGTCCACCAGCAACTCGGCTAGAAACAACACAACTCATACACTCGAACATATCAAGTATAATTTAATCTGGTGTATCTAGCATCATACAAGCTAACACTACATTGAATATTCACATGATGTTACGTTCACATGATGCAATATGAAATAGCGGCAATTGTTGGCGATCTTTTCAGGTCGTATCTTCTTTGACTATACGTCTATGGTTTTTTCTAACCTACTGCAGTGAAACTTGTCCATAGTGGACAACGCCTGGACTATGCTTTATGTCCATTATGGAACATTTCATTAACTGGACATTCACTAGGTGGCGCCATTATAATTATTTAGGGTCGCTAGTTGGTACTGTTGTGAACGGTACAAAGTTACAGTTAATAAAACAATATATACATATATACATATATATATATATATATATATATATATATATATATATATATATATATATATATATATATATACAATATATGTGGGCCATAAACTTAGTTGGTGAAAATATCATTAATCACGTTACTGCATTCCACCAGGTGGCGTATGGGGCGTGTGATCGGTCCCATGTTTTAGTAAGTTTTATAGGTGCAAAGGCCGAAAACAATGACTTTTGTTTCACTTTAAATGTTTTATAAAAACTACAAAACTTATGATGCTGAAATGCAGCATAAGAAATGAACAGCTGTCCGTCTGTCCGTTATGGACAGGTGTCCACTAAGGCAGGTTGTACCGGACAAACATACACCTATCAGCCTATGGTTTACATGTCAATGAGGATATAAGGAAATAAAAAATAAAGTTGGATTATTTATGGGGTTCCATGTAGTCATTGGTAAAATTTTTTAAGTGTGGTGTAGTACTGCATGAAAAGTGTATTAAATTAATAACAATGATCATATCACTAACACAGTCAGAATTTGGCCCATAAATTTAACCTGGCTTTTGTATAATAATAATAATTAACTTCTATGGCACCTATATCTTCAGGAACATGAGCTCAGAGGTGCAACAAAACAGAATCATTAAGCATAATCGTAAACAGGGACACGCAAAAGTCATTGTCAGAATGAGGGACAACCGAAGGTTTAAGGTAGAAATGCAATTTGGAATGTTTTTTTTTAGTTTTTTCGGAAGATAGCTATAGTTTCTTCTTCTTCTTCTTCCGGGTACGAGTCAACCCTCTCTTCAAGGCTTATAGACTCGGTGTGTGTGCACACGTGCTAAAGTGCTGTAAGAGAAAGTAATAAAATATTTGGAAGAAAGAGAAAAGATGATAGTGTAGAGTAGAGGAAAAGTTGATAGCGTGAAAAATGCAATATCAATTACTGTTGCAAGCTGGAGATCTTCTGTCTGAAAATCTCCAAACTTGGTGCTGTAGCTGCGTTGGCTGGCAGGTTATTCAAATTGGCTATTGTACGGGGTAAAAAGGTATACTGGATGAATGGAAAACATGACAAGGCGGAGTCGGTTCTCCTTTGTTGGAGGCTGCGCCAGTGCAAGTATTTGATCATGGTGCTGACACTTGCTTCAAGGTTGTAGTTGTTACAAACATACCGTGCTGCCCGTCTTTGGACCATCTCTATTTTGTTTTTGTACATTTGTGTGTAGGGGTCCCATATGGCAGCGGCATGTTCTAACTGGGGTCTTTGTGACCTCATTTATGTGGTTATTCCAGGGAAGTGTTTTATTTATGACCACACCAAGATATTTCGCGTTGTCCTCCTTTACGAGTATGTGGCCATGAAGAGTGTATTGTTTGGATTTTGGGTTACAGGATCTGGTTGTGTGGAGTACACTATATTTCTGGGGATGGAACTCCATTTGCCATGTTTCTTTCCACTTGGCCAATTTGTCTAGATCTTGTTGAAGGGGTGTCGCATCAGTACCATTGGATATTGTCGTGTAGATAATAGTGTCATCAGCAAAGAGTCAGACCGTTGATTTAAGGTCATTAGGTACTAGGTAGGTCGATTGTATAGATAAGAAAGAGGATGGGGGTAATCACCGAACATTGTGGGACTCCACTGATAAAAGGAGCCCAGTCCGAATAAATACCTTCACATGCCACGTGGTGCTTTCTATCCTTCAAAAATTTCTCAATCCAAGTTTTTACAGGGCCAGTGATACTGTATCTCTCAAGTTTCTGGATTAGTCTGTGGTGTGGTACTTTGTCAAACGCTTTGGCGAAATCCATAATGATTACATCAGTTTGCCTTCCGCTGCTTAGATTGGCCAGGGTATCTTGTGTGAAGGCTAGCAACTGTGTATCAGTTGATCACTTTTTTCGAAATCCATGCTGCTTGTCGAAGAGGATATTGTTGGCTTCTAGATGGTTTAATAGGTGTTTTGAGATTATGTGTTCCATTAGTTTGCTGCACACACACGTGAGTGACACTGGGCGGTAATTTGATGGGCAATATTGTTCTCCTTTCTTGAAGATTGGTGCTATATTTGCTTGTTTCCAGTCGTCTGGTATCTCACCATTTTCAAGAGATTTAGAAAATATTATCTGTAGAATAGGAGCAACTGCTCTGGCTGTTTCTTTGAGGGCTCTGGGGTGAAGCCTGTCTGTTCCCATAGCTTTGTTAGGGTCGAGATTTTCCAGGAGTTTCTGAATGCCTTCTGTGGTGATATTCAATTTGGAAATCGGGGCATACTGTCATATTGGGTCAGCTTCCTGTGGGGGTGTATTTAAGGGGCTCTCTTTGGTGAACACAGAGCTGAACTGGCTTTGTCCAGGGGGGTGTCCTTCAAGATTCCATTTTCTTTAAGAGGTGCGATGCCTACTGAATCTGTTTGTCTGTGTTTGATGAAAGGCCACAATTTCTTGTTGCCATTTCTGTTGTGGTGATCTTGGTTTGGTGTGATTACTGGTTCAACATATGTCCAATAGACTGTTCTGGCTTCTTTCCTAATAGTGCTTTTCAAGGTATGTAATTTAGTTGTCCGATGTTTGGATTTCTTTTATCCTTTCTTTGTTTTCTTAAAAAGTCGATCCCTGGTTTTTATTAGCTTCTTCAATTTACCATTTATCCACGGGGTCTATCCCGGTTTGATGCATTCCTGTGGGGGATATGTGACTCTACTGCTTCATTCAGGGCTGCTTTAAGTTTGTTTCAAAGTTCATTAGCGGTCATGGTCTCTCGGTTGGTGTCAATATATTCTCGAGTCCTGTTAAGTTTCCTTTCTATACCCTCCCAGTTGGCTTTCCTATAGATGGGGCGTTTACGCTGGGTTTGGGTATATTTCTTGGGGCTTATATCAATTTCGTTGAAAACGATATTTTGGTCGGATTTTTTCAAAGTGATGGGGAGTTCATTCCAGACCCCAGGCGACAGAGAAAGCATGTTTGCCCAAGTTTTTTCTTAGGTACAATAAGTTATTGTGAAATTGATGATCTGAGTTGCCAAGGCCCTAGAATAGGCATATTAGAAAGATGCCAGAAGACCAGCCTAGTACTAGTAGTAGGGCGGTTGTTGCGTAGATAAAGCACGATATGTAATTGTAAGATTGGACAGCTTAAAATGAATCTAAGAGGTTGAAATTATAACATATAGACACACACTGTCAACTTGCCATGATCAAGTGGCAAAACTCATGTAAAGAGTCTGCCTCCGTCATTCAGTCTCAAACGTCAGTCTCGGTCTCAGACAGAGTAAAAACAAGAGTCAAGACTGGTTTCTTGGAGCTAAATACACAAGAACTTCCATTATAATAACTGTTTTACACACCCGATAAAGCGAAACATTCCTCCTTCCAATAGCGACATTCATATATTCGACTTCGAATAATCTTTTCAACTAGATACTGTGGATTTGTGCCTTTTACCGATTGAGCATCCTTCACCGTGCGATTCGCCATTTTGCACGACGCTCTATGGCCTCATTAACATATGCTTCGCCTTCATTCGTTTCGAGGTAATGGTCGGCCACAACTTGCAGGAGAAGCACGTTTACTTTCTAATCATCTTTCTGAGGGTCACTTAAATTCTACCAATCAACATTGAACGTTCTAGGAAAACTTAAAGAGATGCATGAATAAATGCAACACAATGTCTACTAATTGCGTAAATAGTGTGAATATGTTTCTAAAAATTACGTGCAGATTCTGTTACCATAATAAATTATTACATTATTCATCATACATAAATAAGTTTTGTAGTGTCATGTATTTTATTCAAAATGTGAGTTGACACAAAGACCGACATAGGAAATACTTTATTATAAAATGTAACATCGTTGCAACAACATAACACCTTTTCGTGTAAGTGAAACCCCATTTCGCAATATTTAACAAGATTTGCCATCCAAGCCAAAGGCCCAGATGGCAAGTGGACAAGGAGGCCATTGGCTTATGGAGAGTCCATTGGTGTTCGTCTACGTGTAACCCGCCCTCCTGAGATATGTGTCCAACTTATTTTTTAAACATATTCACGCTGCTAGCGGTTATACAATCCGTATATAATTTGTTCCATTCATTTACTGTCCTCTGTGAGAATGAGTACTTCCTAATATCCAATTTACACTGATCCTTTACTAACTTTACCTCATGTCCTCCAGTTCTGCTATCTTTTTTGGGGAGAGAAAAACATATTTCTATCAATATTTTCTTACCCATTCAGTATCTTAAAAACTTTAATCTGATCTCTTCTTAACCTCCTAGTTGTCTCTAGACTTGTTAAACTACTTTCTGTCAGGCGTTCTTCATTCATAACTATAAGGTCTCTCATGCAGTTCTGGTATAATTTTAGTTGCTCTCCTCTGTATGCGTTCAAGTGTATCTATATCCTTCTTACGATATGGTCTCTAGACTTGTATGCAGTATTCTAAATGAGGTCTAACTATTGCTTTATACAGAGGTATAATTAGCCTTATATCCTTGTAAGGTATGTTTCTCCTAATCAACCCAAGAATTTGATTACCCTTCAAAGCTGCAATACCACATTGCTCTGAAACTTTCAAATCAGCACTTGTTGTAACTCCTCAGTCCTTTTCTTTTACAGTAGTACCCACAAAAAGGTTTCTCCCATTTTATAGTTTACATCAAAGTTCCCATGTCCTGTATGTAGGCATTTACATTTCCCAAAATTGAACAACATCTGCCATTTCTCAGACCATTTCACTAATCTGTCTAGATCGTTTTTTTAAATGTTGTTTATCACTATCAGTGTTAACCTTTCTAAACACATTTGTGTCATCTGCAAATTTGAGTACGTTATACTTGTTATATTGGCGTATAAGTCATTGATATATATTAAGAATAATAAAGGTTCTAATAATGATCCTTGTGGTACCCCACTCAAAACTGATTTCCAGTTTGAAACTTGTCCATCTACTACAACACGCTATATTCTGTCGGTCAGCAATTGTTCTATCCAGTCAACTAAGCCATCCCCGATACCACGGGCTTTTCATTTAAGTAGTAATCTTTGATGCGGCAGTTTGTCAAAAGCTTTCTGAAAATATAAGTAGATAATATCTACTGGCGATCCCTCGTCAATCCACTCAGTGATTTCTTCCAAAAAACGTAACATATTTGTTAAGCAAGACCTCGCTTTTAGGAATCCATGTTGAGATTAATTTAATCATTTATGTCTAACAAGGAGGTCCACCATATGGTCTTTAATTAACCTTTCTAATAATTTCTAATAATATTTCTCGAACCCTTTTTAAATAATGGTATGGTGTTTGCTTCTTTCCATTCAAAAGGAACAACTCCCTCTTTTAATGATAAGTGCACACACACCGAGTCTATAAGCCTTGAAGAGAGGGCTGACTGTACCCGGAAGAAGAAGTTGAACACTCTTGCAAGTGGTATACTGATCTACTGTTTCCATTAGTAGTTTTGGAGGAATTCCATCCACTCCCGGGTCTATATGCTAATATAATATGCAACAATAAACAGGAATATATATTGGGTGAAAATTAACTGGTTTAGAGCACAGTCATCAGTCACGTTAGTTAACATTATATACTTTGTAACGCATTTTTAGTGATAATTTTTATTGAAGAGTCATTAGGAAGCATCTGTCATGAAGCACATATTGAATAGCTGGTTCAATGCCAACCGCGGGAAATAGAACGTCTTTCACGTAGCAGGAAAGATGGTCCTCAAAAAGTCCCATTTTTGTCAGGATGGATTGAGGAAAGTCCGATGGACTGGAAAAGGGAAAGTACAAGATCGTAGATTGAACTACACCCACTATAGGTAGTTGTTGTGTCTTCGGGAAAACGAGGGAACTTTACGTAGTGCTTGGGCTGGGGGGGGGGTAATTCTAATCTTTGATTCTGTTTGTTTGTTATTGTCATTCTGAATGGTTTGTTAAAGGCCTCAATTCAGTGGTTTTTCGCCGGTCTTTAGAATTATTTCGCGATCAATCAAAACTTTCCCGTATCGAGTATAACTTGCAAATTGCTAGCTTGTTTACAAGTACTTTGATGAAGACAAACTATTACAATATTTTTGATTGGAGCTGGTCAAAATTTTGCAAGAAAAATGCAAAAGTGGTCCACTTCTATATAACATTACATAACGTTATTAAAATTTTCGCAAGTTTCCCGATCTAATGATCCAAGTCATTCTTTCAATGATTTTGACAAAGTACGCATACTTTTTAGTTTTATTAAAGCGACTGCACATATTACATCATTAGTAGACATTACTCACACACTACAAATTTGAACATCCACGAACCTGATTTGTGATGGGCTCAATGCATTGAATTTTAATGTTGCCAGAAATTCTTTTTGTCCTAATTACATCAAGAAAGGTTCAGTATTTGGATCGATTCAATCTTGTGTGACTGATACCATGTACGGAAGCAGTTAACAGTAATGTAAGAATTAAGTGAATGGAGTATGTAGCTCCTGACTTCCAACATTGACAACTGTAATCAAGAATAGGATTTTGCCCGTTACTGAGGGATATCCTAAAAGGCAGACTGAAATAGCCATGTTTATGTTCTCATTTTAGTTATTTATATTAGTATTTTATTACTGTGGATTGTGGTTATGCTGTTGTGGTATCGAAATGGTTGGTTTCGTTAATTTTTATATATTTCTGTAATGATTGTAGCTACACAGCTCCTCTGAGTACTGTATATATACATATGTGTGTATATATATATATATATATATATATATATATATATATATATATATATATATATATATATTTATGCAATAACCAACAAAAGTCTGATGTAGCAGTGAATTGAAACGGACCAAATAAATGACGTTTTTTATTGCAAAGTGGACTGCTTATCACGCAGCCACTTTGGGAAGAACATTAACAGGAATGTGAGCTCCTCAAAGCAAACCAGACAGGAACTGAACACATGTACAGCCCCGTCCGGCAAGTTTCTCAGAGCCCATGTTCCTACAAGCATGACGGTAACATATATACATCAAGAAGTCGTCATGAACATGTAATGCAAAGAATACAGACATTCCACCACCAATACACAAATTTAATTACAAACAGGTGGGGCCATTTCGCCACAAGGCCACCCACAAACCTGTGACCACCCCACCACGACCGTATATATATATATATATATATATATATATATATATATATACACACATATATACAGTGTGTATATATATATATGTATATATATATGCCAGAAAATATACAAGTATTACAGAACTCGAAGAAGCTGTGTAGCTGCAGTCATTACAGTATATAAATAATTAACAGAACAAACATATAAAACTGTTTTCTGTTGTAGTGCATGTCAGATTGGCTGCATTTCTGTAGCTCTAGACGACTGTATATTCATCAACAACTCGGATGATCCTGACAGTTTAGATGGAGCATACGTGGCCAGAGTTATTGACCTGTTTGACATTGGTGAGTGCTAGGGTGATATTAATGTGTTTAAGTAAGTTGTTCTGTGAGTGTAATTCCTGCTGCGTTTCTGTTCACAATTGATTTGTCTTTGTAACATAACAAGCAGTATCAATTACTCTTAGCTTCTTTTACAAAAATTATTCCCTCATTATTATGCACAAATAAATACAACTGCCTTTATTTCAGTGTAACATTTTTTAGAACATGTAAAGTTATAATTATTACAATAAATAATGATATTTAAAATAAGATGTAGAGAATCATTGTTGTACAAAATGAAGTGTCCTTGCCCATATAGACCACACGGTTCCAAGTGTTATGCCACAAGCATTTTATATACTGAAGCTCGATGTTTAACCAGTATTAAATAATCGCTATTAAACATACACCAAATGCCGCTATCTAATACTGTTGAAGAATTAACAAAGAAATTCTTTTTGTACCATTTACAGCAAGAAATTGTTCATTGCCTGAGTTGTCATGCACGGTAACTGTCTCGATGCAACCAGCTGCAGAATGTTTGTTGTTGTTGAGGCACTGGAGGGAATGAGAGTTGTCGGGCGACCGTGAAGTGGTATATCCGCTGTGCCGAACTGCCCCACCGCCTCCAGAAGATGGTCCGAAGTCGCAACGAAGTCTTCATCAACCTGGCCAACTTCCACAATGAGGTCGAGTTGGAATCAGTGTTGGAAGTATGCCAGGTATGTCATCCACATTCCTGTTCATCCACAGTATTACAAGGACTGATCAGGGTTCTATGTTGAGTTTTACATGGTTTTTAAGTTTTATCCTATGTATAAGAAAGGGGCATAGACAGAAGCTTCCTGCTTTCTTATAAACCCAGTCAAGGTAATTGTTGTTTTATTAGAGGGTAGATTTAAAATTTTTTTATATTTTGTAGTCATTATTTTCAGTATTTGTAAGAGAGAAGTAGAAATGTCTGTCATTATATAGTACTACTTAGCCTGTTGCTGCTACAGAGAAAGTAACAGTTAGTAATAATAATTATTGTCATTAATATAGAACATGTATATATATACAGTTTCCTGATACATGAAACATTCTGTAATCGGTCAAATGCATGTTATTGCAAATTTTCCTACTTCATCACAAAGTTCTTAGTTCCTGTTTTCTCCTACAGGTGGATCATCTGCCTCCTGATTACATCCCCGATGTTTGTCTGGACGACCAAAGCCACACTGATAAAAAGTGGTTCTTTGCCCGGCATGGCTTTGATGGCAGAAAATTTATTTCCCTGACTTTGTCTCACCATTGCAAGAAGACTCGCGCCTCTGCTGCAAAGAAACCAAAAGAGAATGATACGCCTTCGCGGATGGCCGCTGATAAGGAAAACTTGAAGTATGCATTCTCTGCCAGCGAAGCCGACATTCCAGCATCAAAGCATAGCAGTGCAGAAAAAGTCAAGAAATTGTCAGGTTTGTAGGAATTCGGTGCATTTTCATTTAATACAGAGATTCCGCTAGACCGGCATATGCCGGTTTTTGCCAGTAAAATTGTATGACGAACCGGAAAAAATAAAGACGTCGGTACCGTGTACTGGGAAAAACACAGGTGGATGGATCTCTGGATGAGTCCATACAGTGAAGTACGTTGTGAAACTTGACTTTGCTGCTGTTCGCACTGATTGTGTGTTGAATACTTAATCGGGAGCACTGATCATCATCAAATTTATTGTTGTGACTGCAAACGATTTCGACTGGTGCACAACGTTTATGGCAGACATCATTGCAGGTGTTTTGTGTGCTTTAGTAGCGTTGTTCTGTTTTCGGAAAGACTGGGTACCGGTAGACGTTTGCCTCATACCAGAAAAAATCTGTTGCCAGTACCGGGTACCGGAATATTTCATAGGCTAGCAGAATCTCTGTAATATGGTCATTGGTATTGTTCGGTAAAGAGCGCAGAATTTCTGCATCAATATGCTTAACATAAATTGGTGGAGATTAAAAATAATCCAGTTTTGTTCTACGCAATGTTTTTTTTTCCACAAACACATTGATATGTCCAAAATATTACTTCACTTTTGATCTATTAAAATACCTTGAATTTGATAACTTCATGTGCTGCATAATCCAACTGTTGTCATATCTAGGGTTTTACTTTGCATGGCTAAATTGATTTGACAATTTAATACAAGAGAAAAGTTAAAAAAAACAAATAGTTACATGAAAATGTGTTTGTACTTCACAGAAATGGGCAGTCCGAGAGAACGCCACAGCTACAAGGCTGAGCAGGTGCTTGATATCTTGCTAAGTGACAATGAAGACAGTCTGTCGGAAGCCTCATCTGATGTCTCTAAAAGGTATTGTCAGCTGTTTTCTGTGATGAATGAAACAAGCTAATTTTTGTTCCAATAATGTTAAGGTTTGTGTTCATGAAACTGTATGTTATAGGACAGGTAGTTTTACCTATAATTATTAAATACTACTGATTGTCATATTCTGGCATGGTGTGTTAGCATGTTATTATAGTTATTTTCATTTATAATACCACTCGTGTTTAGACAGATTATAATATCGGATGCAGTAAGGTTTCTCTTATATTACTGTGTGCTCAAGGGCTCGTTCCACTTCACAAATTGTAAACACCGAATGCTTTATTATTCTGTAGAAAACGAAAAAGAACAGTAGAAATGCTGAACAACAGTGACAATAATCGCATTGTCTCATGCAATGACAACAGTCACATTGTTTCATGCAGTGAAAACAACTGCATTTTCTCGTGCAGTGACAACTGCATTGTCTTGTGCAGTGACAACAATCAGTTTGTCTCGTGCATTGACAACAACCGCATTGTCTCATGCAGTGACAACAATCGCATTGTCTTGTGCAGTGATAACAATCGGTTTGTCTCATGCAGTGACAACACTCAGTCTCATTGCAGGTCAGATGATTCCCTCAAGATAGTGATATCACGCGTCGACACAACCTGGAACTCCCGTCCTGTACGGACTGCAGCGAGCATTGGCAAGAGCCCACGGCTGTATGGCCACTATGTGATGCACTTAGAAGAAGAAGCTTCTCCGTCCCCTGCAAAAGACAAAAAAACAGCTCGACGTTCACTCTTGTACAGCAAGAACAACAATGACCCACATACTCCCAATAAACAGCTGCGAAATGTTGAAACTTCACAAAGATCATCTAAGAGAAAAGCCCAGTGCGATTCATCAGAAGATGACACATTGGTAACACCGAAGAGGCGCCATCTAGCAGGCAAAAATTATGATCCATGTCAAAGTAGTAAAGTCGCATGCTCGGACTCGAGTCGAGCTGTCAATTCTCCCCAGAAAACTCCAAGCCATTCAAAAAAGATAGATTCGTCAGATGATAGAACAGTGTCGACACCTAGTGGCAGAACACCAACTTGCAGAAGTCGAGAAACGGCAAGAACGCCTAGTAAAAGAACCCCAGCTCAGAAAAGCAGTGAAACTGTTAAGACACCTAGTGGCAGAACGAAATCGCATGGCAGCAATGGAACACCGAGGACACCTAGTGGCAGAACAACCTCCCAGAGAGGGGGTGAAACACCGAGGTCGTCTCGGAGTAAACCTCCACCCCAGAGAAGCTTAGCTGTGGATGACACGACCCCAAGAAGGGAAAGTCGACGAACCTTGGTGTCGGAGGTTGTATTTCAGTCAGACTCCAGCGGACAGGTGTCGGTTGAGAGAGGCGAGTCGCAAATGACCAGACTAAGACCAAGGTAAGTACAAACAAATGCTCTGTGGTTGAAGACGTGCTCATGTGTCAGGAACATACATAGACATTTGTAGAGTCGGATAAGAATTTGTTCAGTCTCGGCTTGTCCACTTTCTGAACAAATAGTAGATATGCATATAAATATATATATATTGTGTATAACAACTTTGGGTATTTTGTGGCATGCATTTTAGGAATTTCACCCACCTTATAGAAGTTTTGTGACGGCGAAGATGAAACTGTTTGTTTATAGACTTTATGTTATGTTTCTAGACTTTATGTCACTTAGCAAGACAAACAACAAAAAAAGTCGTCTAATTATATACATCACATCTAACTCACTGATTTAGTTTCGTGCCTTGCATATATTGCATTAGTCTCATTAAGAAGAGGTACACTAAATATATTCAAGTCAGGTCCTTAGCCACAGACCCGTCTGCCTGTTTTCAAGACAGGCAAACGTCTGATGAAGATGGTTAAATAGAAAGTAGAATACCAATAATGGCTGTCATAGGTGTGAACGGCTTCCACGTTACACTTTTTAGAAAGATCAAGACTGGCAAAAATGTATTTCTAGCTAAGGACCTAGGTCAAGTAAGCCGAAGCAACAAAATGTGAAACTATCATCATAACTTCCACCCTGAAGTAGGTGAAGCTGTGTCACATTGGCGTGAGAGTGACTGTTGGAGGTGGTTTTTTAGGACACCCAAGAATCTTGCAGAGAGTTCAGATGAAGAAGATACAAGCCAGAGACAAAGTACGTCTAGGGGCTCCACAACCCCAAAGGTCAGACTTCTTGCATGCTCATTTCACTTTTCCATAATTTTTAAGTAAACCTTTGCTTGGTTATTTGTAGAATGTTGTGTCGTTAGTTTCATTTAAAGGTCCCTCGGCTCCCTCCTCAATTTAAGGGTCCCTCGGCTCCCTCCTCAGTTTAAATGTCCCTCAGCTCCCTCCTCAGTTTAAAGGTCCCTCAGCTCCCTCCTCAATTTAAATGTCCCTCAGTTCCCTCCTCAATTTAAATGTCCCTCAGTTCCCTCCTCAATTTAAAGGTCCCTCGGTTCCCTCCTCAATTCGATTTGTTCTCTTGTCTCATTTCAGAATAATTTTTTGTGAAAAATCGAACCTGTCTAGTATCCACTTACTACAACATCCTAGCTTGTTTCTGCAAATTTGTTATTTGTTTTGGTGAAATCATTAAACAGTCTATAATATTATTTTGACTAGATCTTTTGACTCTATGTACGGTGACACACAGTTAGTCAGACTTGCACTAGTTACCCGATCTAATGATCGAAGTCAGCTCTTGATGATTTTAACAAAAATGTGCATTCCTTTATTAAATCAACTGTGCTTATAATAGTAATGTTTTATTTCAGACAAAAGCCCGTATATATATATATATATACATACAATACAAATAAAAGAAAGAAGATATATTTATATATAAATATACACACATGTTGAGCATTAAAAGTACATGTAGTAAGAATAAAAAAATATATTTATAATATATATAAATATACACGCATGTAAAACAAGTTAGAATAAAAAAAACACACGTCATGTGTTAAAAGTATACAGTTGATCAATTCAGTGTTTAATCATTGGACTTCGATAATAAATAAGTGTGAAAATAAATCGTAATAAGTAGATTATCAGACTTTTAACCGGCAATAAAAGGCTAAATATTGACGAGCGAAGATTTTGTATAATTTATAGTGAACATGTGACTTGGACTAAAATGGGGCGACAAGTTGTGTAAACTTCTAAAACTGTTGTTATATGCAACAGTAATGCCTTCAGGACTCTGTTTTTCAAAGTTACACCAAAGACTTAATATATACATTGAGCAACAGTACTAATTAAATAAAGTTGTTTTAAAGTTACTGCTACATAAGTGAAATTTTTTGCCTGCGCATAAATACATCTTTTCTGCCTGACAATATCGTCATCATCAGTAAGGTTGTTGTTTAAAATATGGCCAAGGTATTTACATTTCTCAGTGTGAGGTAGTGTATGGTTATTGATAACAACACGGTGAATATTTGTCCTGTTATCAATAACCATACAATAAGATTTGTTTGCATTGTAAGTTATATCAAACATTTTGCCATACTTGGCACAACAATCAGTGAGTTTTCTCAGCCCAGAAACACTAGGTAAAAAAAATACAAAGATCATTGGCATGCATCATAATGTTCGTTGTGGTGCCTGAATAAGACACCAATAAGACAAACAATTTGTAGTTTGTTCAGACTTACACTTAAGTCATCCATGTACACGTTAAAAAGATGAGAAGAAAGGATTCCACCCTGTTTAAACCTTTTGAAACAGTAAACAAATTCTGAGAAGCTACAACACCATCTGAAAGTGACTTTCTGAGTTCTGTACTAGTAATAGAGAAAGCGCACAATAAAAGAAGGACAGCCCCAGTCAATTAGTTTCGTGAACAGTTTACTATGATTGACTTTGTCAAAGGCCTTAGAAGCATCCAACATAGTGACATACATAGATGAGCCATTTGCTATATAGTGTCGAAAGAGCTCTTTTACTAACAATATGAGTATTTCAGTTGAGTGATGCTTTTCAAATCCAAATTGGTTAACACATCTAATTAAAAAAGTAGAAATCGTGGATAATATTAGATTCAAATAATTTACTACCTTAATACTTACTATTCACAGACTACAAATTTGAACAGTTGAGGAGGGAGATTTATCGAGATGCAGTTTTATATACGGTCTCTGCAGAATTCTAAATAAGCAATGAAGAAGTGTATTGTCTGAGGTGGAATGTATTTGTCAGAGTCAGACGGATGCAATGTCTGCACATCGATTTTTATGAAGAAAAACAAAACATAAATGATAAAAAGCCAGGTTTTAATTGAGAACATTTATTTGTTCCCTGTTTCTTCTTATTTTCTTATTTGTTCCCTGTTTCTTCTTATTTTCTTATTTGTTCCCTGTTTCTTCTTATTTTTTTATTTGTTCCCTGTTTCTTCTTATTTTCTTATTTGTTCCCTGTTTCTTCTTATTTTCTTATTTGTTCCCTGTTTCTTCTTATTTTCTTATTTGTTCCCTGTTTCTTCTTATTTTTTTATTTGTTCCCTGTTTCTTCTTATTTTCTTATTTGTTCCCTGTTTCTTCTTATTTTCTTATTTGTTCCCTGTTTCTTCTTATTTTCTTATTTGTTCCCTGTTTCTTCTTATTTTCTAAATCATTTCCCATCATTCCAGGCGCCAAGAACCCCGAAGTCAAACCGTCGAATCTCGGCGAGTGTCAAGAAGCTGCCTATGACACCGACACTACGACTGAGAAAGAAGCTTTGTGAAACTATCGAACAAAATGCAGACTCCGACTTCTCAGCCGAGGAAGAAGATTCGGATGATGAGTCAGTGTGCTCTGGATCATATCGCACTTCACGCAGGAGGGCTGCAGCAACACCCAAGGTATGTGAGCCAAGGAGGGAAGATAGGAAGTGGAGACAGGGTCCAATTTTCATGGGTCTGTACGGTTCTTGTTGACCATTTATTCACTGTCTCCACGGGGGCAGCTGTGGCTTAGGGGTTAAGGTGTTGGACTCTAAATTCGAGGGTTGTGAGTTCAAGACCCGCACTGGGCACGGTTCGTTTTTGAAGCTTAGGCAATTTCGTTTACCCTACTTTGCCTCAGTCTACTCAGCTGCAAATGAGTACAAACACTGTTTGGAAGGTACCTGTGATGGACTATTGTCCCATCCAGGAGAGTCAGTATAACTGCACTCTAAGTTGCTTCGCACTACAGAAACCAGGTTTAAGCACTGACCATGTAAGCCTTCATGGCTTCCTAAGGCGTAATGCCTGGGGGCGGATGACATTACCATTTATTCACTGCACGGGTCTGCCACAGTTCCAGTCTGGGAGACTGGGAATTGTCTACTTTTGAAAGAGGGGAGAGAGGAAAACTTCTAAAGCTGTTAAATGCAACAGAGAGCTAAAATAGCTCAATCACAAGCAACTAGTTTTATTTCAAGACAAGAAACAACATAATTCTAGTCAGCCGCACCGCTATATAGTCAACATGCAAGTGGACAATGGGCATCTGGCACCTGCGGGTTCCAGACCTGGAACTGTGACAGCATTATTGTACACAATTCATCTGTTTGTCTGTTTTCATAATTCATATTTGATATTTTCAACATAATCTAACTCTTCCAGATGAATTTTTTTTAGCATGTTAGGCTATTGTGTTTGTAGCATGTTAGGCTATTGTGTTTGTAGCATGTTAGGCTATTGTGTTTGTAACATGTTAGGCTATTGTGTTTGTAGCATGTTAGGCTATTGTGTTTGTAGCATGTTAGGCTATTGTGTTTGTAGCATGTTAGGCTATTGTGTTTGTAGCATGTTAGGCTATTGTGTTTGTAGCATATTAGGCTATTGTGTTTGTAGCATTGTTTTCTCTGTATTCCTAGACCCCAAAAACTCCACGGAGAAACTCTCGGACCCCAGCCAGCGGGCGGAAGCAGATCCCGACTCCCACACTTCCTGCGAGGATGTCATCCATCAAGTCAGGAAGCATTCTTGAGCAGGCCCGGGCAAGGTATGTGCCTTGCTACAGATCTTTTACGTCCCCTGGCATTTACACCAGGTAGAAGAGACTAACAACTTTTAACGTCTCCTGAAAGACAGGCAAAGTAGTAGTGAATGAAACTACCCCAGTTTTGGAACAGCAGTAGGTTGACTTGAACCCTGATCCTCTTGATTGACTGTCTAGTGTCTAACCCACCGAGCTACCACACCCCAATGTCCTGGGAGTTATGCAATTCTCTGTTGGAGAGTCTTATGTTATTGCCGCTTAAAAAATGCAAAAAATACATACCTTGTAAGGATTCCCATACTTCGCTGTTTACCTAAGTAAGCCTGTCCTATCAAGTTTTGAGTAATACATGGTTTTTGACCTAGACACTGGCCCGGTAAGGATAAGCCATTTATTTGTATGCTTTCGTTTCTGCTGCATAGGTTGCATGTAGCGGCCCTGCCGGACACACTGCCTTGTCGGGAGGAGGAGTTTGCCGACATCTACCAGTTCGTACAGAGCAAGATTCTCGACAAGACTGGAGGGTCAGTGGGACACTATTCATGCAAATCGAATGTATATTCCTGAATGATGTTATTTCTGTTTCTGCCCCTAACATGTTACTTGTATATTTCCTCTTCCTGTTTTTGTATCGGAACTAAAGCTACCGACGGTATTATTTGAGAAATACTAGCCAAGAGTTTCTTGCACAAAGCATGGATGCTATGAAATAAAAAATAAAATAAAAAAATTCCAATAGAAAATATTCGCACTATTGTCGCATCAGGTTTGTTACAACACTGCATTTTTATTCCGTAGCTATTTTGGAATTATAAATTTCAACAATGTGCAGTGCCAAAAGTCTGTTAAAATCACACTGTTCCTTATACTAAAAATATGTTACAAAACTAAAGCTTTCATCCAGCGCCCTCCTAATTCCCAAACCCCCGCTCCCTCTAGGTGCATGTACATCTCAGGAGTACCTGGGACTGGGAAGACGGCTACGGTTCACCAGGTGATACGTTACCTGACGGAGGAATATGACTGTGGGGATATACCCTACTTCAAGTTCATTGAGATCAACGGCATGAAGTTGACTGACCCTCGCCAGGCTCATGTTGCCATACTTCAAGTGAGGATCCCTCAGAGCAGGCTCACTTCTGTGTCTTAAAGCTAACTGACCCTCGCCAGGCTCATGTTGCCATACTTCTAGTGAGGATCCCTCAGAGCAGGCTCACTTCTGTGTCTTAAAGCTAACTGACCCTCACCAGGCTCATGTTGCCATACTTCTAGTTAGGATCCCTCAGAGCAGGCTCACTTCTGTGTCTTAAAGCTAACTGACCCTCGCCAGGCTCATGTTGCCTTACTTCAAGTGAGGATCCCTCAGAGCAGGCTCACTTCTGTGTCTTAAAGCTAACTGACCCTCGCCAGGCTCATGTTGCCATACTTCAAGTGAGGATCCCTCAGAGCAGGCTCACTTCTGTGTCTTAAAGCTAACTGACCCTCGCCAGGCTCATGTTGCCATACTTCTAGTGAGGATCCCTCAGAGCAGGCTCACTTCTGTGTCTTAAAGCTAACTGACCCTCACCAGGCTCATGTTGCCATAATTCATGTGAGGATCCTCAGAGCAGGCTCACTTCTGTGTCTTAAAGCTAACTGACCCTCGCCAGGCTCATGTTGCCATACTTCTAGTGAGGATCCCTCAGAGCAGGCTCACTTCTGTGTCTTAAAACTAACTGACCCTCGCCAGGCTCATGTTGCCATAATTCAAGTGAGGATCCTCAGAGCAGGCTCACTTCTGTGTCTTAAAACTAACTGACCCTCGCCAGGTTCATGTTGCCATAATTCAAGTGAGGATCCCTCAGAGCAGGCTCACTTCTGTGTCTGAAAGATGTAACGCAAAATTGTCAAAAACTCACTTCAAGTTGTTTATGCCAAGATCTTATCAAGGTCCCACTCTAATATTTTTTCTTGAAACTTGTTGATACAGTGACCTTGCTAAAATTTAATCAAAATCTGGGTTTACTCATTTTGGGTATCTAGGGTCAAAGGTCAAGGTCGATGACCTTTAAAAAAAATTGTTTCTCAAAATGCCTGATGTGATACATATCAGTTGATAGAACAATGTTTTAGCTTTATTTTAATGCCAAAACCAGCACTGTAGGACCATTAGGGCCAAAGTTATGTCTGCATTTGTGTTACAAAGTAAAAAAATTGTATCATTAATATACAATAACTCAAAAACTATTTCACTCACAAGTCTGAAATTTGGCTTATGTAAATTTCACAACAGGCCCAACATGTGTGCCAATTTCATTAAAATCGGAGGGGGTCAAGAACATTGTTGGTTGATTTCATCTGGAATGACCTAACTGATATACCTCTAGTAGGGGGTTTCGTATAATTAAAATGCCCAAATACTGAAATTTTTTATTTAAAAATTAACAACGTTATACGTTTTAATCTTTATTGTTGCAGTATATTTACCATCAGAAATTTTATAAAACGCAAATTTAACGGATCATTAAATCATCTGGTGAAAAACGTTATATTTTATCTTTAGAGGGGAGATTTATTGGTCTGGCTTTCTGCGGTCTCTGTACATGTTGTAAAATACAAAATGATGTATATGTACATTAAGATGTCAAAGATTATGATACTAGCGCATTTTGTATGGATATTATTTAAAACCAGATTTAATAGACTTTCCTTGAGCCGTTTGTTCTTTACAGCTTACCGTTTTTTTTTTATTCTTAGATATTAAGTTTGTCAAAGGATGCTTTCTGTTTGATTTGCCTTAGCAACTGACTGGTCAAAAGGCGACCCCGGAGCACGCAGCAGCACTTCTGGAGAAACGCTTCAACACCCTTGACCCCCGGCGCTACCCAGTCGTACTTCTTGTGGATGAGGTACGTAAATGGTTGAGTGTGCGGAGAAACAAGATGTTATTGTATTCACAACTGTTGAGATGTGAAATTTGTGATGCGCTGTAAAAATGCATCTTTCAAAATTAATTTCTGTCTTCCGTGATTAGCTCGACCTCCTATGGACCCGGAAACAGACGGTCATGTATAACCTGTTTGACTGGCCAACGAGACGTCATGCAAAGTTGATTGTGCTTGCCATTGCAAACACAATGGATCTACCAGAGCGTATCATGATCAACCGAGTTGCCAGTCGACTGGTAAGTTTCTGACCATGTAAGCTTAGGTTTTTTGCATCGTGAACGAAGGTTTTAAATTATGGGATAGAGCCCATGTTTGTCAAATGGCATGCAAACAACAGATCATTAGTTCAAACAATAAGTGATTAGATTTTGCAAAAATTATTAAATACTGATCTGTATATATGTGTTGACGTCAGTGAATAAGCCTTCAAAAAGTAAAATCCTCCTTTTTATTTATGATTAATTTTTGTAGTGGTTTATTTTTTAAAGTTCTGCATCTCGGTTGTCTTCAGCCAATTACAGAACTGTTTATGGACTGACAGAGTACTGTGGCATCGGTGCATAGTGAATTGTAGTTAAAAACATGATTTGACAATAATCAGATGTTTAAAGTTCAAATAAAACGAAATGTAGTTAATCTACAAAAAAGTAATCAAATAAAACAAAATGTAGTTACTCTACAAAAAAGTATGACATCAATAATTTTAATATTTTAGGGCAAAACGTAAAACATTTTAAATATCTAAAAACGATGTTGCTTACCTTGGTTGTTGTGTCTTTCAGGGTCTTCTTCGAATGACCTTCCAACCCTACAGTCACCGACAGCTGCAGGAGATCGTCATGACCCGGATGAAGGGGGTGAAAGCATTCGATGAGGACGCTATACAGCTGGCAGCGAGAAAAGTATGTGTTGTATGTCAGTGTTTGTGTCTTGTGTTGCTACTGATCTGTGTCAGTAGATACAGCACTAGTTTGTGCCACGATGTGGAGCCACTTGTTTCTTGAGGTCGAATTATAGATGAGGAGAATCTTAGCTTACTACTGATGTTTTGAGCTCAAAGTCTCTGCTGTTAACAATATGAACCAACATGCTTAATTTATTGGATGTAGCTGTTGCAGCCGACAAACACGATACAGACATTGACTGCAATACTCAGTGTTACCCTAGCTTGCCTTCAGCATGGGTAATTACACCAGTAAAAGTGCATTTTACTTGTTTTATATACAAAATGGTATCAAGGTATTGTTGACTCTGACCAACCTACAATTGATCAGTAAACAACCATGTTATGAGGTAGTAAACAATCATGTTATGAGGTAGTAAACAACCATGTTATGAAGTAGTAAACAATCATGTTATGAGGTAGTAAACGACCATGTTATGAGGTAGTAAACGATCATGTTTTGAGGTAGTAAACAACCATGTTATGAGGTAGTAAACAACCATGTTATGAGGTAGTAAACAACCATGTTATGAGGTAGTAAACAAGTGGTGTTCTTCCTCCAGTGCGTTTAATGACATCACTGACCAGTTACTCGTCCAGTCATATATTCACAATATTTTTATTAAATGTAATTTTTTATCCATTTTGTTTATAAATTCTTGCCATATGTCCCACCAGGTTGCAGCACTGTCTGGTGATGCGAGACGTGCGTTAGACATCTGTCGTCGGGCGACTGAGTTGGCTGAACTAGAGACTTTGAAGGCGAAGAAGGTCGGCTTAGTTGGCATGAAACATGTTGATGCTGCTCTCCAGGAAATGTTCTCCTCTCCAAAAATTGTTGCAATGAGGTCAGTTAATTACGTTAGTTTTACCACTAATTTTACATGTTATTCATCAGAGTAGCAATAAAAATACTATACTACCATTCTAGTGTCAGTTTCACATCTGTCGCTAACTTCAACATTTTCGTTATCCTGATCACCAACATCCTGACAAACATACATTGCCAAAGCTATTAAATAATCTATTTATGTAACGTGGTAAATTGCCATCAGAAGTAACCTCTTTCGCCCTTGCCGCTATTGTAAAATTATCCCCTAAATATGTATTGAGTGATATTCCATTATTTTTTAAATGCTAGGGCATTTGCCATAACCACAATACATAACAAATAATTGTGAGCAAAAATGATTTGAATAGTGGACAGGCAAAACCACCAGACCGACCTGTTGTACTGTAGCATCACAAACTGCACCCCATATAGCGACCTGCCCTATAAGAATGATTAACATTGATAATTGGCCTGATCCATTGACACTTGTAATATGTCTTGCAAACTGACATGTGTTGCTCGTCGTATTTGCAGGAATGCGTCTCTGTTAGAGCAAGTGTTTCTCAAAGCAGTAGTTGCAGAGTTCCAACGCACGGGCCTAGAGGAAGCGATATTTGCCAAAGTCTTCAAGCAGCTCATCACGCTGTGTCGATTCGAAGGTGAGTGAGTGTCTTGTTAAAATTATGTTTGCTCATATAGAGAGAGAGCTTAAAATTACTTTCTCTGAACCTCTAAAACTTACTCCAGCTTTTCTTTGTGAAGTGTTGTTTTTAGTCATCTGGCATGTGGAAAGTCGTTGGTACGACTAATCTTTGTATTTTCTTTAGTCTTCAGCATGATGCACCCTATTCTTCTTGATAACATCCATCAGTTTTATCACCTTCCCATCATGCACTCTACCTTACTATCATGTTCGACATGTTTTCAGAAACAATCTGGTCATGCGATCATGTCTGACAGTTCTGCATGCCAATCACCTAACCTTTTGGATTTTCATGTTAACCGTTCATTCCAAACACAACAACACATTTGATTTTCAGATCTGAAATGCTGCATATTTCTCACATGCATTTCTTTTATTCGCAGGCATTCCTCCACCGACAACATCACAGGCTTCTGCGATCTGTGCGAAGCTCGGCAGTTTCCGCCTCCTGCTGCTGGAGAGTAGCTGCCATGACCTTCAGCAACGAGTCCGCCTCAATGTCAGTCAGGATGACGTTATGTTCGCGCTCAAGGATCTCAGAATTTAATGATTTACATTACCCAGGTGATAACTCTACAGTACCCTGCCAGATAGACCTGTGGAAACATGGATGTGTCAGTTTATCCTATCATTACTCGTCTGATCAATGATGGTGAGTCCACTACCAATTAAAGTTTAAGGTGCCATATGCGAGCCCCATAAATTCCAGCGAGCAATCCTGTTGGTTAACACAGCAACTGAAAAATCAACGTTTAAACAGGTCGATCTGATGTAGCCAGAAGCCCCTGGTGGTAAGAATGGTGTTGACTTCCAGTTGTGGACCAATGACGATCTAGATGTTTGACGAGTTCAAGTTACTAATACTGTGATTGAACTTTGAAGGAAAAAGATATTTAAGAAGTAAACAACATGATGTAAATTACAGCTGTCAGTAACAAGATCCTAAGCAAAGGCGTCGGAAACTGTTGAATATTGGCCTCAGATGGAGGGTCACTTGCCCCCACCAAATACGCCTGGATTGTAGCAAACATTGGGGACATTGGAGGGCAAAGTGTACTTGAGCCCCACTCCCAAAATTTTGGGGGCCCAGGTCCCCAATATCCAGCAACTATGCTAAAACAAAGGTTTTTGCTGCAGCATATATCTGCAGTTTCAGGTGTATGCTGATGGAGTTTGCATGCATCACCGTGGTATAAACTAAGCTCTGTAGTTATATGACTGATTGGCAAAGTATTTTAAATTACATTATTAGACATTTTTTTATTGATTTATGGAGTGGGATGCATTCACACTGCCTGTGCCTTTGCATATGACAAATCTGATATTCTTGTTTATTTTAATATATATATAATTTAAAGTAAATTTTAACATGCATTTATTTTTAGCAGGACAAAGGTGAATATGAAAGGTGCTGATGAAATATTGACCACTGGTATTCCTAACAAGAATTGGTTTTTAATTCAACAATACTGGTTTATTCTACCTAGTATCTTACTATGTGAATGACTAGTTTGTTTTCAGTATCATCCAGTTTTTTTTACCATTTAACTAGTTTGCTAATTTCACAGTATAGCAAAATTGTAAAGCATGTCTGTGGTACATAATAAAATTCATATTTTAGATCTTGACTTGTCATCAAGTTCCTGTACAAAATAATATTTAGTAATAAATTATTTGAACCGCCAGTTTAGCAATCAAGCTTCCATAAATTAAAGCAAAACAGTCATTGGGTGGCAGCAAAGAAGCTGTTTTACCAACTTCTCACAGTGATAACTTGGCAAGTTGATAGAATTATATATCACGTGGCCAGATGTGTTCTCATCATGGATACTTATTCGCATATTATATTTCATGAAAATCTAGTCAGTTTTTCACAATGGTTTTACCAACGTTTTATTAATGCTATATTTAAACTAGAAATTTGGTCGGATAGTTTTTTCCTGCAAACTAAACACATTGGTAACGTGGCCCGTTTGTAATTTTAGTTATAAAAATAAATCTATTTTCCTAACCACTTCAACTCTAGGACTCGTGGCCAAATGTTCCGCGTACCTTGTCGCTGCTCTCTATCGCTGTAGTCTGGGGTGAGGCTGGCACCGATACCGGTTGTCGATTTTTGTTTCCCCTTCTTCTTCATCGTCACTAGTCCCGTTTCACTGCCGACTCCACCACTACTCCCCTCTACCCTCGCTCTTATTCTCCACTTCCTCCAAATCTCCACACAGTCCTCCCACCTCGGTTGCAGTCTTCCTTTCCTCCCTCTACCATCCACTCTAAGCGCAACCCTCTCTTTGTCAACCGTTCCCCTTCCATTCTTTCCACACGTCCAGCCCACTTTAGCCGGCTCATCCCCAGCTTCCTTCTGAGATTTTCCCACCAACTTCCTCCCTCAACTCCTCAATACTTCGCTTGTCGATTCTTTTCACTCCAACAGTTCTTCTCACCCAGTTATTCTCGCAAACTTGCAGTCTCTCTGTTGTTTGTCTGCCATCGCCGTGGTCTCTAGGCCGTATAGGTATGTTGGTGTTGTGCATGAGTTTTAGCTTCCGAGATATATGTATATTTCCCATCACCTCTTCCACTTTCCTGCATGCATTCGCCCAGCCTGTATCCTCCTGCGAATTTCCGTCTCCCTGCCGCCGTCCCCGCAAGCCGCTCCACCCAGACACACACAGCTGTGTCGTTCGTTCAGTTTTTTTTCTGACCGACCCAAAGCACCTCCGTCTTCTCTAGACTTACTTTCAGTCCACGTCTGCCAAAGATTTCCTTCCACTCTATATTCCCGGTCCCCACGCTACTCTACCTTTTGTCTCGTCTTGCCTCCAACCATCCTCACTTTCGCCTCTGGGACACCCATCCACCTCAACGTGGCTATGGCCATCTCTCTCTGGACTCTGTCGTATGCCTTTTTAAGGTCTAAGTTTAAGGAGAACCAGAGCCACATTCTCCTGTCCCTCCGGTCTCTTCTACCAGTACATACTAGGTTATTTCGTCATGCTCTAAATGGTGCCTTGGTCATAAAACGACATTTTGTGGAGACATTTGTTTGTTCATACTACAGCTATAATATTATGTATAGAGTAGTGGGATTTTTATGATTTATATTAAGAGTACAGTTGTTAATTACTTTCGTATATCTCCTCCTCCATCAGTGGTGACGTAGAACGTTACGTCATAACGCGCGAGAGTAACGATCGAGTTGCTACGCGCTGGAGTTGTCTTTCTGCTGACGTTTTCTTACGTATGAGATGGAGTTTTAAAGTTGTTTAACCACTCGATTGCTTCAGATTTAGGGAAGTGAGATAGACCTCGGACCGCTGCAGGCGAACACGCGGCAGTGATCAACGGTTGGCTGAACGTGGCCGTATTCGCATCTGTTCATTGTTTCTTTGACGCGCCATTTGTGCATCCGACGTCCGCATCGTCCGTGTAGAGTTCCGAGCCGGTTGACGGTGGTCCAGTGACACAGAGGGAGGTCAAGTTATACTGTAGGTTCTTATTTCTGGTGTCTGTTGATCCCCACTCGTCTCTACCTCTCTTTCTCTGTGGTGTTGGTTTCAAGAAGGAAGGCTGCTTGGGTCTAGAAAGGCCGCCGACAAGTGGGATCTCGCGGTGTTTCTGGGTTGTATTCCCTTGAGGTTGCTGAGGAATGGGGTGTAGGGATGTGGGCAAGCAGCGGCAGCCAGCAGGTTGGAGTTGACTTTAGCGCACCGGAATGTGTACGCATAGCGATGTTAACCTGAGTACTGACGAGGCTCGTGTGGGGGCTACGTTCCCATGCAGGACAGCAGTATTTTCCAGTGGAAGGGTTCGTGTGATGCAATCGCAGCTGGCTCTTGCTAGCTTATAGGTGACTTTGTGGCGTGGTCAGCAATATTAAGGACGACAGCTGGGGATACGGTCTTCGTTTGGTTCGGCTTTAATAGCCGCTAGTTGTGGAAGTAATGTCGGCGTTGATAATGGCTTCAACAATGACGCTTGGGCGGCAAGTGCCTCGTCGTCTGCGTAGGCTAACTTGAGGCTGCTTGTCTTCAGGTTTATGTAAAGACTGAAGACGGTTGGTGCTATATGATCCAAGCCCTATGATAAGCCATTTTGTATGGTCCGTGGGCGGCTCCTTTGTTGTCCGAGGTGGACCGAAAGTTACACAACCCAGCGAACCCTTCGAAGATTGCAAAACCCTTCACGCATAGCTCTCTTCCACCGATCGTTAGGTGGCGTTACTTCACGGCTGACGTAAGAGATCATTTGTGGAGAAATTAGGGGAGACAGGGGCTAGTTGTATACAGGGGCAAGTTGTTACAAATGCGCTATACGAAAACAGCACACACATGAATTCACCATCGACAGTAGTTGGTTGGAAGTCCACCAGCAAACACATGGAGTCACCATCGACAGTAGTTGGTTGGAAGTCCACCAGCAGACACATGGAGTCACCACCGGCAGTAGTTGGTTGGAAGTCCACCAGCAGACACATGGAGTCACCACCGGCAGTAGTTGGTTGGAAGTCCACCAGCAGACACATGGAGTCACCGTCGACAGTAGTTGGTTGGAAGTCCACTAGCAGACACATGGAGTCACCGTCGGCAGTTGTTGGTTGGAAGTCCACTAGCAGACACATGGAGTCACCGTCGACAGTAGTTGGTTGGAAGTCCACTAGCAGACACATGGAGTCACCGTCGACAGTAGTTGGTTGGAAGTCCACTAGCAGACACATGGAGTCACCGTCGACAGTAGTTGGTTGTAAGTCCACTAGCAGACACATGGAGTCACCGTCGACAGTAGTTGGTTGTAAGTCCACTAGCAGACACATGGAGTCACCGTCGACAGTAGTTGGTTGGAAGTCCACTAGCAGACACATGGAGTCACCGTGGACAGTAGTTGGTTGGAAGTCCACTAGCAGACACATGGAGTCACCGTCGACAGTAGTTGGTTGGAAGTCCACTAGCAGACACATGGAGTCACCGTCGACAGTAGTTGGTTGTAAGTCCACTAGCAGACACATGGAGTCACCGTCGACAGTAGTTGGTTGTAAGTCCACTAGCAGACACATGGAGTCACCATCGACAGTAGTTGGTTGGAAGTCCACTAGCAGACACATGGAGTCACCGTCGACAGTAGTTGGTTGGAAGTCCACTAGCAGACACATGGAGTCACCGTCGGCAGTAGTTGGTTGTAAGTCCACTAGCAGACACATGGAGTCACCGTCGACAGTAGTTGGTTGGAAGTCCACTAGCAGACACATGGAGTCACCATCGGCAGTAGTTGGTTGGAAGTCCACCAGCAGACACATGGAGTCACCGTCGACAGTAGTTGGTTGGAAGTCCACTAGCAGACACATGGAGTCACCGTCGACAGTAGTTGGTTGGAAGTCCACTAGCAGACACATGGAGTCACCGTCGACAGTAGTTGGTTGTAAGTCCACTAGCAGACACATGGAGTCACCATCGACAGTAGTTGGTTGGAAGTCCGCCAGGGGACACACTGTCCAAAAAAACGGGAGTTAAGAAGAAGAAATTAACGAGATGTGGACAAAAATAACTTTTTAGGCATCTAAAACTTGTTGGGCATGCCCTCATAATATCATCGCCACTGTTTATGTTTCGTGAATGAAACATGTCTAGTATATAGTACAGACCTGCCTACCATTCCGGATTGTCCGGAATGTTTACGGAAATACACCTCAAATTACGGTATTACGGCGAGGGATAAAAATATTACGGAATTTTAATTGGTCACGACGATCACTAATAATTTCTGTTTTACCCGAATTTAGCTTCCATTGTATACAACAGGTGGCAGCATATATACTGCAGTGTGTTGTGACATGATTTTTCATTCGCTGTTGCTGTTCGTAATTTAACCAATTGAAAACAACATTACAATAAATTCGCATTCCGCGCTCAAACGGAAAGACGCGAACGCGACACGAACGGAAGGAGACAGAGACAAAAATGGCGGAGATTGAATCGGTACCACCAGCCAAGAAAAAATGTGTGCTTCAAAAGTTTAAGAAAGAATACACACAGACATGGCCTCTACAGCATTCAAACTCAAAGAAGGGGGTCAGCTTTGTGCATTGCCAGATTTGAGAAATCGAATTTTCGATACCGCATGGTGGCCGTGACGATTGCAGGTACTGACTACTCTAGTCACTAGTGTGTTGTAGTGACTGTCCAACTAAGTCTAAGACTAACTCACTATGTCAGTGTTTTTAGTAGCGAGTTGATACGAAACTTTGCTGGGGTAGGCTAATATATACTAGAGTAGATTAGACGATGACTAGACAACTAACATTAGTGTATCGTAATGACATGGTCTTGGCTTATAAATTACGGTTACGGATGCGAAATTAGTAACGACTAACGTTAGCCTATTTTGTCATCAAAGTGGTTCCATGCTAGTTATCACAGGTCTCTCTCTAAGAAGACCAGGCCTGAAGTAGGCTGACAGCACTCTAATCAGACGGGTCTTGTGTTGACAAAACTAGATGCCACAGAGTGCAATGTAAAGTTCTTTGTTACAAATTTCACCTGTCGATTCTGAACTTATTTCAAAGGTAATTTAATATTAAAAAACACAAAATTATTGAGGTTCTTTCAGTTGCTTAAACTTCGACTTTAAAGGATAGTACAGCACAGTACAGCAGTTGTAGACAGTGTAAATTGGTTATAGATGCATTTACATTAAGCACATTTACACTTCTGCACATTACCACCAATGCTGGTTATGAGTATCTGGATTACTGATCTGTTAACTGAATGCTTCCGAACACCTCTCGTGGTTTATTAATGATAATTCTGTTTTGGGGCAACCATCGCCATAGGAACAACCCAGTATTAAAGTATTACTGACAGTGGTGCCATTTTCCTGACAATACTTGACACAGTTTTGAACTATTACTGACAACAGGCCTATATTCCTGAAAATTAGTATGAAGACATAGCAGGATTACTGACCGGACATTTTTGGTGTAGGCAGGTCTGATAGTATAAGGTTATGCCAAGTAGAAGTTAAATTGAAATTCAGGATTTGTTATCGTACACCTACGTTCAACTGCAACAATTGTGTTTGGGGCAAGTTGTTACAATTGTATTGGGGCAAGTTGTTACAACTGTAACAACGCTCGGGCGGCTCGTACCGATGGCTCAGCCAGCGAGTTGTGTGCTGACAATGGCTGAAAGAACTACATTTATTTAACCACGATGTGTGAACGCTTTATTTTCACTTGTGTGTCAGAATATATAATATATATATATATATATATATATATATATATATATATATATATATATATATATATATATATATATATATATATATATATATATATATGACTGGCCCCGGTCTCACACACACACACCTTTCATCAAATTAGTTTTTTCAGAGAAGTGATATAATTGCAAAGAATGATTGAACATTGTCCATCAACTTTGTGCTCATGGTGAAATTGATAGCTGAAATTTAGGTTAACAAATTAACCGCCGAATTTCTTTGATTCTTCTTAAATGTGGCCTTAGACGAAACACGAATCTCATGAAGAAGTGAAGTTAATGCCAACTAGCGACTGGTGGAAAACAATTGTGCGTGCACACTCACACATACAGTTAGTTGTGCCATGTCCTAGCTCCGTCTCCATGCCAACTTTTACGCCATTAAAATATTTTGCTTGGCTGTTATAAATCCAATTTTATTTATATTCCGTATTACTGTCATACAGGTTTTCTACAAACAAATCACATGGCCGCATCTCTATGTACATTCACGTGAAGTCAGCATTTTACGATAATCTCTTACGCAGTGTAATCGTTAGATATACGTCACAATGTTAACAACTTAACAGTTGTATAAAGTCAGCTTATGCACACGATGCCATGTATTACACAACAGTATTTCGAAATTCTTACGGTTTACACTTACTGATTTCCGGAACATTGATGGCCTTAACGTTTTCCCTATTGTTGCGGGATACAGCTCGCTTTTGTCAAATGACAAGCGAATAACAAATCACCAGTTCAAAATCATATCCCAGTTTGTACGGCGAGCTCCTTTTGAGCATGCGCGGCAAACCAGCTGACGAAGGATTCGTTTGCGGTCTTGCGGATTTGTGTTATCAGTGTAACAGGTGTGCACCACTCAGGGTTATCATCTATGTAAATAGTATCCGGTAAAAATGCACAAACGATTACTTTGCTAAGAAATTTAACAAACAACATTAGTTTTATGATCTTAAGATAATATATATATTTGCGTAATAAAACATTGATATAAACACTTGACAAATTAAGTAAAACTATAACCTATGCTACTAATAAAGCTATGCATTGCACGACGACACATTCGTCACACAAATTTACTAATTATCGAATCCTCTACTGAATTAGTCATTCACATTTCAAATAATCAATTTACAAAAAATAGCATACATGCAATACAAATTTTCTAAAACTCCACCATGAACTGATTTAGCCTATCACGGATCAGGTTCGTTGTTGTCCAAATATGTATAGTGTGTGAATAGTAACATCCCCAGTTGATTTAATAAAAACATTATATTTTTGATCAAATCATCGAAATAATTGACTTTTATGGCGATCTTGGACGTGACTTCCATTCTCTCGCCAGTCACATGACAAAGTTAGGCCAAGTGTGAAATTCGTGAGTTGTTAGCGTTTCTATTTTCATCTCAATTCAAAGTAATTTAATACTTCGTCTGATGATTAAAAAATACATGAAAAATTACACAAACGAGCTAGCTTGTTGCAGTGGATACCATTTTTGTATTATTATATGTGTATTTGTGTCTGAATTAAAGATTTGAATTGAATAATTGTGAAATACTTCTGTAGTTGATCTAGTTCTCTGGAATGGTCACCGTGTCGTCAGACATCGCGTGACGTCAGACAAAGTGTGACATCAGACAACGCATGATGATCTGGCTGGGATGCATTGTGGAGTGCAAGCACGAATCAGACAGCTGACAGGGCTGGCTCCATCCATTGTGGAGTGCAAGCACGAATCAGACAGCTGACAGGGCTGGCTCCATCCATTGTGGAGTGCAAGCACGAATCAGACAGCTGACAGGGCTGGCTCCATCCATTGTGGAGTGCAAGCACGAATCAGACAGCTGACAGGGCTGGCTCCATCCATTGTGGAGTGCAAGCACGAATCAGACAGCTGACAGGGCTGGCTCCATCCAATGTGGAGTGCAAGCACGAATCAGACAGCTGACAGGGCTGGCTCCATCCATTGTGGAGTGCAAGCACGAATCAGAAAGCTGACAGGGCTGGCTCCATCCATTGTGGAGTGCAAGCACGAATCAGACAGCTGACAGGGCTGGCTCCATCCATTGTGGAGTGCAAGCACGAATCAGACAGCTGACAGGGCTGGCTCCATCCATTGTGGAGTGCAAGCACGAATCAGACAGCTGACAGGGCTGGCTCCATCTACACTCACTGCAAATGACACCATGTTAACTTGACTATTGTGCATCCCAGCAAACAGCCACTAGTTAGAAGTATGATGGACACAGTCCAGCAGATCGCCTCCTCCTTCATCCACTCAGCACAGATGCGTGTCTTGCAGAATGAGTTAACGAGGATACACACGCTGGTATGAACAACATAACTAATCTGCAATCGCTCTTTGAGACAAGATGGTCCAGCCGTGAGAACTCTCTGTAGACATTCAAGTCTGCATTCACTGCTGTAGTCACTGTCCTGGAATATTTGAAAGCAGACGGGACGGCAAAGTCAGATGCTACTTGTTGTCCGTCAAAACTGTTGAATTCATCATAACACTAGTGACAGTTGAGCATGTCCGCCTAAGTCGGTTTCCTCTGACCACATCCCTACAATCCAAACAGCGTAACATCTGCCAAAGAGACAACCAGCTGCAGCAGGAGTTAGCTGAACCAGAAGTATGGGATGCATTGTTTGACAATGCTGAAGAGCTAGTGGTGAGTTAGCGAGCAAGCCGGGCAATGTTGGTAGACATACGCTCCGTCCGTGAGAACGTGCCCGCTTATATAACTGACATGACAGGAACACACGTCTATTAGTAGCTCAGAATCACTACGTGGCCCAGTACCTCACGCGACGACACAGGGTGAGTCTGACGCCAGAGAGAATTGTCCAGCTGTGCCAGGTGTCCCAAGACGACATGCCAGGTGATCGGCGTCACCTACACAATGGAAGGCAAGGTGGGAGATGGTGAATGTCGCTGAGAGACTCAACACACTCGATGACACGATACAGGAAATCAATCCTGTCCTGTACCTTAACACATATACAGCAGTCGTGATACTGTTGGTGATGTCTGTCTCCCCTGCTACACATTTACTGCCATGCGACGCCACAGTGACAACTGAGCGATTGTCGATATTGGCCCTTATTCGTGTCCGCAAGGACAAGACGTTGGATGCAGAACGCATCATCCACCAGTTCAGTCGTTTAGCGCTAACACTCCGCCCAATTGAAGGGGGGGGGGGTAGTAACTGAACCCTTTCTGAGATTGTATACACTCATAAACACTTATTTCCGAAGCATTATCATTACATACACGTCTTCTTGGCTCATGATTAGATGGCTGTTATTATTGCAGAGTTTAATTTTTTTCTGTTAATATAATTATTAAGATTGATTCTTAGAATATATGGTCATCATCGTTTTTCAATGATTTTGATTAATTAATTGTTATAATTAATTGAAGCATGTACATTTAAAAAATAAACTGCAAATTACCTATTACCGTGGATGGATGTTGAGTAGGTGGGTCATGTTTATCTCCATGGCCGGAGGGGTATGTATTCTTTTAAAAGAAGTGCTATTTTGACATCAAAATGCATCAGATTGCAAATGATTACAGTTTGCTTTAAAAATAAACACCCTGACCCTCTTTTAGATTTAGATGCTTCCACATGCCCCTGGCGGTCGATCCTGTCCTTCCATTCGCTAGGTGGCGTTGTACAAAGTCTCGACATCTTTTTCCGACAGGGCATCCTCGTAGAAGCATAGCTGAAAACATGTCAATAGCATTTCTTGTGTGACATCTAAGTTAACGCTGACAATTCAGCAAATGATACCGCTGAACACTATGGCAACCAATAACCAGAAATCCAACGGAACCGTTTCTCGGTGTACACCTGTAGTTTGCTTATCTTCATTTAATATACTGCAAATTCTCGAAGTGGTTCCTTTAGCTGGATGAAATAATGGAAGGAGTAATGAAGCGTACCATTTATTGATAAATGTTGATCTACAATAGACCATGGTTAAATTGAATTTGGAAGGACTTGTTGAAATGTGTATGACAGAAGCACCGGTATGCTAAGACTAGAGCTATAGTTCGAATTATGATGAATATTCGAGTTATTCAAGTTCAAATTAACCAAGTTCCATTGCAGAATGAAACTGTATTCCATAAAATTGATGGAAAGTTTATGGTAAAAACTGATTACATGTAGGATATTTACCTCGTCCATGTACCCGGTGAAATATTTATCTTTATACGTCAACCCAATAGACATAGGACTGTATCGTTCCAGTATATACCCTACAAACAGACAACACAATATTGCACATGTTATAACCATTTTTGCAACCAACTTCTACTTGACTTCAAATAAACAAACTGAGTGTAAATGAAATGGAACAATCCTTCGATAGTTAGTATATTATATCTCCTATGATAATTGGAATTGTTGGCTGTGACGAACAATGATTGTCATAGCGAAGAATACAACGAATCTTGTGAAACACACACAATACTGGATACGCAATGTTGAACCTTGCAGCCAACATGGTGTTCTCTTGCATGTCTCAAAAACGGTAGAATCGATCGAATGTTAACACAGCAACCTATCGCCTTAACGATCGTCGTTACATACCTGATGTGCGACCGATTAAGTGCTTCTGGCGATCAACAAACAAGAGAACATTGTTGCCGTCGTAAGAGAACACTACGTGGTGCCACGTGCCATCTGCCGCCTGAAAAACAAAATATTACGTCGTAAGTGTCATATTTATGGTTTACTTGCGAGTGCTAACACGTGACATCAGAAACAGACGAATTCAAACTTCTTCAGGAAACTCGTCATCTCTTGTACCGAGCACAACACTGTAGAATCTTTGAAACAGCAACGTCGGAAAACACGAACTCTTATTGGCAACAATTCAAAGCAAGTTCTCCTCGTTTGGTCATGTCACTTGATACAGCACTGTCTTAAAAAACATTGGAAGGCACCCCGTAGGACAAGTGAATACGGGACTGCCGTACTAAAACTGGATGGACGACGTAAAGGTATTGACCAATCCAACCGGCTCTTCTACGCACAGCAGAAGACACGCACGCACGCACGCACGCACGCACGCACGCACGCACACATATCCACCAGAAACAGATAAACACGTACCGGGACTCCTGATCGGTGCACATTTCCTCTTTCGGCCATTAGACCGACCGCGATGGCGTTCTCCGTGGAGACAATGCACAAGGAAGCGGGAACATCGGTCTGGTAGTTTGTCACCAGCCCCTGCTCCCCTAGCCCCTTCCCGATCCTTCTGTACCAGAAACTGACAGAGATCTTCCCGTAGCGGCTGTACGAGTTCGTGAAGCGGGGAATCGTCAGGTGTGCTGTCCCGTTGAAGTAGCTGCCTCGGCCCACCTTCTGCTCCGGCACAATGGCGACATCTAGTGACTCGATGTAGACCCACGTCGACGACTGGAATCCCTTGTCGAAACTGACGCACGCGATAACCTTCGCAATGATCACGTGTTCCGCTGAAAACGAAATGGCTGCCGTGAAAAACGTAAGCACTTGAAATATTCCTTATTGTCCAGCCAATGTTTTCTTTTAGCCACAACTATTCGCATTTGATTAGTCGTGGTTTTTAAACGATAAATCGATACACTCTGAAGATCTTGCGGGAAGCGTTGGTTTAATGTGGTTCGATTCCACTTCCGCCGTTTCGGAGAATTGGCAATTTCGTTTAGCCAACTTTGCCCGTGTCTTTCGAAAGAGACAATAAAGCCACTGGTCCAAATTCCTGCGTTAACACAAGATTGGGCTATTTGGAGTATAATTACTTAAGACTTGACTAAAATATGATCTAGTAATTTGATAAACATGTTTACCAAGTACTTGTTGTTGTTCCGTTCTGGTACCTAGATGTTTGAATGGATCCAGGAAGAACGCAAACTTCGAGAAATGTGTGTGCAGAGAGGAGTTCACATGTACTTGTAGGTAGGTGGTTCGGAATTAGGATATTTAATAAGTGATGCTATAGGAAACAGAATCGATCTTTACGGGTTTCCTATAATATGTTATACAATATTTTAGGAATATATATATATATATATATATATATATATATATATATATATATATATATATATATATATATATATATATATATAATACGATGAAAAGACGGTATTGCAAACTTGATTCGTCAGTGACCGTTTGTGTGCGTGCGGCTAAATAATATGTTTATTTAAACCTACCAGAAGCATCGATGCGCGTGGTGCACCGACAGGGACGCACTTGCGCGGTGTGGCCGCTGCAACCACGTCCGCCGTCAGACGGCACTGGACTGTCACACGACCTCGTCCGTGTCTGTTGTCCGGCTCCGCACGACGCGGAACAATGACCCCAAGATGACCACTCGCTCAGCCCTCCGTCAACCACCGAGACTACGTCTGACAACATATATTGCGAGACGTCTATACTAAAAAGTAGTTTGCGACTCTGTCTGTTTGTATGTTCTCTCATATTTATGTCAGTTTCGCATGTGTGGTGCTTAAATCATGTAGACGTTCCCGGGGGCCCACGGGAATGTTCGTACATTACAAAAATCATAATTTCCCCAGAGGTTGAGGATATTACGAAGAAACCTATGTGGATGTTTCTCGTAGATTACGTACAATTTTTCGCAACGCGCGCCATGCGTGTTTTCTACGATTGTTCCGAGTTCCTTCGTACGGTACGAACGCTTCGTGAAACCTACAGTTGTACATTATTTTGGGGGCACGAAGTTGCCATAGCCATTGGCATTGTTTGACTTGACTGGGTGGTGGAGTCATAAGCTCCATTGGCTACCATTTGCCGTGGAACGCCGCGTAACTCAGTTAGTCACGTGTAAGTGCACACAGAGCGATGTCACTGCCAGTTGTGTCATCACGTGCATTATTTATTGTGACGTACAAATGCGTTTTCACACGGGTTGCGTTGACATCTTTACGACGCATCTAATAAATGCCAGCCGAAGTAGTGTATTTATAATCGTCAGATGACGAATACGTGTTAATACAAGACATCCTGGGGTAAATGTTGGCAAGACTGTCATGAAACGGAATTTTATATAATGACGAGTTCCGAGTCGCAGATAGATAGCAAGAAGATACACGTGTGTACCTTCGCATTGTTTCCCAGTGAAACCGGCGCGGCAGCTGCAGACATACTGCGTACCGTTCTCTGTGCACCAACCACCGTTCTGACAAGGTGCCGAATAACAGACTGAAAGATAAAGATGTCAGTACATATTTTCGTTTACGCGTGTGCGTTTATGTCTTAGACATTAAGCTTTAATATCTACAAGTTGTGTGTTTCGCGTCGAGTCGGCCCTATCCACACATTTTTTTGCACATTACGGTGTGATCAACATCCCCGTCACATTTACCATAAAGTCCTAGTTTTTAGCAACACTTTCACCAACATAATTATTACCAATCGCTATCCTCAACATCTTCACGCCACCGCCACCACCGTCACACCACCACCACCACCACACCACCACCACCACACCACCACTACCACCACACCATCATCCACCTCCTCCTCTTGATCATCATCACCTGGACAACATAAGTTGTAGGTCAACCAAGTGTAGTCGTCTCCTGTGGTGCAGTCCACCACTGACGCTGACTCGACCCGGGGGACGTATCCCGTCACACCATCGCTAAACACGTTTCCCATCATGTGACGACAGAATTGGAGGAAGGCTTTCTCTCCGAGCCGTGGAGGCAGCTCCTGCTCCAGTCGCGAGCAGTTCGTGTCGAAGACCGGAACGACAGAGAACCGGAACGAACGCTTGGCGTCGCCACAGTATCGCGGTTCTGAAAAGAACATTCTAGCAACGAAGGTTCTAGTGCAGTTTAAATAATATATGAATATTCACCATATGTACACTTGAATTCATATCTTAGCTGCATCTAAGGACAAACACACTTTAAATACCACCACATCTATTAGTTTTTGTCTGGCGCCCATTTGAAGAGATACCCGGTGGTCAAAATCGTGACTCCGAAATTGCATACGCACACCGAAACCCGCGGAAAGGAAAGTTTTACGTAACTCCAATTTTCACTAACATTCGATCGATCGTAAACTTGTAAAAAAAATCACCCTAAAATGACATGTAAAGAGGCGCAAACATTACAGGAATACCTGTGCAAAATAATGCTAAAACCAAGTGTTTTGGTGCCTCAACCGTCACGGAGAAACCTGTGGGTAAATCATTGGCTCAACATCTGAGCGCCCCTGGGGTCGTCTGAAAAGGATATTTTTTTGAATGGCTCCTTCTAAACTCAATGAGTGGCTCCCTTCTAAAATCAATAAGTACGACCCAAAGATGTTATATAAAAATGTGATGCTTGTGACCGTTAAGTAATCGATAAAACCTGACCGACCCTGACTTGACACACTAATTATAATGTCTTACAGTACGATTGATTGGCTATGTAAAATAAATACATATCTAACGAAGGTTCTTGCGTTACTGTTTTAAAAAGATAAATCAATACACTCTGCAGTCTTTACATTCCATAAGCACCGATTAGCACGCATATTACACAGGGATAGAGTATGACATGTAAGTTCATATAAATATTAGCACATTCTGAAGCAAAGTTCTGTGGAACGCATACCTATTATTGTGTCCATATGCCAACTTTCTTCTTTTTCTGCATTACAAGGCAGACGTAAACGATCCGTTGATGACCAACTAGTAAATACAGTTAACGCAAGTCACCCAGACAACTACTCCATAGGTATATGTTAGTTTGCCGCTGTGGATAACATCTATGGCGCTGTCCCGATGTCTTTGAGAAACCCGCAGGTTTACCAAGAGGCAAAACACGAAGGTGAAACTTACTCAGTTCGCATTTGGCTCCGTTGACTCCTGACGGACACTTGCAGCGCAGTCCATAGTCGTCGTGGTCGTAGCAGATGCCGTCGTTCATGCAGTAAGTGGCGTTGGAGCAAGGACGTCGTTCTGTGCACAAACGTACAACAAGCGGTTCCTAGCCCGGTAGTGCACACTGAGGATTGCATCAGGTTACACTTTTAACTGAATTCAGCTATCATCGGGGCTATTGTTACAATAACTTGTGATTTAATAAAACTTAAACGATCGTTTGAATTGCATTATTGTTGATCATTCATTGTTTTCTTCATCTCCTCAGAAGCCGCGACTGGAGTCTACGACGTTACATTAGTAAACGTCGGTAGATGGCAGTATTTGCTCGTATTTTGACAAAGCCGTCCAGGGGACACTTTGATGTCCACTAACATCCCACACTTATCTTACATTTGTCCACATTTATTTGGCTAACGCTGACCTAGATGACAGTAGTGTTCACTGGACAATTCTGTAAATGTATTACCATATTAAAAGCTACTTTTTTTTAAAAGCTGCAAGATTAAATATCGTTTCAACTTAACGGCGAAAGTTGGCATACTTTCTGTACAGCGTGACCCGCCAACCCCCAGGGTGCAACTGCAGCGGTAGAACGGAGGCGTCTTTGTGATGACACAGATGCCGTTGTAACACGGTTGATCGCTGCAGGGCGCTGCAATCAATACGAGAACCGCCAGGTTACCCAGCAAGTGACGGCCATTTTGACGTTTCATTTGGTAATATATGCTAATTGATTTAGCCGTTTGTTAGTTTAGTGACATTTCCATTTTATAGAAAGTAGCTTTTATTATACACTTATACACATATTTTACACGATAATAATGTCGTATGGGTGTGAGCTGACGAAACAAATGCAGTATCATAAAAAACTGTATCGAACTTAGAAGCGATACTATCCACTACTGTCTCATCTACCTGTATGGCACAAGACCGCTTGCAAACAATTACACCTTCGTTGAAAGCATAAAACATTCATATAGCTTACACAAAAAGTTATTAACGTAGCTGACACGTGAAGCTGCGTGTATATTTCACATGGTCTCAAAGCTAGCAGCCTTCACCCCATCTTATGTAACGACATTTACAATTGATATAACCTAAGAGCAGCTAACGAGTGATACATAAAGATCACCTACTGGTCTGACACAACGAGCCTTTGATGCCAGGAGGGCATTGGCACCAGTAGCCTCTCTCGACCGAGCTGTCGGGCGTGCACGTTCCCCCATTCCAGCAGCCGGAGACCTTGCACGGATCCCGACTGAGCGGCTCTGTGAAAATACAGATAGTATTACACAGTTCAGATACAATCCTAGGGTTTAATGTTGTAAAGTTTGTGTCTGAAACAGAAAGATAGTATTACAATCTAGGGTAGACCAAAAATATCGCCGTAGGTTGACGGCTCTGCCATTTTTACACCAATAAATTTATGTAGCTTGGGTCTAGCAGTTTTTCTCCACAGGCCAGGAACCAGCAACAGACCAAGGCTCCCTAACCAAATTTTCTTAAATCTTCTTTTGTGATTCCTGATTTTTTTTTGTTATACATGTCACATGGGAAGTAGATATTAACTGCCCATATATGGCAACTTTGATTCGAATCGAATTCCACGTACTGCATTCCACCATGACGACATCGCGGTTGCAGTATGAGCCCGTGCAGCATTGCACGTACCGCGGTACCTCGTTTGTTGAACACGTCGACTCGTTGCTCAGTTTCGCGAGGTCCATACACGCGCTCCGCGGAGCGCAGCCCTTCGACACTGTCCAGTTGAAGACTCTGTTCGACCCGTAGTTGTGCACCGTCATGCACACCTGAAACGTGCTGAAGCTTACCTACGTGTGCAAGTCAACATGTTGTTGCATCAATATAGTTTTCAACTTACCAGTACATTAACACGTAGCATTAATTTAATATTCTGACAATAAACGCACACTGAGCCAAGGCCGGATTACACAAGCGATGTGTGCCCCGATTGATCGGCCGACACCGTGTCGCACGACAACGCGAAATCACATGACTTGACTCGTACCACTCACGATTTGCACTTTGATGAAAGGTTCCGACGGGTGTACCTGCTATCCGTCGCTGATTGGCCACTGAATGAAATCACCGCCAAATTGTAACAACCCCCAATTCGATCGGCATACTCGTAGCGATACATTGGCCGGGCTAATCTGTCCCGCAAGGTTGTTTATACGACCGATTCTTGCGCCGCGATACCACGCAACACCGTAAAATGGCTCTAACACGTACTTCTCGTGCCGAACAGTTGGTAATGACACCGTTGAAGTAGTCACACCGGTCCGTGTGACGGACGCCCGTCTCATCGTCCGTCTGTACCCCGACGGCGGCACACGTGACGCAGCGCTGACCGCTCGGACCCCCTGCAACAGACCGCACGAAAAATGCGTGACGATGAGATGCATTTATTTGACAAAAAACACACAATTTGACACAGTTGATCGCACTCGATGCGAAACCCACAAGGTGACACGGCTCACCATCAGGTGCGCGGTGTCAAATCCTCTCGGAAGATCGATTATTATGGATCGCCGTTCATCTAGTGGCAGCCATTTTGATGTTTCAGTTTACAATATATTGGTATGGTAACTTATTTTGTCAGTTCCGTGACTTCTCCAACCTTAATCTCTAAGTATTTATTATTTTTATGTGGACATACTGATTGATTGTCTGAAGTATAAACATATTATTAGTATTATAATCACATTTCCAACCTTAAACCTTACTAAACCGTAGTAAATCAAATAGTGTTTATCAGTTCAAAGAGTACGCCTTTTATTATTTCTAGCATATACTTGTTAACGTATATCTGCATTTCCATTTCAAAAGGTATATCAGGTTTTGCGCACCGTTTTCGCAACACAGCTTGACGCGATATTTGGCTGTGCCATTTTTCATGTCGTAACACTCAGTGATGTAGATCTGAGATACTTCGTGTGGCCTATCCGCCAGAGGGAGCCTGCAGCATAAGACATCGCACAACTGTTCAAAAGTGATGTGCAATTAAAAAACACTGGGATTTCGAACGAAGGCTGTAAACGTATATATATATATATATATATATATATATATATATATATATATATATATATATATATATATATATATACACACATATATATATATATATATATATATATATATATATATATATATATATATATATATATATATATATATATATATATATATATATATATATATATATATATATATATATATTAAATATATATTAAAATTAATGCCAGGGTCAAAAGAGTCAAGTATTGAAACAATTAGACTATTATCCCACAACATACGTACATAACTGTCTAATTGAAAGTATTAAAATGTTAGGTTTTTAGCAGAGCAATATGCATTCTCAAAGCAGCATATAACATATCATCTGAGATACTATTTAACTGCTAATTGCGGTTATAGTTTAAAAGGAAATTGTACCATAGCTGTGCATCTTGATCTGCAGTGCATTCGCTAGATGGCAGCACTATATAATTGCATGTCTACGTTACACATCGTGGTGGGGGGGCGGCCTACTGTAATTTAGCATGTTTTGGTAAGGTATTTTATTTACTAAAGACAATGTGTCTGACATACCACCATTGGCATTCATGGCGATAGTCTGTCCTGTTGACATCCTGTGGCTCACTAATCAGCATCCCGCAAGACTTATGGTGGGAGAACAGCCACCGACTGCGAACTTCGACGGCGGTAGAGTTACACACTGTGCAGGCAAACAGAGCGGTTAGGTAACCGTAACGTGCGTGTCTCTGGGCATTTAGAGACACTGAAACCTACGAGATCAAGAGTTATGTCAGTATCACTTGTAATCCAGACGTTTACGACAGCGGAAACTGCGCTAGCAAGGCTCAATCCACGCGACAAACTCGTAACTCAATAATAGGACAATCATACACGCCATGCAGCAGACATCGATAAAACACAAGGATTGAATGATCAACTCTGGTGGCTAACTGTTGATCTACTTAGAAGTGTAAATGCATAATGACGATGTGATAAGGATAATGAGTGTATAATGACGACGTTTGTATTGCACTGGTGTAAGAATAATTCAGACTGATTGATATTCCCTACAATGACAAACTATGCTTCATCGAAATACGTAATTTGTTTTATATTTTGGATTACTCAAGTCATGTTTATTGTCATGGCCTGACAAAACTTGTTGTGAACTCTCTTTGGTATTGAACTAACGATTCGGAAGACGATCAATCGTGTTGAATCAGGTTATATGGTCACTACATGTATCCGTAGTGCGAATACAACTCAGTTGTGAATAATATTACTACTCGATAGCCATGATTCGTTGTATGCAAACCCGATCCAGTGAATATGGTTACTATCCACCCACCCACCCACCCTCCCAGTCGTCCACAAACCCACCCACCAACCCACCCAGATACGTACATGAGTGGTCAGCGCAGACAGCACGCAGGACACACGCGGCCAGAGTCAACCGGATAAGCATGTTTGACCGACTGTACTGCTCCCTACAATATAATGTTTGACCGACTGTACTGCTCCCTACAATACAATGCATGACATACATGTATTATTGGAATACTCTCACAGTTCTACTGCATATTTGTCTTCGAATAAATACTTTATTCCCCTGTCTTGAGCCGTTTCGTTTCGAGGTAACATGCGATATAGTTGGCAGAATGTACTGAGCCGCGCCACGGCCGTTTCTGTCGTGACTTGTGTGGTTGAGAGATGGAGGCCACAGTAGGTTACACATTTACCCCGTGATTTGGATATTTTACTGCCCCTGGCATAGACAACAGATAAAAGGGGCCACCGGCTTTTAACGTATCTTCCGAAAGACACGGGCAATGGACGGAATTGCCCATTTTCAAACAGCAGCAGGTGGACTCGAACGCTGATCCTGTCGCTTGACAGTCCGATGGTCTAACCGCTGAACCAGCGGCGTATTTGATTGAGGGGGCATTGGGCTATGCCACGGTATGCAACCATTCCGCTTTGGCTGAATTTTTTTATTTTGTCGTATTCAACCTGTTGCGCCACTGCACGATGGCGTGGTAAACTAATGGGTGACTAATCTTGCCTCCATTTTGCCTCCCCCTTTGTGAGATCCTAGATACGCGATTGCGCCGAGCTACCCCGTCCACACAAAGAGGCAGACTACAGCATCGTATTCGTTCGCCTACTTCGCGGTGGGTGTAATGAAGAAATTTTGACATTACCTCTTTTACCCGGTCATAAATCCCTTCCAGGATGCACCTTAGCCACACAGTACAACGGCCGACCAGACAATGGACATGTGCTTGTTTGCGTAAGAGACTTTTAGGCTGTTTACGATGTGGTCCCCGCCTGACGAAATTCTAGCGGATTGTAGACTCATTTCAATTATTTATTGGTGCACTTTCCTCCGATAAAAGTATTCGCCCTCAATTACTGTGTTCCAATAAAGTTTGAGAATAGTTTATATGCATCGCAATACTTTTAAATGTGCTCGACTCTAGTAAGCATTCCTTTGAAGTCCACGTCCGTCCTCAGTGGGGTGGGGGAGGAGGTGGGGGTGGGGGGCGGTTCGAGGTGTTCGAGCGAACTCCCCTTTTCGAGAGAATTTGTTTTAACGGTAACATTTTTAGAAATCATCCCAGAAATTCCGGTTGATTGTGTACGACCGAACCCCCTTTTCAAAACCCTGCCGACGGCGGGTCTGAAGTCTACTTGTATGCTCCACCATCGCCGGGTGCTACGTGTCCTTCTTTTATTTTAAATTGAGCCATTTCCGCAAATCTTTTTTGACGACGCAACACGTTTGAAAATCTGAAACAAGAAACATATTTCAAGAAAATATTGCGTTAAACTGTTCGCAGTGAACTGGCGGTATCGCCAAAGATGACCGACCTTTCACGAGGTGTTCAATTGACCCACTAACTAGTGGACAAAATACCAACATCGACACAATTTGCCGTCTCTCTAATCACTCCCAGTGAATGCTTCGAAACAGCGGTACGCGGTCTCCAACGCCGGCACACTCTCGATTGAAAGCTCTAGCTGCTGCGCTAGTGATTGAAAGCTCTAGCTGCTGCGCTAGTGATTGAAAGCTCTAGCTGCTGCGCTAGTGATTGAAAGCTCTAACTGCTGCGCTAGTGATTGAAAGCTCTAGCTGTTGCGCTAGTGATCCTGGCGGAACACGAACTGGTGTATATCCATGTTTTGTCGTTCATAGCAAATGAAATTCAAATAATTCAATACGGAACACGCTTGGACCCAGCACCCACATATTAAAGATCACGCGTCAATGTCAAAGCTCCATATTACACAATCTATAAAACGTTATTTGTATTTGTCTGGTATGGAAATGTGTGGATGTTTTGATAAAATATTTTTATTTGCCTTCAATTTATGGTGCGGTGGCGTGGACACTGCGAGCTGTTAGAGGTGTAACCAGGGCAGAAGGCTGTGAAACACCCAGATTAGAGAGGGCACCTTCACCCCTGAACCATAACAGATGTCATCACTCCTGTGGCTAGGACACGTGTGACACATACCAAGAGTTAACTTGTGGAATAACCAGAGGCGATACTGGGATTCCGTTGTTGACGGCAGAGCGGTACACAGTAACACAGTACACAGTGGGACAATATGACCTATACGTTGAAGTCAAGTCAAATTCCATAGTACTTGTCTTGATAGCAATGAACTGAACGTTGTCACAATACACAAAACCGCCTACTTTTCTCGCCCACTTCTCTCTGGTAATTGATATAGCACCAATCGGCATAAATCAGCAGGCACATGGCGATGACGTACTCCCATTCATCGCCACCGTCTCACCCAGGTCGACCCTAATAATTAATGTTACCCCAAACACATACATTTTGCCGCATTCATGAAGTCAGGACGAATACATCAAACTCATGTCATTGGCCGCGCTAAACGACCTGACTAGTGCCAACTTACAAATCAATATAAGCCATTACTGTTCCAATTACACGAGTTCTAGGTGTTTACACGTCAATACGTGAATTTCAGTTAGTGTAGTGGTCAGCAATGCATCAATATCAACAATGGTGAAGACGTCGGCTCGCTGGTGTTGTTTATAGCGGCGTTCTAACGTGTTCGACTGCCAATTCAACAACATTCAACAAGCGATCGGCCTTTGTCAGGATAATTAATACATGGAGTACCAAGGAATTTAGGTGAGAAACAGATTAAGCGGGTCGTTGTAACTCGGCGATCATAGCGTAGTACTGTCATTCAAAAAAGCCTGGAATTCGAATCCACCAGCTGCCGGTGTAACAGTATATCTCCCCCTAGATAGCTTACTCCCCAGGGGGAAGATGCCCTAGGATATCTCACCCCCGGATATCTTACCGCCCTCCAAATACCCAAGTTGTATGGACTCAAAACTATTTCCCACCGCAACTAAAATCAAGAATATGATGCAATTAAATAAATGTTTATTATAAATTTCATCATGTAATAACTTACAGTTATCACAAGAGTTCACGTGCGATAAATCACAAAATCAGTCTTTCATTACTTGTAATTATCACAACAAAATCTCATACAAAATCATTTACCAACTTGAATACATTAATACATTAAGTGTCTACTCTTAGCACACAAATTGCACGTCCACAAGAATAAAAAAATATTACATTAAGTGTCTACAGCCCATATTGTTTCATGGTAATTAAAGTCATGGGGTGTCTGTTATTGCTCTCATCATGTGAACAAATTGCGCCACCAGTTTTACCAATCAAAAATCGCAACGCTCGAGGAATCACCGACACGTGACTGGTGTAAACACATGAAGCCTCTCTTGGGAACATCATCTGGCAGCCGCAATGAGATGCAGTGGCTGGCCAATAAATACACTGATGGGGATTTGGACAACCTGGTCAACTCTAAGAATGGAATCTTTATGTCAGTGTGTGAAGACTTACCAAGATTGCAGTCCTCTCACCCAATCTTTGACGTGGACGAACCATTGCCAGCTGAGTTCATTATCAGCGTGACAGATACGGAGGTGACACTTAAAAGGATCAAGGTTAACAAAGCCACTGGACCGGAGAACATTGATATTGATTGGTATTGAAATACTTTTCGCACCTTCTCGCGGCACCGGTCACAGCTATCTTTAACAGCTCACTGAGGGAAGGAGTGCTACCCAAGCTATGGAAGTCAGCAACTGTCATTCCGTTGTCAAAGAAACAACCACCAGACACAGTGGAAATGACATTATACCTATATCGCTAACTCCAATTCTGGCAAAGGTGTTTGAGTCACTTGTGCTGAAGTGGGTCGATATTTGTGTTAAACTTCAGATTGATGATAGGCAGTTGGGAGGTATGGCAGGGACTTGTACTACTGACGTTCTGGTTGAAATGCTCCACAAGTGGTATGAAGCCACATATTTAAAGGGCAACTTTGTGAGAGTTTTATTTCTGGACTACAGGAAAGCATTTGATCTTATAAGAATTTTCAGAAAGCTTTTGACAAAGTGCCACATCAAAGATTACTACTTAAATTAAAAGCCCATGGTATCGGGGATAGCATAACTGACTGGATAGAACAATGGCTGACTGACAGAAGACAACGAGTTGTAGTAGATGGAGAAGTTTCAAATTGGAAATCGGTTTTGAGTGGGGTACCTCAAGGATCAGTATTAGGACCAATATTTTTCTTAATTTATATCTATGACTTGGACGACAGTATAACAAGTAACGTACTGAAATTTGCGGATGACACAAAACTGTTTAGAAAGATTAATACTGATGGTGATAAACAACATTTACAAAACGATCTAGACAGATTAGTGAAATGGTCTGAGAAATGGCAGATGCTGTTCAATTTTGGGAAATGTAAATGCCTACATACAGGACATGGGAACTTGAATGTAAACTATAAAATGGGAGATACTGTTCTGGGTACTACTGTAAAAGAAAAGGACTCAGGAGTTACAATAAGCGCTGACATGAAAGTTTCAGAGCAGTGTGGTATTGCAGCTTCAAAGGGTAATCAAATTCTTGGATTGATTAGAAGAAACATAACATACAAGGGAAAAAAGTTAATTATACCTCTTTATAAAGCAATAGTTAGACCTCATTTAGAATACTGTATACAAGCATGGAGACCATATCGTAAGAATGATATAGATACGCTTGAACGCATACAAAGGAGAGCAACTAAAATGATTCCAGAACTTAGAGACCTTAGTTATGAAGAACGCCTGAAAGAATGTGGTTTAACAACTCTAGAGACAAGGAGGTTAAGAGGAGATCAGATTGAAGTTTTTAAGATATTGAATGGGTATGAAAATATTGATAGAAATATGTTTTTCTCACTCAAGAAGGATAGCAGAACTAGAGGACATGAGGTAAAATTAGGATCAATGTAGATTGGACATCAGGAAGCACTCGTTCTCACAGAGGACAATAAATGAATGGAACAAATTGTCTACAGATTGTGTACTAGCAACGTGAATATGTTTAAAAACAAGGTTGACACATATCTCAGGAGGGCGGGTTATAAGTAGGTGAACATTGTTGGACTCTCGATAAGCCAATGGCTTCCTTGTCCACTTGCCATCTGGGCCTTTGGCTTGGATGGCAAATCTTGTTAAATCTTGTTATTAATCATGATATGTTAATCGATAAACTGGTAAAAATGGAATTACCAGCACATTTAGTCCGATGGATGGAAGCGTGTCTCCTAGACCGTGAGCAGAGAGTTAAGATCGGGGACGCTGTATCAAGACCGGGCTACCCTAATGGAGGCGTTCCCCGGGGATCTTTGTCTGGACCTAAACACTTTTTGGTCCATATCAATGATTTACAAACACCTTGCCATATCTACAAATATGTAGATGACAGCACAATATTTGAAATATGCAACCAGAGCAGAGTATCTGTCATACAGGATTCAGCTAATATTATTACGCAGTGGTCTTGCGATAATGATATGCGCATTAATAGGAGTAAGAAAAAAGAAATGGTTATATGTTTCTGTAAAGATAGAGCGTATATTGAATCTCTGTCGTATATTGATATAAATGGGACTGATATTGAAAGAGTTACTCAAGCAAAAGTTCTCGGTGTAACTATAATATCATCTGATTTAAGTTGGAATGCACATATAAATATAGTAGTTCCAAAGGCAAGAAAAGGGTGTATATGATATATCAACTGAAACGTGCTGGAATCAATCAAATCGATTTGGTTAGAATTTATGTATCTGTGATCAGACCAGTAATTGAATATGCTTGTCCGGTATGGCACACGAACTTGCCTAAATATTTGTCGGACAATATCGAGATAATCCGAAAACGGTGTCTCAAAACTATATTTCCTGGTATTCACTCCTGTCGCTTTCACTTCTGATACCTTCGCTCCCATCTTCCTTGCTCCCGTCTCCTTCCATCCCTTCTCCTTCGCTCCCGTCTCAATACCTCCCCTATCCTTCCGTCCCTTCTCCTTCTGTCCCGTCTCCTTAAATCCCGTTTCCTTACAACTATCTCCTTACCTCTTCTCAGCGTCCTCCCAGGCTGAGGTGAGCTCTCCCCAGTATCTCTCTCATCGCCTTCCAACACTTTATCATCCACTGCCCCCCCCCACCGGAATCACTGGCACAACCCACTTCTTCCCGTCTCCACCAATGCCACAACGAGCTGCCTCAGCTGTTCCATTTCAACCTGTCGTCCCTTCGTTTTTGCACCCCCGCCCCCGACTCTCAAAACTAAAACTATCCGCCGGAACCTCAGCCCGGGGCTTCTTACACATGGATTTGATGAAGTCCACGAATGTTGATAAAAACTCTTTCCTAATACATGTCTATAATAAGTCTATGTATAATATATATGTAATAGTAATACTTATTCTAACCAATATTCCACGCTTTTTCTTATAATTCACTGCACCAAATTCAAACCACTACGGCACCAAGATTCGCCCGCCTTTTTTGTCCAGCCCACTTTGTCTGTGTCTTTCTGGTGAGATTCTAAAAAAAACGTTGATCCCTTCTGCCTGATGTATATGTCAGGGGAAGTGAAATATCCCACAAATGGGATAAATGTGTAACATGCTGTGGACGATATTTCTTAACAACACGAGTCACGACAGAAACGTCCATGATGCAACTCAGTCAACCTCGTCAAATACATCGTATGAGGACACGATTGAAAGACTATTAGAGCACAAGTATTTTAACAGATTCCGAAGCATAAACAGCACCTAGCATTAACGGACCGTAATGCACCCGACTGTCAGCTACGTTTATGGGAAACCGGGGCTAGGAGTATCAGCGGCAGGTTGTAACAGTTGGCCTAGCAGCAAGAGCTGTGATCCAATTTGATTTACCAGTCACTATCATGCCCCCACGGTACATTATATATTTCTGTCATGCCATCAATGCCAGCCAGATATCTCGTATGTATTATGTCAGACAAATGCTATATATGTTCTCGTATTGGCGGTCTCGTTTATTTTATATACCGATATCACTGAGATAGCTCTCTACAAATTGCTTCAAAATCGCTACACTGCTTTTAGCTAGTACATTAAAAATAATATATTCTATAGGCGTGTGGGTGACGATGTCCGGCGATGGGAGGGAGGGAATACTTTCCTATAGGACAATTGTATTTTGGGGGAGGGGCTGCAGAAATACTTAATTTACTGGTGACATTAAAGGACTTGCGCTGGTACCTTTGATTTCGAAAATGAATAGATGTTATAAATGACGACGTACGAATTTGCACATTCATTCAAATCAATCATTCACGTCGCCATTTTCTTCGAAAACAGCCGTCCAGTCAACTTCGCGGACATCAGACAGGACGCGTGTGATTTCAAGGAAAATGCGAATAAATCATCGATTTGATGTAATTTTAATGATCCGTCCTTCCCTTGGATTACTACCATGACGCGGCTGAAAGGTTTGTGTTCTCCAATGGACCTCAGAGCTATGACGTCCGGAGTCTTGCGCTCCTGGGTGGTCCATGGCTTACGGGACTGAGGCGAGGTGGCCGACTAATAGCGGTCCAACAACATCGGCGGAATAGGCGGAGGAGGGCGTCCACTGTCCCAACGCCTGTGCAGGCGGACAATGGCTGCAGCAGGAGGGCATCGTCGTGACTCATGGTAAGACACTCACTCTATCCAGATGAGCCAGAATTGCAACACTCTATGTCAACATTATGCGCCACTGTGAAATTTACAATGCACACTTTATTACTCTTGCCAACCGAGGAAATAAAAGTTTAAAACATTTGAAACAAGACAAAGCTAATGGTGCAGACATATTAAATGTAAATGTTTTTGAGAAACTACTTAGACTTTCATATTCCCTTATCCTATATACCCAAATTCCAAAGGATTGGAATAGTACAAATGTGACATCAATACACAAAAATGTTACATCAAATGTGATGTCAACTGTGACATTAATACACAAAACATCAACGGAACAACTGTAACAATTACAGACCAGCGTCACTCACTAGCTTTTACAATTATTAGAAAGAATAATACAATATCCTTTGTTTAAACTAGCTGACACAAACACTACTATCAGCCGTGACTAACATAGTTTCTCAAAAAGTTCATGACTTACACAACTATTCGAATGCCTGCAAATGTAGACAGTAGTGCTGAAACTGGTGTAAAGCAGAGGGTGGTCTTATGGACCGGTCACTGAGCATGGACAAATGTCCAAAAGTGGCGTTCCATAAGGTTAAATACTATATGCGTGACATGTAAATGGTTTACCGGCCCGAGTTAAGGCAACATGTTTGTTGCAAAAACTATACTCAAAGATGTCCTAAAATAAGACAAATGTTCAACTAGGCATGCACATTAAAAGGCCAAATATTAAAAGTTCTAGATGCAGAAGAACAAAATAATGTTGGAATTGCCACGCATTCACATAGCATTTATTACAAAAAAGACAAATCATTGCATACGATTAAATAGTAAATCTGAAACGATAATAAAGACCCTATATGACTCGATGATTCGATCAGTGCTGGAATATTCATCACCAGTTTGGAACCATTTCTAAATGAATTAGAGATAGTTCAGAAGAGAGTGCTGAAACTCAGCAGAAAACCTATCAAATGAGTTCCCTTGGAACAGAGACGACTTGAATATATACGCATAACATGTGTGTGTATGACGTATAACAGTGGCGTAAACAGGAATAACCAAGAAGCTCTTCGTATCAAACTAAAGCTAAGACAAGACTTTCTCAGTGCTTTTTTCTTTGATCTGAGAGGACTGTTCAGACATCTCACTAACATGCACACGTGAATGAGATGGCATTTTGTTGTTGTGGTGTGTGGGTGCGTGCGTGCGTGCGTGTGTGTGTGTGTGTGTGTGTGTGCGTGCGTGCGTGCGTGCGTGCGTGCGTACGTGCGTGTGTGTGTGTGTGTTTATTAGCCCCATGAAGGCTTATGCAATTTGATTACATCGGCATTCCTTACTTACAATGACATTCCATGTCATTTCTTTCAAACTTAGACGTTTCAGATGTATGATATTTCCTGCGGCACTACAACTCTAGGATGTAACTTACCGATATCGTCGTGTTCCGACGTTTGCTGTTCACGTCTTCGATGCAGACGCAGCCAAGGAACTGATTGAGGTCGACACTCCAACAAAATGCGCCGTAAGACCGTTATTGGAATATACATCACTGGCTATATTATTCGGTAATGCTGATTCATGACTGGGTGTCTGTTGGCCGGAGGCTAACCACTTTAGGAACGGTGTAAATAACGCTGTAGAACCCGGTTGTTAAGGAATATCCCGCCCATGTATCGATAATTCTCGAAGGCTTCCCTGGCAACGAATGGGTTGAATACAATAATGACGGCACCTACGTAACAATGGTAGAAGGACTTTCAACAATGACTGGCTACCATGAATGAAACATTGCAGAGAACGCAAGACATATATGTCAGCAAGCAGCCCTAAACACTAACAATGACACACCCTTGATGGCGCCTGACGTCTCAGACCACCCGGAGCTTATAACATAAACGTCATCTTTTGCCCAGGACTATTGGTCGCCCAGCCCTTAAACGCGAGAGGTGACCATCTACACATACAACTTGAACAAAGCTTCGTTGTTCGGAACAATAATAAACATACATTGTTCGAAGAGTTTATGTATTTCATTCATCAACCGCCGTGTGAAGTATTTATATTGGCATTCGCTTAAAGAAACATAGCATATCCTATTCCATGACCAAATGCCTAGTTGTTTTGTCATTTAAAGAGAAAGAAACGTGTTATTGTGTTATGTACATATATCTTCAAAACAAACTTCTATAAAATGTCAAACGAAACAACTAACTAAAACTAACTAAAACTAACTAAACTCGTGGAAGTGATATGTTGTCGTCCATCATCTATAAACTGCTACGGACCTCATTGGGAGTCAGCTACGGTATTTGGGAATGCAGCGTGCATGGTTCTATTCTCTCATGTAATCCATCATATTACTTTCTCGCTTGTCCACACTTTGTTCGTGACTTTGTAAGGTGTAGATCTAAAACAACTGTTTCACTAAAATAAAGAGCTCATAATGAAATCCATCAGCAAACAGAATCTGTCGTTAAATGTCAATGTTTTTTCTGCTCTTTGGGTGAAGATATATAACGTGTCTGTTACAAAATACATCTCCTTAAGACACATGACGTAGGACGTGTGTCAGTGCACGGCTGTGTTTCATAGACAGATACTGTTCCAATTTCCATGCCCATATATTTTCTGGCAAACAAGATTCTATGACCAATTTGCTGTAATAACACGACTACGACATTGCCTTTGTAAATCTACCTCAATGTGAGAGTTCCCTGCAGCGCGTTTATAAATTCTCTTTAATGAGCGACGTTTCTCTTGAGGCAGACACCCAATACTTTCTCCTAGGTGATCACTCTTACTTGGTTTGTTTACGTCTCCAAAATGATAACTTTCCACCTCAGCACACGGAACAGCAGTAACTTGGACTCAAATAATTCGTTGAGACTTCAAGTACTGTTATATGCTAATAATACAAAATGGCACATACTTTGTCTTCTTACATTACAACTCATGACTCTGTATAGTCAAAACTATAATGTGACTAGAGCATTGTCAAGCTGGGTGCATTCGCACCATCTGGGTTTGGGACAGAGTCTACCACTCTGTGAGTCCATGACAGGTTATACGTTGACAGGTTATACGTTTACTCCCTGTGTTTACCCCACCACTTGTGTGGGATCCTTTACCCCCCTCTGGCAGATGCACTAGATAGAAGGGAGCGACGGCTTTTTATTTTAAAAAATTTGCATTTCAATGGTTATCTGGGTAACTAGAATCCGTGCGCACTGCTGCGTTATTTTGTTGATACGATGTATGTTGACATTGGTAAAATAACAGTGCAGATTGGATATGAGAAAGTCTCTCACAGATAAAGATACATGGATGGAACAGAGTATCTACTGATTATCTACACTTCAGTGTGAATATGTCACACTTATATTGATAAATATCTGATGAGGGAAGGCTTCGCACAAATGCCCTCGGAGCGATTTGCGCAGAAACAACAAGACGACGGGTTCAGCTGACCTGTGTTAAAACAACGGCGACGGAAGCGGATACGAGAGTTTCCTGATCAGACAAGCGTTGCTGTGAATATGCAATTGTTCTGCAAACAGTCAACCGACTGATGATTCACAGGAGGCGCCACCAGACCGTCTCTCGTCTGGTTGTTACGAAATAGATCCTTCATGTCGTCTGCTTATTCGCAGGAGTTTGACAAAATAGATTCTCGTTGCGTAAACCAGGCCTACTTCTGACAGGTGCATCTAAATGGCGAAACTCTTAGAATTGTCTGTTTACGCTACATGCCGTATACATTCGGACTTGATGTTTATCGGTTTCAAACGTCAACAAAACAAACGTCAACTGAACGTTACTGGTTCAATTACCAAGGAGCGGTCCTGTGCAATAAATTAGAACTGTCGCGTAACGTAGTTCAAGTTATGAGGAAAAACATGTCTTTCTTCGTCCAAGCGATCTTTTGGCAGGTAAACATATTCTGAATTTATAATTGAAGTAACGAATGTACCGGTCTAACTGGTTTTATGTGAATCAGCTCTCAACAGTGATTACTATGTAGTGAGGTGCCTGCGAGCCCCATCCGTGTATTGATACACATTGCTATGAAATAGGTCAGCTACGACACTGTTGTTGTTAACACTGCCTGCTCGGTGCTTCACGCCCCACACCCGACCCGGTAGCAGCACCGACCACCGCCATCTGCCATCAGAGAGGAGGGAGGGAGCATTTACCCCATTTGTAGGATTTTTATTCCCCCCTGGCATCGACACCCCGGGACAAGCTAGGTTTAGTGTCTCTTCCGATCGACACGGGCACTGTGTGGTGAACGACATAAGCACTGTGTGGTGAACGACACAGGCACTGTGTGGTGAACGACACAGGCACTGTGTGGTGAACGACATAAACACTGTGTGGTGAACGACATAAGCACTGTGTGGTGAACGACACAGGCACTGTGTGGTGAACGACACAGGCACTGTGTGGTGAACGACATAAGCACTGTGTGGTGAACGACATAAGCACTGTGTGGTGAACGACACAGGCACTGTGTGGTGAACGACACAGGCACTGTGTGGTGAACGACATAAGCACTGTGTGGTGAACGACACAGGCACTGTGTGGTGAACGACATAAGCACTGTGTGGTGAACGACACAGGCACTGTGTGGTGAACGACACAGGCACTGTGTGGTGAACGAGATAAGCACTGTGTGGTGAACGACACAGGCACTGTGTGGTGAACGACATAAGCACCGTGTGGTGAACGACACAGGCACTGTGTGGTGAACGACATAAGCACTGTGTGGTGAACGACATAAGCACTGTGTGGTGAACGACACAGGCACTGTGTGGTGAACGACGCAGGCACTGTGTGGTGAACATCACCCCCTAATCACCCCCTATAAGCAAGAGCAACAAGCCAGCTCACTGCAGTGAAGCGGGTGTGGACCACTGGCCGTCATTTCATTGCACGGCAGAAACAGTTGCATCCACTGCAAGACACATAGGGTAGTACTGTTTATAGTGTGAACATAGCATGTTAAAAATAGTTGTCTAACATATGTAAGTAAATAAGTAAGTAAGTGAGTAAGTAAGTGAGTAAGTAGGTTAATGTATTTCCTCCTCACCATCATCATGTACAATATAAGGCAAACAAAAGCAATGAAGATGAGGTGGCTACCAGATAATTATACACTAGTAGCCAGTGACGATGACACCAGGAACCAATTAACTTGAAGATTTGTCATTGTCATTTGTTCTTAATGGGGCATGGCCACCAGACTGATAAATAATTTGGGTGAGGGTGGTCCCAGCAGTTGTGTTATAAGTGTGGGCAGGTGGGTTGTTCATACATGCATTAGTGTTAAACTCTTCAAGACAAACATCTTGGAGGCTTGTTGGAGAAAGTTTTGGGACAACGAATATGGTTATTTCCTGTGTGGCTTATAGCTGTACGAATCAACAGAAGACAGGAACTAACATATCTTTATTTTCAGGTAATTTATGTTGCAAATATTTGTGCTGTGTTAGTGTATATGTGAATGAATGTAACAGTTTCGAAAATGTTCTGAAATATCAATATATTACAGATACGTTTGTTTTTCTTGGGGGAGCGTACATTAATGTTTCCCAGTAGTCACATTGATTGGGTGCAACATGAAATGTTATAGGGGTAGGATTCAGTTTTATAAATAATGTATGCGGGCATGTATGCATATTTGTAACTCTTTTATAAAACTACTAGATGTCAGCTCATTAATAAGATTTTTTTTCTTTATTAAGTCATCTGCATTTAATGAGGCTCTCCCTTTTTGGTCGTCATTTGCCTTTTCTTCGTTGTATGAACCACTATCATGTAACTCATTCTGTACACAGTGCAACATTCATTGCATTCTATGCATTTGTTTGACAAACCATGTGGAAGGTTGCCTACTAAAACAATTGACAGCTTAAATGAGAGAGCACATTTATTTACATGAGGCGTTGGGCAAGTTGGCCAGATAACATTCGAGAGATCTTGATCGGCAGGTGGAAATAGCTGTGATGGAGCAGCTGGGGAATGTGTTGGAAGATGGGAAAAGAATATTTTGGGGACCTTAGATAAGAATGTCCAACAGGGCTTAATGAGATTTTGACCTCTTGCAGTCATTATCTAATACATGTATAGAACACTTCAGAAAGTTCAGTTTCGATCATGTTTAGTGGTGCTACTGTTATAGTTAATATGTTATGATATTTGATATACAAGGTGCATGGATAGATTGTGCACGTAATAAGGTATTAGGTATATATAGCTATGTAGTATTAATATCTTATTAGTACTGTATAGCTATAGATATATGATGAAGATTGGGTGTTGTACAGTATAAACACTGGACTTGACCCCCGGTCCTCTCGACTGACAGGAGTAGGTGGACTTGACCCCCGGTCCTCTCGACTGACAGCAGTAGGTGGACTTGACCCCCGGTCCTCTCGACTGACAGGAGTAGGTGGACTTGACCCCCGGTCCTCTCGACTGACAGCAGTAGGTGGACTTGACACCCGGTCCCCTCGACTGACAGCAGTAGGTGGACTTGACCCCCCGGTCCCCTCGGCTGACAGCAGTAGGTGGACTTGACCCCCGGTCCTCTCGGCTGACAGCCAGGCGTTCTAACTCTAAGACAGACACCTTAGCACGCGTTTGCACGGCTATGTTTCATACAACATATACTGTCCCGGTTGTGGTCATTTGATTTGACGCTAGCTCGATACCCTCTTAGCAGTAGATTCACAACGACGGCATGGCGTCTGTAAATCTTCCCCGCGGCTCGTTTATAAATCCTCCTTAATGTGCGTCGTTTCTTTTTAGGCAGACACACGTCCGTCTCTATGAGGCAATAACTCCCACTCCTTCTGGTGTAACTCTTCAAGTTGTAACAACGACTGCGAGTGACAATTATATTTAATGGCTGTCTAATGACAGGCAGCATTCCTGTATCAACCGCAGTGTCAGAGATTGAGCCTAAACTGCTAGGACGCCGTGGCGTAATGGCAGAGCACGCTGCGCAGAATCGTTACCAACTTAATTAGGTCTAGATATGTTCAGTTCACTCAGTGGGGTGTCTCAAGGCGAATTATACAACTTGTCTGTTTGTACCAGTGAATCCGGATGTATGCCAATGTTCTAAAAGTATAAGTGAATATAATAGAAGTGACGGTGCTTCCAGGATGGTTGTGTTTCAAGACTCGCTGAGCTTTTGACTCACTAGATACATATCACATGCACACAAATAAACATGTCTTACTTGCTAAAGCTCTTTAACCATTGTGGTGTAGTTAACTGCACTTTGATCTTATTTATTACTCCGAAACGGTTTCGATTGGGTCGATTGGCTGTCCAACGTTATTACCTTAAATTACATTAACTTACATTTATTATCTGAAAATATGTTGATGTGCGTTGCTTTACACAAGTGGACACACTTATGCATATAGTTATTACAACTTCTTTGATGTGACGATGTCATTATTATTAACGTCAGTTAGCAATATTCATTCTGGCTGATCTCAGTCAGAAAATGTGATGACGGTTCTGCCGTCAGTAAGATATTTTACTCAGCATGATATTGTTGCTCTCTTCTTTATCCTTGTAGACAGGGGTGAGGCTGGCACGGATACCGGTCGTCCATTTTTGTTTCCCCTTCTTGTTCATCGTCACTTGTCTCGTTTCACTGCCGTCTCCACCAACCGTCTCCACTCTCCCCAACCCTCACTCCCATTTTCCACTCTCCTCCCACTCCCGCCAAATCTTTCTTCACGCCGTCATCCCATCTCGCTCTCGGTCTTCCTCTATCATACTCAAATTGCTTGGAATGTGATGTTTGAACATTGGAGCCATCTCAGTGTTGAACCAGATTGCCCAAAGTAGCAAGAAACCGACTATATGACGACGACTCGTCACTCTCTGCAAACGCAGACGATGGAGGCGATCACCACCGAGACGTAATGTATCAACACACTGACACACGTATTGGCGAATCAGCTTCATTAGCACAATGAACCTATTCGCACATCAACCAATGGCCGTCGACGTGACCACTGCCAGCAGCAAATCGATGTCATCGCTCTGTCACAAAGACTATTCAATTCCGGCGCTGTCATCAATGCTGTCTGTTTTGGACAACCTTGCAGTGATTGAGCGCATTTCACAACTCTTCTTCAATGATGATTAATCTCTGCTCAATATTTTAGTTGACTGCTGTGTACTTGACCCCGTTTTAAACTACATAAAACGAGTTGTGGTTTTTATCGCCATCATCAGAAATGTATCCGACCAGTATTAGTTGCATCATTCCAAGTAACCTATACATTCGGCAGCGGATGTCGTGGTATGAAGTTCCGCAAATTTGTGTACGCTAACGTACGCTAACGTACGCTAACGTACGCTGACGTACGCCAACATACGCCAACTGCCTTTTGCCAAGATATATTCTGTCGCGATAACAAATCACTAACTAAATTTAAAACTTACATTCCATCAAAGTTCATATTATCGTTAAATTAAACAACCAAGTTGACTTACTGCTTCCAGAAGACATTTGTTGCCACGCATATTGTACGACCTTTGCAACTTAGCAACATGGATGATTTTACATCCAAGTACATTTGTGATAGGACATAAGTTGTCGAAAGTTGCTTTTGGCCAGTGCATTCAGGCCGGCGACTAGCCACAGGTGCACCAGCTGCCTTCGAGCAATTAAAGTGTCAGCACAATTAAACATGGACGGAAAGTGAGTCGTCTCCCTCGATTGACACGTCGGCGTGGTCCTTTATTGTACATTTACGGCGGAATCGTTTAAACCGACCGCGGACGCGGGAGTCGCTCACGACGCGCTGCCAGACATGTGTCCGTCAACACGAGGACAACGATTAGACAACAATAAAATTAGCAAATGTGTGATTAATGGCAATCAACCGGTGTGCGCGTGAACCTCGATGACGCACGATCAGCTGTAATTGGTGACAAATGGTCACCGAGTTGAACAGATTGCAAGTTTAAGTCGACGATTGCGAATCGACGGAATGCACTTACGTATTACGAATCGACGGAATGCATTTACGTCGGTTTTTAGCAGCATCATAGAACACCTTATTTAAGAGTAATTACAGATTTAATACTCCCGTAGCTCTATTCAATGAATAACGAATTTAGTGTAACTGCTTTTCCGGTGTAATTCTTCCAGATCAAAGACGGTTTCCAGAAGAGAATATTTATGTGAACATTGCCAAGTGGTTGCGAGCGCATTGCGGGAGTAATTTAGTTGATGTCAGTGCGACGTTGTCGCAAGGTTTTGATTTCTAGCGCGTCGCAGTATATTTATGTCGGCGTCGATGGCTATCTATCTGCCAACCTTTCCCTAAAACAGCGATTACATGACCGCGAGCCCATAATTAAAACGGTCCGCCGTTGCTGGTTCATGGATGCATCTCGACTGCGGTGAAAGGTCGGCTTGATGTATTGCTGCCTTTGCTCCGACTTCATCACCGTCATCCTCAGGTGCCGTGTCTGTTCCAAGCGTAGGCGATCACGACCGGCCATTTTCCCCGATCACATGTGTCCTACAACAGTTATGTTGTTCACTTTCCTACACCTGATGCTAGACCATCAAGGATTTCAATTCTTTGCCGACCTCTGAATCTTTCCCCCTCAAACTTTCCCTTTGTCACCAGATTTTCTAGTTTTCTCTTTCTCATCACGTGGCTGTGAAATACTGCTTGTTTTCTCCTGAATTTTCACACGATCAACCTTTCCATTTCCGTTGTGACTTACCGTGTGGCAAGTCTACCCTCTGCGTCTGAAAGACCCAAACACTCGTTGTCGTTGATATACTCATTGCATTGCTCATTGCATTGCTCATTGCTCATTGCATTGCTCATTGCAGTGTTCATTGCATTGCTTCCTGTAACGACAAATGCAATGAGATAATATAAGAGAAATTAGTCTAATAACTTAGTGACTAACCCAGGCTTATATATTTTGTTACCACATCTTATCAATGAATACGTAACGAAGCGCAGGCGTCGTCCGAATTCAAATTTAGGACCAAGTGCGCGATACAGTCTTCACTACTACTACTAATAATAATAATGATAAACTTCTATGACGCCTACATACTCAGGAACCTGAGCTCAGAGAGGCGATACAACCCAGAATCATTAAGCATTATCATAAAGATTACAAGCCGTGTACCTCATAAGATACAACATATTTACTTGAGTGAAAAACGGCCGATGCTTCGTGCCAGTTCAGGCTCTGCTGCGCGCAACATTGCTGGCACATTGATAGCATTGCCAATGGCAATTACTTCATGCCCCAAAAATCAGACAGGCAGGCAGGCAGGCAGGCAGGCAGGCAGGCAGGCAGGCAGGCAGGCAGGCAGGCAGGCAGGCAGGCAGGCAGGCAGGCAGGCAGGCAGGAAGGCAGGCAGGCAGGCAGGCAGGCAGGCAATTATTTAATTATTAGCGCCGTCGTGCGTTATGCATTGTGTTCATATTAATTTCGTAAATTATTGACCCGCTGAGATTGACGAAGGGCGCCATACGTCTGAAATATAACACATGGAAAGGACACATCCAACCCCTGATCGTTCGCCATTCAGCAGTGACAGAATGAGTCATCCAGAAACTCGCACCGGGTCTTTAAGTCAACTAACCGCACGGCCGTCAGACAAATTAAAACCAGCATTACTTAAAATTCTTGACGTATGATTGCTCAAAACTCTGACTGTATTTTTATCAGTTTTTCCTTACAGCTGTACCATGAAATAGTGATGAAAGCCCTACTACTATTTATGTGCTAATTACATTCTACTCTACGCATCAACGATCTATATACATTTTATTCAACATAATATTTAGTTTTTAAGTAAAATAGCTATTAATCGGCAGACAGTTAATAGTTTCATATGCTGATGAGATAAACAGAAACGTGCAAAGGAATAATAAAAACAATTATCACAGATACAATAAACAGCATTTGAATATTAATGTAGGCACTTGGCGTAGGAACTGGCGTAAACACATGTAAATAAATCATTTTTATTGGCGTACGCATTGATGCGAAACATATAATGTATGATGATTTAGTCTCTGGGACAAGTAGATAAAAACATTATTATTACAAGTAGATAAAAACATTATTATTACAAGTAAGATAACACAATTTATTGAACTTCAGCAATAGCGGGTGTGCCAACAGAAGTGACATTGCGTATTCTCATAAATGTTCAGCAGATCGATACAGACAAGTAGGCGTTTAATGGAGATGCAATACAGTGACTCCGTCTTGGACCGGAGAATAATAGACACAAACGGACAAGGAGTCCCCACTATTGGAGACTACAGCGATAAAACAGGAGAATACCGGTTTTCTTTAACGAAATGTCGTAAACACCAACTCGAAGAACGGTTATCTACAGAACAGCTGGCGACGTTTTACGACAATTATGATATCTGGAGACCAGATGTCTCCGTCGGTTGTGAGTCTGTCCACTAAAGTAGGCGACAATCTATCGGTTGTTGCACTCGCCTTTTCGCCCTAAATGTGGGAGTACTTCACATATGTGGGAGTACTTCACATATGTGGGAGTACTTCACATATGTGGGAGTACTTCACATATGTGGGAGTACTTCACATATGTGGGAGTACTTCACATATGTTCGGGCAGTCTGCGGCAGGGGTTGATGTAATACACCGCACAAGAAATAGCGTTACCTAAAATCCGTAAAATAGTAGCGGAGTGTAAAATGGTTGCAAATTTGCAACGTTACAACATGAAATAAGGAAAACCCAAAGTGCAATGTAACGCAGGAGATTAACTGGAAACTCCGTGATGAGGTCCACCTATAATACTGATCAATAGTAATGACTAAACTATAATAACACAGCCAACAACATAGTATTCAGGTATCATTTTCTAACGCCTCCGGAGTCATTGACGCGTCCGGGATGCCGCGAGGGTGTACAACGGAGTCAGTGACGCGTCCGGGATGCCGCGAGGGTGTACAACGGAGGCAAACGTAGATACCCATTAGTTTCCCATGCTACCGTGTAGTGGCGCAACAGGTTACATAATAAATAAAATTGCCAAAGGGGCATGGCTCAATGCCCCCTATATACTCCATTGTCCGGCGTTATTCCTTATTAACATGAATGTTCTTATTAAAAAACAATATTTTAATATAATGTACAGTGATATTGATGCTGACAGGATTAGGATGGGTGAAGTACTGACTATGTCTGATTTAACACAACATGTTTGCGCACCGACGCATCGGTCTGGCCGCACCCTGGACTTAATTATCTTCCCGAACTACTACTTAGCAACCCTGTGACTGATTACATGCTTTCTGATGACATGTTTGTGTCTTATCAACTGAACGTGCCTAGACTATTATAGCAAGGCCTCTGGTGCCATGGTTTGTAGCAAGGCCTCTGGTGCTATGGTTTGTAGCAAGGCCTCTGGTGCTATAGTTTGTAGCAAGGCTTCTGGTGCCATGGTTTGACGATGAACTGAAAAGTCTCAAGTCACAAAGACGAAAAGCTGAACATATATGCAGGCAGGTCAACAACGATGAAACTTTGTTGACATTCCACCGAGCTAGGAATACATATGTTATGGCGCTGAACATATATACAGGCAGGTCAACAACGATGAAACTTTGTTGACATTCCACCGAGCTAGGAATACATATGTTAGGGCACTGAACATATATGCAGGCAGGTCAACAATGATGACACTTTGTTGACATTCCACCGAGCTAGGAATACATATGTCAGGGTACTGAACAGATGTGGAGGCAGGTCAAGAATGATGACACTTTGTTGACATTCCCTCGAGCTAGGAACACATATGTCAGGGCACTGAACAGATATGGAGGCAGGTCAAGAATGATGACACTTTGTTGACATTCCCCCGAGCTAGGAATACATATGTCAGGGCACTGAACAGATATGGAGGCAGGTCAAGAATGATGACACTTTGTTGACATTCCCCCGAGCTAGGAATACATATGTCAGGGCACTGAACATATATGCAGGCAGGTCAACAATGATGACACTTTGTTGACATTCCACCGAGCTAGGAATACATATGTCAGGGCACTGAACAGATGTGGAGGCAGGTCAAGAATGATGACACTTTGTTGACATTCCCTCGAGCTAGGAATACATATGTCAGGGCACTGAACATATATGCAGGCAGGTCAACAATGATGACACTTTGTTGACGTTCCACCGAACTAGGAATACATATGTCAGGGCACTGAACAGATGTGGAGGCAGGTCAAGAATGATGACACTTTGTTGACATTCCCCCGAGCTAGGAATACATATGTCAGGGCACTGAACATATATGCAGGCAGGTCAAGAATGATGACACTTTGTTGACATTCCACCGAGCTAGGAATACATATGTCAGGGCACTGAACAGATATGCAGGCAGGTCAACAATGATGACACTTTGTTGACATTCCACCGAACTAGGAATACATATGTTAGGGCACTGAACAGATGTGGAGGCAGGTCAAGAATGATGACACTTTGTTGACATTCCCCCGAGCTAGGAATACATATGTCAGGGCACTGAACATATATGCAGGCAGGTCAACAATGATGACACTTTGTTGACATTCCCCCGAGCTAGGAATACATATGTCAGGGCACTGAACAGATGTGGAGGCAGCTCAAGAATGATGACACTTTGTTGACATTCCACCGAGCTAGGAATACATATGTCAGGGCACTGAAAAGGTGTGGAGGCAGGTCAAGAATGATGACACTTTGTTGACATTCCACCGAGCTAGGAATACATGTGTCAGGGCACTGAACAGGTGTGGAGGCAGGTCAAGAATGATGACACTTTGTTGACATTCCACCGAGCTAGGAATACATGTGTCAGGGCACTGAACAGGTGTGGAGGCAGGTCAAGAATGATGACACTTTGTTGACATTCCACCGAGCTAGGAATACACATGTCAGGGCACTGTAACAGATATAGAGGCATATCAACAATGATGACACTTTGTTGACATTCCACCGAGCTAGGAATACACGTGTCAGGGCACTGAACAGATATAGAGGCATATCAACAATGACGACACTTTGTTGACATTCCATTGAACTAAGAATGCATATGTCAGGGCACTGAATAGCAAGCGAACTGGCTATCTTTCTAACCTGATCACAGAAGCTAAGGGTGACTCGAAGAAACTGTTTGCATTGGTCAACATCTTGTGTAATCCAGAGTAATCCACTGCCTCAGCATGAGTCAGTGGAAACCCTTGTCAGTGAATTTGGCAACTATTTTATGGACACAATATATGTCATTCGGAATAATTTGAGTGCCTCCGAACCACCCTCTATACCAACCAGAGAGGGGTGGATAATAAATTGGATACATTCGCATTGGTCTCCGAGGATGATGTCGAACGTTCTTCGCGAAATCAAAGACAACAAGCTGTGCTTTCGATCCCTACCCCTACCAAATGGTTAGAGTTAAAGAGGAATTACTATCACTCTTCACTCATATCGTCAATCGCTCACTTTGTAATTGCCACATGATTGGAAGATTGCTCTTGTTGTGCCGCTGCTGAACGAAACATGACTGGATCCAATTCATAAATATTATTGCCGGGTGTCAAATCTTCAGCTTTGTCCCAGTAAACTGAGCGGGTGTTGTAAACCGGCTTTGTCATCGTTCGGAATGCGAAGTTCCATTGCTACCGCACCAGTCTGCCTACAGAGCAGGGTATTCTACTGAAACTGCTCTTGTTAAGGTTCAGTCAGTCATATCCTTCTTAACATGGACCAACAGAAAGTAACACAACTGATTCTGATCAACATTTGATACCGTGGACTATGGACTTTTGCTCAACACCATGAACTGTCCTTTTGGAGTATCAGGCACCGCTCTAAATTGGTTTTCCTCTTACTTGCAATCAAGATCGCAATGTGTTATTATCAATGGCACTGTGTCGGACCAGTTTGAGCTCGACCAAGGAATACCGCGGGGATCGTGTCTGGGTCCCATTGAATTGACAGAGTACACCAGCACCGTCTTCAGATCATCAAGTGTAGTGTGGCTTCTACCCGAATTCTATAAATACTGCACATGAGTTAATGGAGCAATGTGTTATTGACATCAGACATTGGATGATAAGCAGAAAACAGAAAATGAACGATGCCAATACTGAGTACATCTTGATCGGTACACAACAATAACATCAATATCAACATCGGTTACAGTGCAGTCCAGGCAACAGACTGTGTGCGTAATTTGGGTGCATACCTTGATAAGCACATGTCGATGGAAAAAATATCACGACGAAAAGTCGGGCGGCGTATGCACGACTTGATAACATCAGCAAGATAAGGAAGTGTAGCGATCACCAAAGTGCAGAGCAGCTTATTTATGCTCTAATACATATTCATATTGACCACTGCATTGCTCTACTGACTGGACTACCTAAATACGTTATCAAGAAGCTACACATGTTACAAAACACCGCGACCAGAGCGCTGTGCAGAGTTGGCAAGAACGAGCATATAACTCCAACACTCAAACGACTCAGTTGGCTGCCAGTCGAGTTCCGCATCAAGTACACGGTGTGTCTATTGACTTTCAACGCACTGCTCGGTCATGGCCCCGAGTACACGACACAGATGTTTGTCACAGGGGACACACCACATGGACTAAGATCTCGTGATGCACTTACACTAAATGTACCAAGGACGAAGTAAAAGACACTGGGAGACCGTGCTTTCAAAGTCTCTGCACCAAAAATTTGAAATACACTACCCAAAGATTTACGAAGTATTAACAATGTTAAAGTTTTTAAGACCAAGCTAAAGACTCAATATTTTTACTTTAATTAGCGTACGATTAAGTTATATATATAGTTTAATTATTTTGAGTTGTTTTATCAAATCATACTTTATTTCAACCTGTTTTCTTTTTATATTTGTATATAGCACCATATAACATAAATGTCTGAATTTTATTTTTTATTCTATCATCATAATTGTTTGTGTAATGCTTCTATTCTTTATTATTTATAGCACCGTATGATTTAATTGTCTAGATTTTATATATGTATATATTTTTTCCTATCATCATAATTGTTTAATGTAATATTATTATTTTATTATTATTTTTTATTATTAACCTGTACACCACCAACGAATATCGTTGTATAGATTCGGTGCTATAGAAATGAATAAACATTAAACATTAATTAAACATTGCTAGACGTCTGCAACAAATATACAGGGGTGATCATTTCTTTGCTACACAGGCCAGGCCGTCTTCGCGAAATAATAGGCGCAATTGTAAGTAATATATATTCGCAATAAAAGCCATGTAGTTAGTATGAGATGACATCAGGAATGTCTGATAAGCATATCGTATGCACTTAATTCAATAAAATAGACTAAAGACACCGCGCCGTCCTGGATTTAATTACCTCTAGAAAACGCTTAAAAGTGTGTTTATTTACTGACGTCACTGCAGGCATATTACGTTTTTGTTTCTTATAAGACTGGTATATTATATTAGTTCTGCCATCGCAATATCGGTAGAAAAAAGGTTCGTTTGTCATGCAGCACATGTACATTTCCTTTAGCTAATAATATATATTAATGTATGTGAGTAAATAATTAAGTCATTTATTATCAGTGTAAATAAACATTATTCCCGTCAAACACTCGTTAGCTATGCTAATAGGTCTGCCACCGATTCGTTATTAGCTAAAGGAAATGTACATGTGCTGCATGACAAACGAAACTTTTTCTACCGATATTGCGATATATACATATATATATATATATATATATATATATATATATATATATATATATATATATATATATATATATATATATATATATATATATATATATATATATATATATATATATATATATATATATATATATATATATATATATTCATCTACTTCTCTTGCGAGCGTGAACTTTTGGTTCTGTCTAACACATTGCATTTACGTCAGGGAGAACTCGCTGTTCTTTGTAAACTCGCAATTAAATAATGTTTAATGTCGATTTATTTCATCGTTTAACAGATAACATAAATTGGCGTTTAACAGTCGTGTGAATCTTTAACGTAAGTTACTTCTACAGTGAAGCCACATGCGTCGCCTCGATGACGTGATGTTTACGTTCTTAGACAATCGCAACTCACGTGACACGATGAATTACGTCATCGAAGAGGCGCATCGCAACATTAGGCTCACGTCCTCAATGACAGCACACCAAATGTGTTCGACAATAATACACGCCGTGGTGTGCCTGGGAGGGAAAGGCGGAGGCAACGGACGTAGACCCGATAACTCAGAGTCATAAACTGAATAATACGTAAATCAATGTCAGATCCAGGTCTAACGTCACAATAAAACACACACACACACACGAACGCACGCACGCACGCACGCACGCACGCACGCACACACAGTCACACACGCACGCACGCACGCACGCACGCAGGCAGGCAGGCAGTCAGGCAGGCAGGCAGGAAGGCAGGCAGGCGGGAAGGCAGGCAGGTACGCACGCACGCACGCACGCACGCACGCACGCACGCACGCACGCACGCACGAACGCACGAACGCACGCACGCACACACGCGCGCGCACACACGCACTCACGCACACACACACGCACGCACACACGCACACACGCGCACATACGCGCACACACGCGCACACACACATACGCACACACGCGCACACGTGCACACAACACGCACGCACGGACTCACGCACGCACTCACGCACACACGCACTACATTACTAGAGCGGTTTATATCAGCCAGATCAACTTTTCCAGCATACTGTTCGCCTTGAAATAACTTTACCCTTTGTTTTTTTCTCGAAAATTCAAGAAACAATACGATGAAATATCCGGCAGCTTTAGCTTTGCGTCGGCCATGTTTGTTAGATTGACGTAGTTGGTTGCTATGCAAAAACTCACGAAATGGATCTGACAATTCACAAATATTCGTAGCTACTTACAATTGTTCGCAACGCTTTTTGTGTTTTCTACGATTGTTCCGAGTTACGTTATTTTTCTCAAATGAAGCATTTACATACATATTAGTAACTTGCGATATTTCTCTTTATTGTTTGAAACGTAACCTAAGCCGATGGCGATGACAATTGTTCAATTTGAAATGGCGGAATCACCTGTAAATCCCGATAAACAACAAACATGTCTAAAAGCCCAATTAACATTTCGTCCGCGTTAAATGTCCATACACGACTCGATAAAATCCCGTTTGTTTTTGTCTTGACACGCGTTTGATGTCCTTAAATTTTGTTTTAATGCGTGACTGCTCAGTGTACTCAAATGCTTGTTTCATGACAGCCAATTATGTCTAATGGCGTCGCTGATCCAGCCAATGGTGTTGTCGGTGTCCTGGGTGACCTACTGATCCGCAGAGGAGTAAATCTGACGCCAGAACAAAGAGTTCCATCCAAACCCACCGCTTAGTGTTGTTGATCTGTTGATTTATGATGGATGCCGACTTTGTAGACCCAACATTATTGCTGCAAAATACCGAGGAAGTGTTGCACTAGGATATATGAAGCGGTTGGTACGACATCTGCCAGGAATCTTGGTTTTGTCACGAGATCGGCTGCAAGAAACGGGGACATATATCGTCAGGATACAAAGGCAAGTACGGATAGAAACAAGTACTAAAATAAAACGGTCTGCAAAAATGCTTCCTCTGATCAGATGCCCTACACATAATTAATCTTTGACAGGACTAAACAGTGTAAAATTGACATAAGGTGTTCGGAAGTCTAATGTAAGAAGTATTTCCAGCGTATGCATTCAATGTATCACTTCAAAGAAGTATTAAAGTATTACTCATACTATATAAATAGGTCTATGTACACAGCTTACCTGACCATACATCATTGAGCTGCTTTGCGTGGGCGCAGGAGTCCACAGCAGGTAATACATTTTTTAACAAGATTTAACAAGATTGCCATCTCGAACAACAAGTTCCAGATGGCAAGTGGACAAGGAAGCCATTGGCTTATCGAGAGTCCAACAATTTTCTCATCTATGTGTAGCCCGCCCTTATCAGATATCTGTCAATTCTATTTTTAAACATATTCACACTACTAGCATTAACACAATCATTTGGCAGTTTGTTCCATTCCTTTATCACCCTCTGTGAGAAAGAGTACTTTCTCATGTCCAACCTACACTGTTCCTTAACTAATGCTGCTTTGTGTCCTCTGGTTCTACTGCCTTCTTTAAGTTTGAAGAACATATTCCTATCAACATCCTCATAACCGTTCACTATTTTAAACACTTCTATTTGGTCTCCTCTTAGTCTCCTGGTCTCTAGTGTTGTCAAACCACATTGTAATAAGCGACTTTCGTAACTAAGGTCTCTTAATTCTGGAATCATCTTAGTTGCTCTTCGTTGTATTCTTTCTAGCTTACCTATGTCTTTTTTACGATATGGCCTCCATGCTTGAATACAATATTCCAAATGTGGTCTAACTATTGCTTTGTACAGGGGTACAATTAGATGTTTCTCCTTATACGTGATAGTTCTCCTAATTAGGCCTAGAATTTGATTTCCTTTCGAAGCAGCAATCCCACATTGCTCTGAAACTTTCATGTCAGCATTAAATGTTACTCCTAAATCCTTTTCTTGTGTGGTTCTACCTAGTACAGCATCCCCCATTTTATATTCCTCATCCATATTTCCATGTCCTATGTGTATACATTTACACTTCCCAAAATTGAATAACATTTGCCATTTTTCTGACCATTTAACTAATTTTTCTAGATCATCCTGTAAACTTTGTTTATCTGTATCATTAGTAACCTTTCTGAATACTTTTGTGTCATCTGCAAATTTGAGTACTTTGCTAGATATGTCATCCTCCAAATCATTTATATATATTAAAAACAGTATAGGGCCTAACACTGATCCCTGTGGTACCCCACTCAAAACAGATTTCCAGTTTGAAATCTTACCATCTACTATTACTCTCTGTCTTCTGTGTGTAAGCCACTTTTCTATCCAGTTGATTACATCATTGCCTATACCATGGGCTTTTAGTTTAAGTAACAATCTTTGATGTGGCACTTTATCGAAAGCTTTCTGAAAATCTAAGTAGACAACGTCCACTGGTGACCCGTGATCTACCCACTTTGTAATTTCTTCTAAAAAACATAAGAGATTCGTTAGACATGACCTTGCTTTTAGGAATCCATGTTGAGATGTATTTATTAATTTATGTTTTATGAGAAATTCCACCATGTGGTCTCTAATTAATGTTTCAAGTAATTTACATACAACTGATGTTAAACTCACTGGTCTGTAATTTTCTGGCTTCTTCCTCGATCCCTTCTTAAACAGCGGCGTAATGTTTGCTTCTTTCCATTCTGAAGGAACTATTCCTTCTTCTAGTGACAAGTTAAATAAGCTTGCAAGTGGTGTACTAATTTGATCAACAATTTCCTTTAGCAGTTTTGGTGGTATCCCATCAACTCCAGGTGATTTATTATCTTTCATCATCTTAATTTTCTTTGCTATCATTTCAGGAGTTACAAATAACTGCCCTAAATATTCTGATGTATTGCCCTCAAATTTAGTCAATGGAACTGGAAGTGAGCTGATATCTTCTGTGGTAAAAACTGAGCTGAAATACTCATTCAGGACCTCTGCCATTTGGAACCCATCTGAAATTATGTTTTCACTGTTGCTTTCCAGTGGTCCGACCTTATCTCGAACTTTCTGTTTACTCCTTACATAAGCATAGAAACTCTTGCTGTCATTTTTTATATTACCTGCCAATTTTTGTTCAAAGGTTCTTTTAGATTTTCTAATTTCAGTAGTAGCTAGGTTAAGTGCCTCTTTGTAGTTGGTGTAGTCTTCTACATTTCCAGTGTGTTTATAGACCTTCCACAGCATCTGTTTGTGAGCAATTTTTCTAATAGCTTCTTTTGACAGGTGTTTTTCCTGGATCTTTTCCTTGTTTTCTTAATGGAATAAATTTCTCAATAATGCCCTCAATCTCATATTTTAAACAAGTCCAGCATTCTGTTGCTGTCTTGTTCTTCAGCAAATTATTCCAATCTATATTTGCTAGATATGTTCTCATCACTTTATATCTGCCTTTGTTGAAATTCCTCCTCCATTGTTTTTTATATGTATTCCCTGTTTTTACTTTTATATTAAAATGGATTTGGTTATGGTCACTTGAACCCAAAGGTTCGTGTACTTTAACATTGTCAACTAATTCATTTTGAGAAGACAAAATTAAATCTAACACATTCCCACCTCTGGTTGGTTCCAAGACATGTTGAGTAAGGAAACAATCCTGTGTTAGAAGTAGAAACTGATGGTCGTCCCCTCCAGCACTCTCTAATGATTCCCATTGTATATGGCCATGGTTAAAATCACCCATTACAACACATTCTCCTTTGCTCACCTCCCTTATCGCCTTTTGTAATTTTACATCTTCCTCTTGTCCTATGTTAGGACTACGATAAACTACTCCTATTGTTAATGTTGAGTTCCTGGTAACTATGTTACACCAAATTGCTTCACACTATCTGCTTCACTTTTCAGTGTAATTTCATATGCTTGGATAGATTCTTTAATATACAAAATTACTCCACCTCCCCTTCTTTCTCATCTATCCTTCCTAAACATTACATAGCCTGTCAGTGCTAACTCAGCATCTACTATATCTTCATTTGCCCATGATTCTGTGATGCCTATTACATGAGGATCAATATCTGCTACCATAATGTCTAACTCACTTTTTTTATTTACTATGCTCCTGGCATTTAAGCATACACATTTAAGTTCATTGTCTGAAATTATTGGTGAACATTTCTTTGGATGTGTATTTGTAGTAGTACTCCTTTGAGTTTTCTCTGTCAGTTCCCCCTGCGCATCTAGTTTAAATAATCTATGGTACCTGTGCCCTCGTCGACAACTCTGACAAACTCACACGCAAGAACTGCAGCGCCCTTCCCTGTCAGATGAAGTCCATCTCTCATGAAAAAGTCACCTCTTCCCACAAAGTTTAACCACATGTCTACGAAGCCTACTCCCTCCTCCATACATACCTTCTGTACCTGTGTGTTGATCGCCATCCTTCTACAGTTCCTATATTCCTCACCCCTGCCTCCCATTATTGGTAATATCCCCGACAATACAATCTGCCCAACTCGTGCCTCTCTAAGTGTCTTGATCAACCTCCTGTACTTACCAATGATGGCTGACGTTCCCTCCTTATCTGCATTGTTTGTTCCCACATGCACGAGAACAGCACCTCCCGTGCCACCACCCATGACCTGTCCTGCCTTCTCTGCTATATCCTCTACTTTTGCCCCTGGTAGGCATACTGTTATGTCATCTCCTCTATTTACAATTTTATCCACTTTCCTAATGATGGAATCCCCCATAAATACCCGGGCTTTCCTCGCTTTCCCCTGTGATACTACATCGGCAAAGCTCCTTTCCTGTTGCACACTACTAGTATGCCCCCTTTCTCTCCTATCATCAACCTTTACCGTCTTACCACCTGGCAATCCCTCTCCACTCACCCGCTTACCTCTCTTTTGTTGCATTCTTTGCCTTCTGTCATCTTTCTTCTTCTTACCAGCTTTCTCCCTCACATTGCCACTGCTCTCCTTGGTCTCACCACCTCTGCTCTCCTCGGTCTCACCACCTCTGCTCTCCTCGGTCTCACCACCTCTGCTCTCCTCGGTCTCACCACCTCTGCTCTCGTCATTCTCACCACCTCTGTTCACTTCTGTCTCACCCTGCCCTGTCATCATCAAAATCATACGCCTTAGCTCAATCACCTGCTCCTGCAGATGTTTCACTGTAGTACACCCCCTACACACGAAATGGAAATCATCCGCCTGCACCTCCGCCCACGAATTTACACACCCGGATCAGCAATCGCTGAACTGACACCATGTCGTGTTTATGGTCATTTACAACCCGTGTGGGATCTTTTACTCCCCTGGCAAGTTTCAGTACCTTTGTACACATGCATAAGATGCAAAAAAGTCGTACACTCAGAGACCCACAATAATCATAACACGTAAAATGAATATGTAAAAGAATCGATTGATATAAAAAATCCAGATTTCTCCCGATGCGACGAAGACTGTCGAGTTACGTAATAATCGTCGATATTTTGGTGCGCATGAGCAGAAAATACATAGGTGGTAACATATATTTATGGAACAGATGTTTAGATGGTTCGTTTAAATGCAAGTGTACTTGTTCTTTTCAGAATAAACGGTCAAACACAATGTCGAAGTTGTATACATGTGTATTACTGATACTGATACGAATTTGTTTTTGTTCGGTCAAGAACTATACAGAGAGTTAAGTGAAGCGTATTCAGAAATGAAACAGGTACGGTGTATATTGTTTTGTAATGTTGTCAGTTTATAACAATGTTGGGCAGTGACCTAGTTACGCCTAGGTAATTCCAATTGCAAAATGTACCAAACTGTTTATCGCCAACACGATAGTGGTAATTGTAGTTGGAAAGTCGCAATCGCTGAACTGACACCATGTCGTGTTTATGGTCGTAGATTGATGCCGTATCAAGTGAAGGTTCCATTGCGCACTTCCCTCATAAAATGACGCCTAACTGCGGGTGACATAACGGTCTCCGATATAGTCGTACTGTGTAGACGCGATTACATTACATGACACGCTCTCTATACGTACTTATGGTAGTCTTTCATGAACGAATGACGATTCATTGGAAGTGAATAACCTTTAGTCGTAATGAGTAGAAGCAATTACATTATATAACACGTTCTTTATACACACTAATGGTAGTCTTTCGTGAAAGAATAGCGATTGGATTTATTGGAAGTGAATAACCTTCACACAGTTCTGACATTTGCAGTTGTCAACAGTTGAAAATCACTGGCTGTTTTTTTGTTTATACCATCATGGCCAGTATTTAGCTTTGTGTCTTTCGATTTTTCCTGCCGTAACGTTTTTTCTTCAACATGACTGTTTCTCAATATATGTCGTTGAAATTACAACTGTCTTCGTCTTCTCGTTTTTAGTAATTTTCTTTGTTGCCATGCTCCTTGCGGAACCTCTTCATTTGGATTGTCTTGTGTCCTAGAAATGCTTTGTATTCTCGTGAAGACCCACGACAACGCTCTACACTCTCCATTAAACGTGTCAGAGCCAGGCTACGAACACTGGACAATAGCTTTGTACCATTACCCGAGCGAGTGTGCCACATTGCCAATGTCGGGACATCACGCACACACGCACCACGCACGCACGCACGCGCCACGCACACACGCATGCACGCACGCACGCACACACACACAGACACATACACACACACACACACACACACACACACACGCACACACACACACACACACACACACACACTCTCTCTCTCTCTCTCTCTGAAATATCACTTCGTAAGCAATACCTCATACATCAGATTGTTGGGTTCAGGAGTACCCAACATGTCATTCTGGCTTGTAGTTGAAACGTTTATTTCCTGCTTTGGTGTTAGTGAAGCCTCAGTATTTATCTTCGGCAGGCTGTATATCAAAGATTCAGACAGGATCAGGTCTGTTTAACATCCCTTTGATGTACTCAGTCTGTCTCATTTGTCTCATCTGTAGCATTTTTTGAAGGTCATGAGGTTCCCATCATCATCCCAATCAGGGCCATACTGTGGAATCCACCACGTACTTGTGTGAGTTTCTATGCGGTGAAAGTCTGGTGTTTGAGTAACCCCAGGTGTAGCTTTCACGGTCACTGAGGCATCCGAGCCACAAGACAGGAGCGAAGTCACATTGAGAGTAGTCGAAGATAGGAGAGAATTACAACTAGCTAGCAGCCAACATCAAATAAGTGCTTCACAGACCGGACCCAGTGCACCAAGCAGATAGTCAGCCTGTAGAAAGAAACTTAGATTGAAACGTTCCCAGCAACAAAAGTATATATTAAAGTTGCAATAATCACTCTGGCAATCAACAAAGCTTCAGGGACGGACTATTTGTGCGCAGAAGTTTTCAAAATTGCTGAGCTTGGGTTCCTCGAGTGTTTTAGCGCATTGTACTGTATTGTAATGTATTGTATTGTATTGTAATCTATATACACCACTAGCAAAGTTTCCACTTTCCAAAACACCAGCTTAATGAAGATACTGCAACTGTACTGTCATGAGATCATCTAAAACACAAGGTTCCACTAAACGACAATATTTGAGAACATTTGTATAATCCTGAAAATTAGAAGATGGAAATGGCTCTGGCCAGATACGTGAAGGCTGTTGGATGATATGGGACACAGCGGCAAGTGGGTGGTCAGGAAGACAGAGCGCTAACCAAGCGGAAAGACGTGGTGGTTTGCCTTCCATTGGCAAAAATAGAGGCTATCACAGAGAGGGTGGAAAAATCTTGAGTCTGGGCAAGGGATTAGTAAATTATCACTGTCGATTGGGTTTCAGGAAGTACCCTTTCTCACATAGGATCATCAATGAATGGAACAAATTATTTACATATTGTGTAACTGCTAGCAGCGTGAATATGTTCATATCTCACGAGGGCGGGTTACAAATTAATAGATAACAAATTGTTGAACTCTCGATAAGCCAATGGCTTCCTTGACCACTTGTCATCTGGGCCTTAGCTTTGGATGGCAATCTTGTTAAATCTTGCTAAAGTAGAGACCAGTAATAGAAGTGACTGGCGAGATGTTGTGCGGCCTTAAGAAGCACCTGTCTGGGAAAGAAATATATAACTAAATACGCAGCCAATTTTGTTGCGTATGTTGACCAACCGACGGTTCTGAACTAACCATTGCTGTGGCACTAAATGTAACATCGTGTAGTTTGTTGTGTATGTTGACCATCCGACGGTTCTGAACTAACCATTGCTGTGGCACTAAATGTAACATCGTGTAGTTTGTTGTGTATGTCGACCAACCGACTGTTCTGAACTCACTATTGCTGTGGCACTAAATGTAACATCGTGTAGTTTGTTGTGTATGTCGACCAACCGACTGTTTTGAACTCACTATTGCTGTGGCACTAAATGTAACATCGTGTAGTTTGTTGTGTATGTCGACCAACCGACTGTTTTGAACTCACTATTGCTGTGGCACTAAATGTAACATCGTGTAGTTTGTTGTGTATGTTGACCAACCGACGGTTCTGAACTAACCATTGCTGTGGCACTAAATGTAACATCGTGTAGTTTGTTGTGTATGTCGACCAACCGACTGTTTTGAACTCACTATTGCTGTGGCACTAAATGTAACATCGTGTAGTTTGTTGTGTATGTTGACCAACCGACGGTTCTGAACTAACTATTGCTGTGGCACTAAATGTAACATCGTGTAGTTTGTTGTGTATGTCGACCAACCGACTGTTCTGAACTAACCATTGCTGTGGCACTATATGTAACATCGTGTAGTTTTGTTGTGTATGTCGACCAACCGACGGTTCTGAACTCACTATTGCTGTGGCACTATATGTAACATCGTGTAGTTTGTTGTGTATGTCGACGAACCGACGGTTCTGAACTCACTATTGCTGTGGCACTATATGTAACATCGTGTAGTTTGTTGTGTATGTTGACCAACCGACGGTTCTGAACTCACTATTGCTGTGACACTAAATGTAACATCGTGTAGTTTGTTGTGTATGTCGACCAACCGACGGTTCTGAACTCACTATTGCTGTGGCACTATATGTAACATCGTGTAGTTTGTTGTGTATGTCGACCAACCGACGGTTCTGAACTAACTATTGCTGTGGCACTAAATGTAACATCGTGTACTTTGTTGTGTATGTTGACCAACCGACGGTTCTGAACTCACTATTGCTGTGGCACTAAATGTAACATCGTGTACTTTGTTGTGTATGTTGACCAACCGACGGTTCTGAACTCACTATTGCTGTGGCACTAAATGTAACATCGTGTAGTTTGTTGTGTATGTCGACCAACCGACTGTTCTGAACTAACCATTGCTGTGACACTAAATGTAACATCGTGTAGTTTGTTGTGTATGTTGACCAACCGACGGTTCTGAACTAACTATTGCTGTGGCACTAAATGCAACATCGTGTATTTCTTTCGCTGAATAGTTTCTTAAAGGTGACAATTAAGTGTGATCTCATTTCCCACAACATATTGAATACGTTTCTGCCTGAGGTGTGACACGAAGTGTGTTTATGTGTTAAGTAGCGTCACCACTACAGTTAACCGGGTCATTGTATAATGCTGTTTACGAGGGAATATCATGTCAAACCAATCGTTATTAAAGGTATGGACAATTATGATGACAAGGTTAACAAAGCATTCACGTTTCTGACGTTAAACAAACAAAACCCAGGTAATTGCAACCTTAACTGGCATGTGTAATCACATACCACCTCTTACTGTAGCTTGGACCAGATTTATTTGAAGTATAAAACAAAATAACAACCTTACTGAGGCGCTTCAAACATGTCTAGACCCAAACACGACACACAGAGTTCATGGTGCGACTGTGTTCAGTGTCGATGACAATAGGTTGCATCATATGTCAACACAGTAGGGCTTCGGGGCTAATAAAGAGAACTTATGTTTGTTGTGCAGCCATGCTACACGTATTCCCAGATGCAAAATAGGGAAATTCATACCCCTAAGGGAACAGGTGTATAAGATTGGGGTTAAATGCCATAGAACTTTACTGAACGTTTTATGTGAACGAGGTGTCCAACTGACATCATCCACATGATAATTATACTCAACAAAAATAATTTTTTAGTTATGACATCTTTTCAAAAAACGTCCAACCCATTGCCAAACCTGCACAAGCATTGTGTGCCAACCGAGGCATGTTGACGTTTAATCATGTCGTCCTTTACAATGTCATTGCACATGAAACAGTACCAGGCTTCACTAATGTCATTCTGAATTCTTCCCTGTTTGCAACTTGCCGTATTTGCAGGACTTTATCTCGGATTGACTTTCTCAGTCCTTTTTTCTTTTATCTGAGAGGACTGTTTAGACATCTCATTAGCCTGAGATGACATTTTGTTGTTGTGGTGTGGGTGTGTGTGCGTGCGTGTGTGTGTATGTGTGTGTGTGTGTGTGTGTGTGTGTGTGTGTGTGTGTATGTGTCCGTGTGCGTGCGTGTGTGTGTGTGCGTGCGTGCGTGCGTATGTATGTGTATGTGGGGGGTTCGGTGCAGGCACACTTTCGTATTTTCCTCTGTCCGTATGACTAGGAGAGTTCGCAACGATGAGTTCACAGCGCACAGCGCCTTCTCCTATTTATGTGTGCTGGACAAGAATAGAACAGAACGAAAATCCTTTTGACAACAACAATAGCTTGGAGACAACATACAACTCACCATTTCAAACAATGAATGAAACTGAATATGAGAGAAATTACATGTAGTTTTCTTGCTATACCCACGTATATATATATATATATATATATATATATATATATATATATATATATATATATATATATATATATATATATATATATATATATATATATATATATATATATATATATATATATATGTATATATATATATATATATGTATATACATATATATATATATACATACATATATACATATATATATATATATATAGATATATATATATATATATATATATATATATATATATATATATATATATACATATATATTTATTTATATATATGCGTTGTGGTGTGTTCGCTCCTTATGTATGCTGGTCAAGAGTCAATTTGCGGTTAACTTTCCACTTTCTGTGAATATTCCACTTTCTGTTGCCTGCCATTTTTGAACGTGCTATTGTGAAACTATCGTGGAACTACTTCTAGTATTAACATGCTATCGTGGAACTACCTCTTGTATGAACATGCTATCGTGGAACTACTTATTGTATTAACATGCTATCGTGGAATTACTTCTTGTATTAACACGCTATAGTGGAACTACTTCTGGTATTAACATGCTATCGTAGAACTACTTCTTGTATTAGCATGCTATCGTAGAACTACCTCTTGTATTAACACGCTATCGTAGAACTACTTCTTGTATTAGCATGCTATCGTAGAACTACTTCTTGTATTAGCATGCTATCGTGGAACTACTTCTTGTATTAGCATGCTATCGTGGAACTACTTCTTGTATTAACACGCTATCGTAGAACTACCTCTTGTATTAACACGCTATCGTAGAACTACTTCTTGTATTAGCATGCTATCGTAGAACTACTTCTTGTATTAGCATGCTATCGTGGAACTACTTCTTGTATTAGCATGCTATCGTGGAACTACTTCTTGTATTAGCATGCTATCGTAGAACTACCTCTTGTATTAACACGCTATCGTAGAACTACTTCTTGTATTAGCATGCTATCGTAGAACTACTTCTTGTATTAGCATGCTATCGTGGAACTACTTCTTGTATTAGCATGCTATCGTGGAACTACTTCTTGTATTAGCATGCTATCGTGGAACTACCTCTTGTATGAACATGCTATCGTAGAACTACTTCTTGTATTAGCATGCTATCGTGGAACTACTTCTTGTATTAGCATGCTATCGTGGAACTACGTCTTGTATTAGCATGCTATCGTGGAACTACTTCTTGTATTAGCATGCTATCGTGGAACTACTTCTTGTATTAGCATGCTATCGTGGAACTACTTCTTGTATTAGCATGCTATCGTGGAACTACTTCTTGTATTAACATGCTATCGTGGAACTACTTCTTGTATTAGCATGCTATCGTGGAACTACTTCTTGTATTAGCATGCTATCGTGGAACTACTTCTTGTATTAGCATGCTATCGTGGAACTACTTCTTGTATTAGCATGCTATCGTGGAACTACTTCTTGTATTAGCATGCTATCGTGGAACTACTAATGTTTGCTTTAGCAATGTAGGGTTTTTGTGCGCCCAATAATGTATCCAACATTATTGGGATCAGTTCATTTCTTTTAGACCTTTTTACAGCACAGCTGATATAAGTTGCAACAGTTCGATTTGAACAATACCCAGACTAGAACCGCTTTAGAATACAAAGACTCCTTCACCAATCCATTAAAACAAGCTGTTGCCAATAACTAATAATGGTCTAATTCGTTTCCTTCTATATTGGTATTATATATGTAGTGACCGCCCCGCCCCGAAGTCAGCTTTGCCGCCATTTTTACGGAATAGTTTAGTTACAAATTCGTAAGTTTTTCGAGAATACGGATCCAGCGGAAGAGAGGAAGACCACTGGTGGAATGACCAGGTCAGGAACGATACCAGGCTCTCTGTTGACAGCAGAGAGACCAGAACGGAGGGGTGACACTTCCTGTAGGACAGCGAGGGATCACTAAGGCCTATGCCTTTAAGTTAATTAAGTCAATAGTGTGCGTTAGTTGCCGAACTGAACCAGTCTGTTGTAACATCTCATTGTAGCACGTCTATCCTCATAAAGCCATTTGACTTGTCGAAGGGAGACTGATCACCGTTTGCCTCCTATTGCGTCGTTCCTCTATTTACGAAACAGCTGCACGCAATAAATAAATACGCCAATTATTGAATGAAGACGGCGTTTGTTATAAGAAGACGTGCATCAAATTCTCATAAAATACTGCTGCGTGTCGCTCAAGCACATTTATTTGTATATGCAACATTTCTATCATAATGCAATTTAGTAAACACACTGCGCAGACTTGCACAATGAGAAAGCGTTTTGTCATATCCACACTGACAGGAGCGGACATTAATGTCTGGTCAAGGCTGATGAAGTGGAAGTGAAGAAACCATTAAGGCCACGTGCTGCCCATGACGTCGTCATAAAGGTGGAAGGGACGCACATTAAACCGACGCTCTGTATTCTCATCATGTGGAATTACAAAAGTCGTATTAATGTCCGTGACGTCACTATTGACGAAAACCGTAATGTGATGGAAGGCGACTTGGGGGTCAGATATCGTGTTTTTTGCTGATTGATTGCGTTTCACGGGTCCGCTTTAAAAAAAAATATACCAGCAACACCGTTTAATAAGAAATATACCAGCAACCCATTACGTTACATTATGACGATGAATACAACATGCACTGGACACTCGTTTATAGTAAATCTGTCCACTTATACCCCTGGACGATCATCAATTCATAGTAAGAACCGAAAGTCATTAAACCAATATTTAAGGTGGAACGTTCGCCAGAAATGAACTATAAACCGGGAAAGGATTGAACTACAAACCGGGAAAGGATTGCAGTCGAACTATTTCTTTGAACTATCGTTTTTTTCCAGACAACATTTCCGCTATTCTTACTGCATTGAACAACAGCACATTTCATGTGTCTTTCATGCTCGTATTGACTATGTTGTAACTGAAGTTAATTTCGTTTCATTGGAAGGTATTTGCAATTATTAAAACAATCAATGCCTTAATGGGATGTGTAATGTAATAATTGGGCAAGACGTACATTCGTGTGTATTTTGTCCCGGCATGGGGCTACTCTGGTTGGTTTTAAATATACGATTCTCAACCCTGACCTCCATGCTGTTTATCCTACGTTTTACAGCGTAGGCCTACAACGAAATGGGGTTTTGGGGGCTTTATCTGTAGATTTACAGATCGTTTTTATATTTAATGCCCGACGAAAGCACATTTATTCTTTGTTTGAAACAGCCTTTGAGTGGGCAGACACGGCCTCCACCCTGTCCAGCACATACTCTGTCCAGCACAGACCCTGTCCAGCATAGCAGGCGGTCGTGTCCACGCCTTAGAAGCAGGCATCCTTATGATTCCTTCGTTAAGAACGCACCAGCGATTTTGCCACACCCTATAGTTCCGATGCCAATTACGCGTTCATGTCGCCCACTACTCGACTCCGTGCAGTCATATTACAACGACAATAAAACGGGACAAGTGACCGTGAACGCAGTCACTGACGGACACGCTCAAGTGAGTTCATCGATCAAAGTATCACATGGCAGGGGCGGATTTTAACGGAACAAACGCGCCAATCAACGACGCTCTGCTCTAGACACAGCACTCCAACAACCTTCTGAGAATCAATAACGACATCGTTGACGTAAGCAACCAGTCACGTGGTGCCGAACTTTATAAGAAGATATTAAGAAGGAAGATTCGCCGAGTCTTAATCTGCGCAACGAATGCGCAAGGCGTGTTTTCGACTGGTCGCACGAGGTCGCTGAAACAACTTTTACAGGTTCGTGTTTTTTTACTAGTATTTGTATATAGTAGTTGCGTCTCTGAAATCTACGGAAAGACAAGTGTTATCACGTGGTTTACTTACATATATTGTCTTCTTCCGGAACACAAGCTGTGGACTCGGTGGTCAGATCCTCCCAGCACATCCTGGCAAGGCGGCTTTGAAGTTGTAGAGAAATTGTTAGGTCCTCAAATGTTATCTAGACGGTTTTTAAGCGAGTTGACACTTGGCGCAGTTACTAATTCTTCCGGTAGATCATTCCTCTAAGTTATAAGCATTCCTTTGAAGCGTTTTTTCGAGCACGTTCTAGCAAAATGTTCAAATACGACCCCTTGTTCTAGTCCTTGTTTTACCCGATGACTTAGGAAATACTTATTATTACATCAGTTAAGATTCAGGAAACATTGATAGGCACCATTTGGAGGAGCGTCATAAACATGTGTGGAAAACATGTTGCGGCAATGATTTCGAGCGAGGTTCCGCAGAGTACAAGCGGAAAGAGATATGGACTAGGGTTCGTAAAGACCTTGCATTAAAAACATGGACTCGATCTGACACGTTCACGATGGCAAAGACAACTTTGCACAGGTTTTTAATTTCATGTTCTGAAAATATGTTCACGCCTGGGTGACATTCGCCGCATTTAATCATGGCTCCTAAACCCAGGAAGATCCTTGTACTAATTATTGATGCACGTACAACTTAATAATAATAATAATAATAATAAAATAATACAAAGATGATATGCAATAATTCACCTGAAAATTAGGTTGATGTTACGCGTCAACGATATTGCTATTCACAGTTAATTCATATTTAGTATGTATTATTCGTTGTTGTTTACCAGATATTTGAAAATGTATGTTTTCGTGCTGATGAATTCGTAATAGTTCAGTGGATTTAAGTAAATGGGACACTAGTAAGTATCAGTATTCGCGAACTTTATACCAGAAACGCATGTGTGGTGCTTAAATCGGCAAGACGAGGAAGATTGATCGCAGGCAAAAGCTATAAAACACAATGTTTGAATCAGGTCATAAAACGCAGGCTTCAGTATGTTGGCATCATGCCACCCGCTAGGTGACAGCAACATCCGTTTACAACCCAAGTTATATGATAGATAGAAGATAATATAATATAAAATAAAATATGATAAGATAAGATAAGATTAGATAAAATAAGATAAACGAAGATAAGATAAACATGTAAAAGTATAAACTTACAT
>BSQZ01000007.1:8307500-8310000 GCA_033239005.1 Lamellibrachia satsuma
ATGTTTCCGTCGGGCGACCCAGTCTACTTCTATGCAACGACAATGATATTGTGGATTTCATCAGGTGGCTGTACACTATTTTAATAAACCGAATCTCATTGCATCACATGACTGAATGCATGCTCAATATAACAACAAATGGACGAACATATTAAGCTCGATACAAAGCCTAATTCGCCCAGGTAAAATAATACAATCTTCCACCACGTTGCAAAACGCACTTCGAATGAAACTTCGTCTATGCTAATAATCATTTTGTTTCTGTGCAGGTGCCCTCGTAGAGATGCGCTGTTTCTCCTGCGAAGATGAACTGGTCCAGCTGGACGAACAGACAGGCAGACGTCACACGGACAGCTGCGACTTTTACACAGCCGATAACTCCGTCTGCTCCTCCGGCCAGGTCTGTCAGGCGACCGCAGAATTGTGTGAAATGCCCATCCAGAGCAAGAACGAGCTACTGTTAAAATCTGAGCAATCGGTGTCTTTGTATTCCTGGTCGATATATAGATATCATACTCATTTCGCGATAAATAAAACCTATCTAGTATCCATATTGACATGCTCGGTCAGTTGTAACGAATATGTTATTTGTGACCGGATACGGAAACAAATCGGCGAAAAAGGACAAAAGTGGTTCGGTTATATGTACTATGACACAATGTTGTTTACACCTTTACAACTAGTCCAATCGATTGAAAATTTCAGAGTTGTGACGATAAGATATTTGTACATATTCTGTGTTCCTTGTCTGGGTATGAATAAGGCTATGCAATACCGTACAAAACGTGTCAGTACGTTGATGCGTTTTACACTTACAGCGTTATTTAATCCAACCTCGTTCCCAGTAGTCATAAAGTCAGATGAAATCGAGAGTATCGGTACATTATTGTAGATATCGATACAATAGTCATTAATTTCTGTCGCCGCAGGTCTGTCAAACAACGCTCAACTACGGCACCAGTGGCTCCGACAATGTAAAGGTGTCCAAGCGCTGCGAGGCGAGATCAAGCTGTCAGTCGAAGGAGGTAAACTATCATCATTGCTACTATTACTGGTAGTGTCGTTCCCATTTTGTGATCTGGGAGTTTTGGGATTTAGTTCTTCTTCTGTTCGCCAGATGGTATGTCAAGAAGAAAATTTATGTTAATTAGTTTTCCAACTTGCTGCACCTTTTCACCAACTGGGGATCCGTTGTAGAATCTGAACGTGGATACATGTAAGGACAGCACCGACCCGTCGTGTACATACTGCTGTGAAGGCTCCTTCTGCAACCGGGCCCACGACATTCCGGACATCAGTAAGTACGACAGGGCGACATCTAGTCGCTTAGAACAAATACTGCAAAACTTCGAGCAACTCCAAGTAAGCACTGGGACCGTCTACCCTTTCGTGTCGCACTCGAGGTTAATATTTATCTGAAGTGATTCGTAAAAACATCGATGTAAATACTGACTTTTTATTTGTATTCATTCAATCGTATCCTGTTGAGAGGTAGTTAGCATAATCAGTAGTCGAGCCGCTTTGGCTCATGAGAGATGTCCACAGCAAGTTACACATTTACCCCCTGTGTGAGATATTTTACTTCCCCTGGCATAGACACCAGGGAGAAGGGACCAACGGCTCTTCCTAAAGACGCTGACAAAGTGGGGTGAACGAAATTCTTTAACATTCCTCTATGTGTGTATGTCTGCCTGTAAGTTTGTCTGTCTGTCTGTCCGCGCCTCTTTTACACATACGTGTGTTGACCAGAATGGATCAACCCCGAAGATCCGTGCAATGACAACCAGTGCCAGAATGGGGCTACATGTAAGGCTCTGATGGACAACACCTACGAATGCCAATGCCAGAGCGGAACTAATGGCGTCCACTGCGAAAATGGTGAGTGAAGGGATTACCCACATTAGAGTAAGGTAAGAGACAAAGTTCATATAAGTAAATGGGATGTCAAACTTGCATTGTTTCACTCTTAGTGTTCTCATTTGAACACATCTCAATTGCAGTAGATCATAAAAGGTCCTGGAAAACCTCATTTATAAATTCCCGTGTATATTAAATAACTTCGAAGTATACGAAATTATAATATTGTGTGTAAAGTGAAATGGTTACCTGGGTCTGCGACAATATGTCCGATATAAACACCTGCACATCACACGCGATGGCTGTAAAACCAGTAAAACAGATATGGGTGTCACAACAGCGAATGTGCACGGGTTTGGTACTTTTAAATTAACATGTGGCGACACCAAGCGGGTTATATTACCATTGACTTAGTCGCCATATTTCTAGCAGCACACTGTATTCGGGTTATTATTAGACAGCAACCTTACTGCGATCAACGAACATTCTGCATACATAAGTAACTGAACAATATTAATTAATACGTCATTCAAAGTTCTACATGTGTATTTAATCTAACGGGGACATAAATAGTAGCAACGGTTGATCATCTGGGAATACTATTAATATGGGGTGCCACCTGGTGTAATAAATAATTACGTTG
>BSQZ01000007.1:8315000-8420000 GCA_033239005.1 Lamellibrachia satsuma
CACGGACTACGGTCTAGTGGTGGAGAATGACGGCGAGTGGACGTCCATCGTAAAGATCCCCGACTCTTTCCACGGCAAGGTGCACGGTCTGTGCGCGGACGCCGACGGCAACTCCGCGAACGACCTGACAACGAAAGGAGGTGTCAACGTGAACGGCCAAGATAACGTGTACACGTTGGTCGGCGACAGCTACCAGGTTATGGAAAACATAACGTGAGTGCCGCTCGTTCATTACGTAACAACACTTGACTTGTTTGACTGTTTTTTAATATAATTAATATAAATTGTCATATATTTATTTATTATATAATTAATATATTTATTTTCACATGATTAATAATAATTTGATCTGAGTAATAATATTTAGTATTTTAATAAATTATGATCGTCTGAGAGCAATATTGATTGATCGGGTGCTATATACATACTTTTATTATTGTTATTATCGCAGTGGCCAAACCTCTTTTATAAAGGTCACATATAGGAGGGCTTTCAGTTTTGTTGTTGAGAGAAATGCAGTAACAATGTTAATGATGATAATGATGTTAATAATTATAATACGTTGAGCTATAGAACATTAACATGTGCGTTATTATTATGTAAACCAACACGTTTTTATGCATTGATGCTGAGATCATTGATCTCAGTGGGATGTCGAGATCATTGATTTCAGCGAAATGTTGAGATCATTAATCTCAGTGGGATGTTGAGATCATTGATCTCAGTGGGATGTTGAGATCATTGATCACAGTGGGATGTTGATTTGTTGGCCAGAAACACGTGGCATGAATTTCCACTGTAGACAACATTCCGAATAAGTGAAGGACTGACAACTTGCATTATCTCTGCTAGCATTGTCTTTGAAAGCCTGAACTTTATCATAAGATGTGCGTTTAAACAACAGTACGGACAACGTTCACCATAATGTTTGCACACACCATTCACCATGTAATGTTTGCACACAGTTGCGGCAGCCCGTACAACGACACGGTGATCACGTGCTCGGAGGACATGACCACCCTACTGAACGAAGACGGCTACTGCAACCTGATCACGCGGCGAGATGGCGTGTTCGGCGAATGCAGCATCGCTTACATGGCTGCGGCCGGCGACTTCTGGGACACGTGTCGCTTCGACGTGTGTGCCAACACTGAAAACTTGGCTCGTGCCAAGATGGCCGCGTGCAGGAACTTGGAGGCCTTCGCGAAGATGTGCGCCGAGTTGGGCTACGTGGGAATCGACTGGCGAGGCGTGGCCAACTGTCGTAAGCACCGGTTTCTTCGTCCCTATTTATGGAAGGATAGATGCATTTTGTGTCTATAAAATAATAGCACCCATAGTAATGATACCACGTCAGTCCTAAATATTTACGTTTGTATCAATATTCCACTTACTTATCCTTTTTGTTGGTGCATATAGCCACCCAGTAACAGCCACTCAGTAACAGCCACCCAGTAACAGCCACCCAGTAACAGCCACCCAGTAAAAGCCACCCAGTAACAGCCACCCAGTAACATCCACCCAGTAACAGCCACCCAGTAACAGACACCCAGTAACAGCCACTCAGTAACATCCACCCAGTAACAGCCACCCAGTAACAGCCACCCAGTAACAGCCACCCAGTAACAGCCACCCAGTAACAGACACCCAGTAACAGCCACCCAGTAACAGCCACCCAGTAACAGACACCCAGTAACAGCCACCCAGTAACAGCCACCCAGTAATAGCCACCCAGTAACAGCCACCCAGTAACGTCCACCATTTCGTACGATCTGAAGCTGTGTTCTCTGCCATCCTCCAGGAAGTCCATCCCGAGTTAGTTCCTCGCTGTTTCATAGTCCTTCGCCACGTATATATATATATATATATATATATATATATATATATATATATATATATATATTCATACTACATGGTGTGCAATTGCATTAAAACAATATATAACACTCACTTTTACCCACACTTGGAGCAAGAGGACTGTCATATCCGGGCAAGTTGGCGGTAGAAAACCGTAATCCTGAATCAGTTTTTAAGTAAAACTACACAACATATGGTCTCCCGTCCATTAACACGACTTGTTCCAAACGGCGTTCGTGTCTTGTGTGTGTTTCAGCGATGGACTGCGGAGTTAACATGAACTATGCCGTATCGGCGTCGGCATGCAGTCCGACATGCGAGAACCCGAACGCTGCCCAAACTTGCAGTCTGCCCGACACGGAGAACTGCGTTTGCTCGTCCTCCGACATGGTCGTCAAGGATGGCGACTGCGTGCCGGCCAGCCAGTGCGGCTGCACTTACAATGGACGCCACTTCGACGTACGATCTACTCACTCTGTTCCAGAAAATATTCATTGGCTAACTGACACGGGGTTTCGTATAATTAAAATTCCCTAATTCTCAGAGTTTTTTATTTCAAATTTAATCTAAATTAACACTGTTGTGGTTCATGTTTGAATATTTATTGCTACAGGAATAATCTTTATTGCTGTAGTAACAATATTTTGCCACCAGAAATTGTGTACAAAGCATGAATTTGAAAGTGAACATCGTTGTCAATTAAGCATACATTCAATGCCGTGCCTTGACATATTAATACGGGTTCTAGTTTTATAAATTAAAATTGTATACCACCTACACAGCTTATTAACTTATTTCAATAATCAAACGTAATTGCCGCTATGTCAGATCGATGATTTAACCCCAGGGGTGGAACGGATAAACCACAATTATTCTACTGCGAATACGTTGTTACGAGAGAGGCACGTTTTAGGGCGTCCGGAACGAAACCCAGTTTATGTGCGTCTAACTATGATCTGACATTAAGGGACCCTCAATTCGATTTTTTATTCGTCTAATTTCAAAGCCATCTTGCAAAAAATCCTGCGACTGCGAATGTTATTTAAACTATTCACACACTATATTTGGACATCAACGAACCGGATTCGCGATTGGCGAAGTCAATTGAGGATGGAGTTTTAAGTCGTGAAAATCGCATTGTTTTGTAGATCGGAGAGTCGTGGAACAGCGTCGACTGCGACACTAGGTACACGTGCGAGACCTGCGACTCCTGCCCGATGCCCGTTGGCGTGGTGGTCAACGCGCCATACTCCTGCGGCGCCGGGCTCGTCTGCAAGGACGAGGATGGCATCGGCATCTGTCTGGCAGGTGAGCACATCCACCGTTTATCACTCAATTTGATTGTCTTTGATCGTTGGATGAGGTAACTTGCAAAAATGTGAATAGCCTATTGCTATAGTAAATAGAGCCGGACCACTTTTGTCTCTTTTTTCGCTGAATTGTTAGCGGATCCTATAAAAAAATGTGAATAGCCTATTGTCGTAGTATATAGAGCCGGACCACTTTTGTCTCTTTTTTCGCTGAATTGTTAGCGGATCGTATACAAAATATGAATAGCTTATTGCCATAGTATATAGAGCCGGACCACTTTTGTCTCTTTTTTGCTGAATTGTTACGGGATCCTATAAAAAATGGCTTAGCAAGATGATGTTTGGCAAACACAAAATTATACATTTGCAAAAACTGAGGACGGACTTGTGGCACGTCTTGGCTGTTCTGAATGTCCCAGGAATAACGGGAGGCATCGTTATAGCAACTACGTCGGGTCGCCTCATGTTGTCGTTTCGCTTGTTTGCAGTGGAAGAGTGCACCGGGAACATGGTGTTCAAGGCGTCGACATCGCCTTGTCTGCCGACGTGCGCCGACCCGAACGCGCCGGCCAACTGCGCCCAGGCAGCGGCCCCGGGCTGCGGCTGTGCCGACGACTCGATGGTCGTCACCGAGGGAGAGTGTGTGTCGGCAGCCACCTGCCCTTGCATCGACCCGATCACAAGCAAAGAATACTCGGCAAGTGAACTTTTCGACATGTCTTTGTATTCATCGTGATTCCCTTTATAAAGCGGTGAGGCAAAACAATTATTGTGCAACTGTCATGTTCCACTGCTTACAGACGGCAACTTTCCACTCTTGATTGTGGTCCGCTGCAGTACCACACTGTCTGAAATTGTCAGCGCGTATATTGCTATTCCTAAGTCCTGTTCTTTTACAGTAACAGTTACAAATTGAATAACAGCTACCATTTTTCAGACCATTTAACTAATTTGTCTAGATATTTTTTTAAAGTTGTTTATCACCATCAGCGTTAACTTTTCTAAACACGTTTGTGTAAATATCAAATATCAATAGGTTACTGGTTATGTTGTCGTCCAAATCATTGATATATATTAAGAATAATAAAGGTCCTAATACTGATACTTGTGGTGAGGTACCAAAACTGTCAATCAGCCATTGCTCAACCCAATCAAATATGCCATCCCCGATACCATAAGCTTTTAATGTAAGCAGTAATCTTTGATGTGGCAGATCATATCTACTGGTGATCCCTCGTCTATCCACTTAGTCATTTCTTCCACAAAAAACACCCATAACTTATTTGTAAATCATGAGCTCGCTTTTAGAAATCCATGTTGAGATGAATTTAATAATTTATGCCCAACAAGGAAGTCCACCATATGGTCTTTAATTAACCTTTCTAATAATTTACAAATCACTGACGTTAAACTCACTGGTCTGTAATTCTCTAACTTATTCTGGAACCCTTTTTAAATAATGGTACGGTGTTTGCTTCTTTCCATTCAAAAGGAACAACTCATTCTTTTAACTGTTTTACTGTTTCCGTTAGTAGTTTTGGAGGAATACCATCCACTCCCGGTGATTTATTATCATTCACTGCCTTTATTTTCTTAGCTACCATTTCTGAAGTTACCAGTTAACTGCCCTAAATAGTCAGATGTAGCTTCCTGAAATTTAGCATCTGGAACTGGTGATGAACTAATATCCTCTCTGGTAAACACTGAACTGAAGTAACCATTTAGGTCTTCCGCCATTAAAAACCCTTGTGATATTATATTTCCAGCACTCTCTTCTAGAGGTCCAACCTTGTCTTGTACGTTTTGTTTACTCCCGACATATGCATAAAACTCTTGCTGTCATTTTTATGGTACATGCTAGTTTTTGCTCATAGCTTCTTTAAGACTGTCTAATTTCAGTCGTAGCTGCATTAATATCTAGGTTGCGTCATATATTCCGGCAGCACATGCAAGCAAATTATGTGGTTAACCCAGAATTTGTCCTATGTCAAATTGTAAACTTAGTTAAGTTTCTCCGTCTCGGAACACTTGCAGTTGAACGTAGTTTTAAATTGAGACATCAATGACGCAAAGGGCTTTGTAAACATAACAATTCCAATAATCCAGAACAAATTAAGTGTGGCTGAGTGAGTCATATCTTCACTTGGAGTATCGCCAAAGACACGGAAAGATATTTTTTTAGTATTTTACCGGTTGAAATTTTGCAATAATTTGTAATTCCAATTTGTTTGTTTTTTGATAGGGTGTGGGTGGCTTGGGTAAATCTTAATCAATATTTTTGGAACATTTGATTTTTAAAAATATTTACATAGCCCCTAAGGCAGGTACTGCGATACCCACATCCACCATAATTGCTTATCTTGTGTGTTGATGTCTCAACGACAGATCGGCGAATCATGGTTGAGCGGTGACTGCGCCGATTCGAATACCTGCCAAGTATGCAGTTCGTGCACCCGTCCCGTCGGCGAAATAGTCAAGACCAGCTTCTCCTGTCCCAGCGGCGAGACTTGCAAAGCCGTGGACGGCGTAGGGTCGTGCCAGTCTGGTAAATATCAACAACTCGGGTCGAATAATAACTTGAAAAAATAATATTCTGAGAAAGATAAATGAATTGAATAAATTAACTAACCGATTGTGTGAATGCTAGCAGCGTGAATATGTTTTAAAATAAAAAATCTCAGAAGGGCGGATTACACATAGCATAGCATAGCACAGTATCGTACGGTATGGTATGGTATGGTATGGTATAGTATGGTATAATATAGTATAGTATAGTATAGTACAGTACAGTACAGGACAGTATAGTATAGTATAATATAGTATTGTATAGTATAGTATAGTATAGTATAGTATAGTAGAGTATAGTATAGTATAGTATAGTATAGTGTATGAATAATCGTTTGATTGTCCATAAACCAATGGCTTAAGCCTTTTGGGGCATTTCTTTTGGATGACTATCTTGTTTAATCTTATGAAATATTGTTAAATATTTTTTTTAACCTGATTAAGCAATGGTAAATCATACTTCATTTTGTTAAATTGTGATAAACATGTACACAACATGTGAACAAACTACTACTACTACTGCTGCTGCTGCTGCTGCTGCTGCTGCTGCTACTACTACTACTACTACTACTACTACTACTACTACTACTACTACATTGTTATTATAATTTAAACTCGCGAAGCGCAGAATGTAAACAACACCGTATATGATATATAAAAGCACACGATCGTGACATTATACAGGACAGATTTTGTTTTGTCACCACAATAGTAAATCTTTTAGCACATAACATAAGAAATGTCGCGTATTGTCTTTAACACATCTCGCCGAAATATTCGTGACCGTTGGCGTCGCCGTTGCAGCGAACGCCTGTCCGCCGAACATGGAGTTCCGTCAGGACGTGCTGCCATGCCTCCCGACATGTTTCGTGTCAGACGCCGACTACGAGGAGAACTGCGAGCTTGACAGGACTGACACGTGTGTCTGTTCGAATGATTGGGATGTCTACTGGAACGCCACAGCCGGGTGCATTGATGCGTATATGTGCCCGTGTGAAGAATACGGAGAGGTGTTTGAGGTACGATTTTCCTTATTGAAAAACACTTCCGCTTTCTCTATCCCTATTCTCCATTTCTCCCCCTTTTCCTCCCCGACCAGCCATGGGCTGTGCTGCAATGCCGGGCTTATCCCGATCCACCCTGTTCCGCATGTTATGGTCACCCTGTTCAACATGCAATAACATGGTGTAAACATGTCATGGTCACCCTGTTCAACATGCAATAACATGATGTAAACATGTCATGGTCACCCTGTTCAACATGCAATAACATGATGTAAACATGTCATGGTCACCCTGTTCAACATGCAATAACATGATGTAAACATGTCATGGTCACCCTGTTCAACATGCAATAACATGGTGTAAACATGTCATGGTCATCATGTTCAACATGCAATAACATGATGTAAACATGTCATGGTCACCCTGTTCAACATGCAATAACATGATGTAAACATGTCATGGTCACCCTGTTCAACATGCAATAACATGATGTAAACATGTCATGGTCACCCTGTTCAACATGCAATAACATGATGTAAACATGTCATGGTCACCCTGTTCAACATGCAATAACATGGTGTAAACATGTCATGGTCACCCTGTTCAACATGCAATAACATGGTGTAAACATGTCATGGTCACCCTGTTCAACATGCAATAACATGATGTAAACATGTCATGGTCACCCTGTTCAACATGCAATAACATGATGTAAACATGTCATGGTCACCCTGTTCAACATGCAATAACATGGTGTAAACATGTCATGGTCACCCTGTTCAACATGCAATAACATGGTGTAAACATGTCATGGTCACCCTGTTCAACATGCAATAACATGGTGTAAACATGTCATGGTCACCCTGTTCAACATGCAATAACATGGTGTAAACATGTCATGGTCACCCTGTTCAACATGCAATAACATGGTGTAAACATGTCATGGTCACCCTGTTCAACATGCAATAACATGATGTAAACATGTCATGGTCACCCTGTTCAACATGCAATAACATGGTGTAAACATGTCATGGTCACCCTGTTCAACATGCAATAACATGGTGTAAACATGTCATGGTCATCATGTTCAACATGCAATAACATGATGTAAACATGTCATGGTCATCCTGTTCAACATGCAATAACATGATGTAAACATGTCATGGTCATCCTGTTCAAAATGCAATAACATGGTGTAAACATGCGATTCGACTCCAGTCCAGTCTCCAAATAAAACAAGTGGTTCACTGAAACTCATCTAAGCGGTTTATCTGTTAGAACTGATGTTATATATGCTATAAGATATTATTTTACGATAAAACCGTAAATGTTCACCATACATGTGAGGTTTGTCGTGTTGTTGCAGAGAGATGATAGTTGGTACAGCGACGGTTGCACGACACTTAACACATGTACCGACTGCGACGACTGCGCTCGGACTGTCGGCCAGATACAGGTTCAAGACAACTTTGACGGCTCCTCATTATGCGGTCCTGGCGAGGTGTGTCAGACGCTCTTCGGCATAGAAACGTGCGGACCACGTAAGGACAACCCTTCTATTCCCCGTTAGTTGACATAAGTTGCTGTAGGACGGTCTGCTCTCATAGATCCCCACTCGTGTCTGCGTTTTGCCGTTCTGACCAGATCTTCTTCCCCATCCTTGCCTTTTTCCATCCAATAAAGGTTCAATAAAAATGGAATGCAACGTGTGACGTAGCCCGTGTAGAACCGATCACTGCCATTAAACGAGACAGCATGCGTTTGATGACGTAACTGATGACATAATAATTGTATTTTAACATCATTTGCATTCAAATACGAATGAAATTCTAATAACTGTTCTTTTGTTCTTGTTCTAATTAATACTTCGACACTCGGCACATTCTACTTCTCATTATATGCACTGCCAGATATGCATATCAGTTATTGTTACCGAATGTGGATAATAAGTTTTGTTGAGCTTTTACGTCATAACTCAGAAGGGGACAGTTAACTTATGTAGTAATGCGAAAACCAAGTTATGACACCAAGTTATCTTGCCGTGTCATGCGTTTGAGTCACAGGAGTGTTGTTATTTAAAACGGATTAGCTATTTTCAGACCAAAACACCATAACATGTAAAGCAATATTCATGTTGAGCTTTCATCTTAGGCCACGGACAATGCGAAAACAGGCAAATTACGATAGATAAATAAAATGAAGCGTGTTAGTAATGCGTATTCTCATGACATAAGTTTCGTGAACCTAAAGCTATTTGTTCAATTGATTTAGCCCGTCTCGAATCAGGTTCGTTGATGTTCATATATGTAGTGTATGCGTATCACTTAAATATCATCGAGAGAAATGACTTTGATGATGATCGAGTAACTCGCGAATGTGTAAATAGCTTTATGTCATTGTATGTTGATTTTTGACCGGACCCGGTAAACAAATTATTAGTTTGCCCGATGATTTCACCAAAACTAAACAACAAATGTGCACAATCGAACAACATGTCGTAGTAGATACCAGGCAGGTTTGATTTTTCGCGAAAGCAACCTGAAATGAGATGAGGAAGACATTTTATTGATGCAATGGCTATTCTCTTGCTATAGCGGTCGTGGTCGGCGGCTGGGGCAGCTGGACGGTTTGGAGCGCCTGCACTGACAGCTGTGGCATGGGAGTCCAGACTCGGTCGAGACTCTGTGACAACCCGCCACCCGCTAACGGCGGAAGCGACTGCATTGGTTCGGCGATGGACAATCGAGAGTGTGTCTGCGAGTGGAACTTTGTACCGAGCGGTAAGTGAACACGTAATACGGAACACCCTCGGAGCCGGCGTTCTCACCAGTTAGAACATACTGACCTTTCTAGCGATCGGATCATTTACCATCTGTCTAAAGAGTGTACTTTAATATATTAATTACAATCGACATAGCAAAAAGGTTAAGACAGGATTAGGTTAATTATTCTGTATATTATTCACATTGTAAAACCAATACACTACTACTGACATGGTTGATGTATTCCTGCATTTTACGTAGGATATTCGTCGTATTGTGATTTAAGAACGGCAGTAGAAACAAGGGTACAAAACAGCATAGTTAAGGAACTGTGTAGGTTGTATATGAGAAAATACTCATTCTCACAAAGGACGACAATTGAATGGAACACAGTGTATAATAATTGTGTTACCTGTGTGAATATGTACAACTGGGCATAGGCCCTGGTAAGGACGGGTTACACATTTGTGACACACTGAAGAACTCTTCATAAGCCAAAGACTTTCTAGTCGATATGCCATCTTGAGCTTGTTGCTGTGGAATCCGGTTAAATCGTATCAACAATCTGCGTGTGTTTTCAGTTCACTGCAAGACATGCATATCAACGAACAACATAATTGGTTACGTGAGGGACGAGTGTCGGTGCGGACGGTACTACCAGTGTGAGCTGTCTGACTCCGGGGCGTGGTCGGCCGTCAAGCGAGACTGCCCCCCCTGTCTCTTCTGGAACGAGGAGGAAATCTCTTGCAGTATCCGAGTGCCTGGCTGCGTGGCGCCATCCACCCCGAAGCCCAATACGAGTAGGCCACTAACGCATCACGATGCTTTATATAAAGTGGACTCCGCTTAACTGAATCGCGGATGACAGAATCATCCGCTTAGTAGAATCTAACATATACGACTGAGTCATTCCCCATTCCGCCACTTAAGTGACCCAGCCGCTTAATATAAACCGATTGTAAAGTGTTAGTGTAGTCCACTGTACTAGCGCCACTTTAAGTTGCCATCTAATTGTGAAGTGTAAGGAGTGGTCTACTGTACTAGCATCACTTTAAGTTGCCCTGTATTTGTGAAGTGTTAGGCGTGGTCTACTATACTAGCATCACTTTAAGTTGCCCTCTAATTGTGAAGTGTAAGGTGTGGTCTACTGTACTAGCATCACTTTAAGTTGCCCTGTATTTGTGAAGTGTTAGGCGTGGTCTACTATACTAGCATCACTTTAAGTTGCCCTCTAATTGTGAAGTGTAAGGCGTGGTCTACTGTACTAGCATCACTTTAAGTTGCCCTGTATTTGTGAAGTGTTAGGCGTGGTCTACTATACTAGCATCACTTTAAGTTGCCCTCTAATTGTGAAGTGTAAGGTGTGGTCTACTGTACTAGCATCACTTTAAGTTGCCCTGTATTTGTGAAGTGTTAGGCGTGGTCTACTATACTAGCATCACTTTAAGTTGCCCTCTAATTGTGAAGTGTAAGGTGTGGTCTACTGTATTAGCATCACTTTAAGTTGCCCTGTATTTGTGAAGGGTTAGGCGTGGTCTACTATACTAGCATCACTTTAAGTTGCCCTCTAATTGTGAAGTGTAAGGTGTGGTCTACTGTATTAGCATCACTTTAAGTTGCCCTGTATTTGTGAAGTGTTAGGCGTGGTCTACTATACTAGCATCACTTTAAGTTGCCATCTAATTGTGAAGTGTAAGGCGTGGTCTACTGTACTAGCATCACTTTAAGTTGCCCTGTATTTGTGAAGTGTTAGGCGTGGTCTACTATACTAGCATCACTTTAAGTTGCCCTCTAGTTGTGAAGTGTAAGGTGTGGTCTACTGTATTAGCATCACTTTAAGTTGCCCTGTATTTGTGAAGTGTTAGGCGTGGTCTACTGTACTAGCATCACTTTAAGTTGCCCTGTAATTTAAAGTGGATCCCATGTGTTAGAAAACGAAGCTTACATTACTGTCAACAATATATTAATATAATATTATTAAGTATATACGACAAAGTATGTTCTGCATATTGGAATTCTGCCGTACCATTGTGGTGCGAGAGTCGAAAGTCAAGAAGCTATGTTGTTGCTGCTGTGTAAAACTGACGCTCTAGTAATTTCGAAGAATATCATCATTCACTAATTGTCCATTTGGCATAATACTGTGCTTTTGAATGTGGGCAAAGTTTATTAACATAACTCCAATGTGTTAATAATTCCCTCTTGAAGTCACGTCGGCGTCTCAAGAAGTGGTTGAGCCAACTTTTTACGATAATTCTGGTTGTTCACCATAATGTAATGTTGCTGCAGTTCCGGTGTCACAGAATTACTTGTTAGCAGTGACTGGCCACAGCGACCAGTACTCAGTGTTGTTGCAGCTCCGGTGTCACACTGTTACTTGTTAGCAGTGCCTGGCCACAGCGACCAGTACTCAATGTTGTTGCAGCTCCGGTGTCACATTGTTACTTGTTAGCAGTGCCTGGCCACAGCGACCAGTACTCAATGTTGTTGCAGCTCCGGTGTCACATTGTTACTTGTTAGCAGTGCCTGGCCACAGCGACCAGTACTCAATGTTGTTGCAGCTCCGGTGTCACATTGTTACTTGTTAGCAGTGCCTGGCCACAGGGACCAGTACTCAGTGTTGTTGCAGCTCCGGTGTCACATTGTTACTTGTTAGCAGTGCCTGGCCACAGCGACCAGTACTCAATGTTGTTGCAGCTCCGGTGTCACATAGTTACTTGTTAGCAGTGCCTGGCCACAGCGACCAGTACTCAATGTTGTTGCAGCTCCGGTGTCACAGAGTTACTTGTTAGCAGTGCCTGGCCACAGCGACCAGTACTCAATGTTGTTGCAGCTCCGGTGTCACATAGTTACTTGTTAGCAGTGCCTGGCCACAGTGACCAGTACTCAGTGTTGCTGTTGCAGCTCCGGTGCCGAAGTGTTACTTTTTAGCAGTGCCTGGTCACAAAAACCAGTACTCACAGCCAACACTTGGAGGACAACGATCTATCATAACGTGTTCACCAGGCACCGAGTTCGTCCAAGCCAAATGCATCTGCGTGGCGATGCCTCCAGGTAGGTATTTTAAAAAACGAATTTGTAAGGACACACCGCGTACTGTAGCAGGTTGCTTAGAAACCGAATAGTTGATCGCGTATTTCTTATGTAAATCATCAGTTAGTAAAGCTGATGCAGTGGCACAAACATAAATGGAAAACACGTTAGTAAAGCAAAACCGCTGAGCCTTTATCAGTTGACACGTGGTAAAATGATGCAGGTATGGACCAATGACACCCAGGCTGTTGCACGGCAAGAACCCAATGGAGGTGCAGTGTTTATACTATACAGCACTCAGTCTTCATCATATATCATATCTACTAAATAACTTCAGGTATTGAGTGTAATAAATGTACAATGGATTAAAATATGTGCCTCACTAATGTGACTGTTAAATAACTATAATGATATGTAGGATGCGGGTGGCAAGCGTATGCCTAAATTAAGTCAATCTAGTACTCTACATGTATAAACCCCTAACAGCATAAACTCAACAGTCAACAATGTTGTCTATTTCACATATGTATTGCCCAAGGCATTGCCTGACTAGCCTAGTTGTCATTGCACTGTTGTTTACAAACAAGTCTTGGACACTACTCAATACACAGGTCTCTAGGGAATACACAGCCACCTCTTAGAGCAATTAATCAATAACTTCAAAGGGAGAGAGGGCACCAACCTGATCCTGGCTAAAGTTATCTAATACCTTATTATACGCACAATATATCTATGCACAATGTATATCAAATATTATAACATATTAACTATAACACTAGCACCACTAAACATGATCGAAACTGAACTTTCTGAAGTGTTCTATACATGTATCAGCTAATGAATAAACTACCCACACAGTAAATACAACTAACAACAGGAGAAATAGTCAGCACTACGTGCCCTTAAACAAGATTAGTTTTGTCGTACTAAGTCTCTATACAATACCGTGAATATTAAATAATTTAAGGGATTCATCACACTTACGTAATTTACTTTAAATTTGCACATAAATGTCCCAAATGCAATGATGTCTAAAACTGTTGTTTCTAAATTGATGGTACTAATGCATGTTCATGCTGACAGTCAACTAAACTATTTTTGTACAATTGAGGATTCCCACTTGTGAAACGAGATGTTAGATCCTGGCTTGTGTCGATTCGTACAGCTGTAAGCCACACAGGAAATAACCACATTAGTTTTCCCACAACTGTCTCCAACAAGCCTCCATTTGTTTTGGAGAGTTTAACACTAATGCACTCTGCTCACTCCAGTATGAACAACCCACCTGCCCACACTTACAACACCACTGCTGGGACCACACTCACCCAAATGATTAATCAGTCTGGTGGCCATGCCCCATTAAGAACAAATGACAATGACAAATCTTCAAGTTAATTGGTTTCCTGTTTTGCGTACGAGGATATTCTGCAGATGGTAAACATATCAACGCTGCACGACAGGCGCAATGCGATATGTAAAGCGTATTTCGGTAGAATGAGGCGTGGTGACCACAAACTGAATAAGCTACTACCGGACACTCGAACGGTTTCATATGCTCTAAGATCATTTAACGAGCTACCCGTTCCAATGGCTAACACAAATCGCTACAAAAACGCGTTAATATCATGGTGTTTGGTATACTGTCGAAACACTTAAATGGTTTACTAGGTATGGTTTAACATACATTTTTAATATCTAAAGTAATTTATTTATTTTCAGTTTAAAGTAATTTAATTATGTTGAATAATACAATGAACTGTATTAACGTAATTATAATGATACAGTCACTTTTAATATAAACTGCCTCCTATTGAGTGGGTTGCGTTCACTGTTCGTTTTAGTGAAAGTATACAAATGTAATTTTAATTTACTTGCATTACTGTGCAATAATTATTTTAACGTAATTTCCGGTGTTTTGTAAAAGAATTATACATGCGTGGCTTTGTGCATTTTAACGTGACTGTATATACAATCCAACTGATTCTGATTCTGATTCTGTTCATTCATGCGTCACTGCCTATCTCACCTCTTTATTCCATGAACCAGGCGACGTCTCCGTGGATGATTCAAATACTCTGAAATCAGTGCAATTAGTATGCCAGATCATCATTGTAATTTTCTGTGCTGTATTTTTCACAACACAGAGGTTATGTCGACAAGTGCCTGTGCTTACAGTCGCGAGCTTTGTGTAGTTGCAGCGCCCACACCGACACGGGAAATCACGTGCGTCAACTTCGACTCCGGCTATAACGGCTTCGGATCAACAAACTGGGTGTGGATCGATGCAATCAACATGAAACGACGTAGCGGCAAGATCGGACGGGCAGCGTTCTTCAGGCGCCGGCGCCGCGCACACCTCGAGATCCCGCGTTTCTCAAACTCTTACCGGTACGGTAACATTGGACTGCGTGATTCAGCGGTGTGCCCTTTAAGTTGTGTACAGGAGTTTTCCAAAGGATTATTCGTTGATGGGATTATTCGACAACTGGTTTATTGTTCGACTGGATATTCGTTCCAAACCTTATTCATTCATACACGAGCACCCACGCACGGACGCTCGCACGCACGCACGCACGCACGCACGCACGCACGCACGCACGCACGTACGCACGCACGCACTACCACGCTGCGGTGCAATGATGAAATGTGAATGCATACTTGACGTAATACGTCAACAAATTTGTAACTAATGCCTTCACGGTCGTGGACATTTACAGAAAATACACCAAGTTTGGCGTCAGCTTTTGGTACAAGCGAACGGGCTCCTACAGGGGTGCCCAGGGTCTCGTGGCGAACGGCAACTGCGTGGAAGAACCATCGATTGGCATCAAGTCACATGATGGCACAATCAGTGCTCAACTGATCACTGGACGAGGCAAAGTGACGATCGCAGACATTCCGGTAGGTACACACTAATGGAACTGCATGCATAGTATCCCCGATGCTTATATATTCCTTTGGTTCCCATCGTATGTAAGAATTTAGTAAAATTTTCATTTAATGTCTGCAGAACCGGTTTATGAAATGCGGGCTAAGCCATTTTAAAAGCTGAACGTATCGTGTATTTTGGTTAGCAATTTTTTCATCCGTTATTGTTAACCGAAATAAGACGCAGACTCGTTCCTAAGTACCGAAATGGCATGTCCGCTACTAACCGTGCCAGTTTCAATTTCAAAAGTCCTCTCGAACCTAACACTAGACATTTCACCTCACGGACTTTCATTTAAATATGGTTTATGTCGTCTCACCTACACGTTAACCAGGGCTGTTCGTTTGGATAAGTTTCAATTAGACATTGTTTATATCGTCTCACTTACAAGTTAACCAGGGCTGATCGTTTGGATGAGTTTCAGTTAGACATTGTTTATGTTGTCTCACCTACATGTTAACCAGGGCTGTTTATGTCTCACCTGTAAATGAGTTTCTTTTGAGGTGCATTTGCCTAATATCGTTTTGAAACCAGACTAAGAAATATGAATCTACTCAGATAGGTTGGGTTTGACGCACTTCTCAGATCGGGGTTTCGATGATTTTGGCGCAGTAAAGTCTTCGTGTTGCATTGCATTGTAGGTGGTTACACACACTGTACTAGTCCTGCGGCTACTATATTGGTCTATAATTGATTTAAATGATGGATGTTGCTTCTGTCCCAGGCTTCGAATAACGAGTGGCATCACGTAGTGCTGTCGTACGACGGTAGCAACGCGAACCTTTACGTTGACAACGTCGCTCATGCCATGGGCTCTCTTACAGGTAGACATCATTCACCTGGTGAACAAACTGTCAATCTTAAGATACTGTAATTGCGTTGTGGACGGGTTACTTATCATTTAACACCGCTTGTGTTAGTATGACACATATAACACACGGAATGCGACGCCAGAAATGGATAAGAAAGAAAGACATAGTAATAAATATACATTTACATTTACATTAGGGAATGACACATTTTCATTGTGTGTTGACATTTATCTAACGGTACAAAACATGTTAAGCTACTCGCCGTTGTCGTTTTGACGAAGCAGGTTTGACTGATATTGCTGCAATGCAAGGATGCACCAGCACGCTTCATTTGAGCAGTTTTAAAACGATTTATACGATAAACATCATATGTGCGGTTTTAAATGGTACAACTACTTACAAGTTAGTGTAAGCAAACACTCTGTACACTATGTCTCCATGGTGAATGATTGTGATATGCTAAAGGGATCATGATTACTTTTAAGTAGACATATGTGGTATATGTAATAAAGCCTCTTCGAACTTGTGTGTAGCGAGTACTAAGCTGTTGCCTCATTGATTCCACAGGCAGGATCCAGGAACGTCACTGTCCTATGGTGATCGGCGACAGCAGCCACAAGACATATTTCAACGGTTACATAGATGAGGTAGGTGATTCTTTGTCGTATCTTTGTGGTATCTTTGTGGTATCTTTGTGGTTTAATAATGAAAATCGCAACCACAGAAAACGCAATTAGTAAATCTGTCATGTGTCGGCTGTGCGACTATTGTGTCATATGTTTCAAACGTGTTATTGTTTCAAACGTGTTATTTATTCAAACGGCTATTATACGTTTTCCACTGCACACATGTTAGTATATTTGACGTATCGTCGAATAGGCAGTCACTTCTCAAACAGAAAAATTATTATGTCAAATGGTACATTTGCGAATTGCATCCCCTATAAACGTAGGAAACGGCGGCAAAGCAGTACATGTAATAGAACAAGGCATGTTGTTTCATGACGTTAACAAGTAGTTCCTGTACTGGATAGAGCGATGCGGGTGTAATAAAGATAGGAAATGTCGCCTCTGGAAGCGCTGCTTGTTGGTTTGGATGGTAACCACTGAATGGTCATTCTGTTTAGCTCTGCTTCTACGCTACTGGACTGACAGCCAACCAGGTGGATGGGTTGTTCAACCTGAGCTAGACAAGACATGTCGGAACACATGAGATACTGAGTCGAGTGTAACTCGTCCCACATACACGGTGCCTGCCTACATCAAAACTTAATGTAATCACATTGAAACTGCTATATGTAGAGAGACTGGAATTAAACTGCTAAATGTGTATTTTATTTGTGTTGTCAGATTATACCTCCTCGTAAAATTTATATATAGAAGAACCTGATTGTACCAACTCTGGCGACAGTACTTACGTCTGCATTTTGTGTTCACACAAATAACCTCAGTTCGACGCATTTCAGTCGGATTTGTCTTCAAACCTTGTCTCTAGCAACTCCATAAACTAAACAAAAAAGCGCCAAACAAAAAATGTGTTTATATGGTAATGATGTCATTTTGTCTTACTTTCTATTATTATTAGGCCTGGTTGATGGTCTGTTTTCATTAAACGTCCGGTTGAGTCGTGCGCGATCAGTCTCGGCACACGGAAACCTCGGATGATGCAAACAAGAAATTCTTATTCTCCTGATACGTTAAGCAGCGTGAACTTCTCGGAGTTACAGGAATCTTTCAGTTCCATTATAATCTACCAGGTAGCGAGCGTGGTGGTGATGGGAAGGGTCTATTGGTTGAGATACATTTATTTCTTGTTAACACGAATGATGCAACCTTATGTCAAATCTGTATTCAGTGTGGTGTCGTCGTGTATACCATTCAAAGATATGACGTATTCGAATGGAGTGGCGAGCTACAATAAACAATTATTTATGCTTAGTTTTACTGGAACTGGAATGGGTGTTTCCAATGGTCGACCTGACCTTCGCTGCAACAGTGGCGCCACACGGTGGACGAGAACCAATCAATGGTAAACACGTGTGCTAACACTTAATACAGTTTCCAGTCCTGACGACCACTAAGGTGCTCTACACGTCACCCCTAGGTCCTTCCAACACCGATCCGGCTTCTCTGGGAAGCATTCAGTCACACTGTGGCGGATATACAGCGTGTGAATGCACATTCAGCACATTTGGGGCACTATTAAATAACTAATCAAGAATTAAAATCTGGTGATATTAGTCAAATGGTCTAATGGATGTCATATATTATTTAATTTTGGGAAATGTTAATACATACTGGACACAGGGACATGGATGTAAAATATAACATGGGTACGATATTGATATGAAACTGTACTAGGTACAACCACAAAAGGACTTAAGCGTAGCAATTAGGGCTGCAACGTACGTTTCAGAGCAGTGTTGGATTGCAACACATTCTTTGGTTGATCTGGAGAAATATAACATATAAAGAAACACAGCTCTGACATGAATTCATCGACTTGTTATTAGTTTGTTGTTGAAAAAATTGTAAACTACACATCGTCAAACAACACAAATAACCTACGTGTACCGGCACCACGTGATACTGTTGGTGATGACGATGATGACGATAATCTACGTGTACTGGCACCACGTGATACCGGCACCACGTGATACTGTTGGTGATGACGATGATGACGATAATTCTATTCATTTTATTTAACAGGACGTTTCCTAGGCGATTGCCGCCATGAAGCAAATCTAGTATCGTATCGTCTTTATATCTTCACTAGTTCCTTAATTTACCGATGCATGGACATTATGCACAGTCGCCATTTTGTATTTTATAATGTGAACAACCGTCCCTGTTTACCATCATTTGTCAGCGCGAATGAATTGCGCGTTATAAGTTAGGAGTGGCTCCCTCTGTGTTCTTCCAATATCAGGATTGTATATCTGGTCTTGTTGCAAGGGCACACGAGTGCCTTTCGGAAACTTGAGATTTTTTCTTTTTTAAAATAGACTATATTAAAAGCTAATTGGTCATTTAATGTGGCCAAATATTCAGTTATTAGTTATACTACCTTAAAACAAATTGATTTTGTTAAAATAAAACCAACAACGACGTATCGGCCAGTGTAGGAACTACAGTGAATCGACATTTATTATTGGGCAGCGATGCCAGGCAAAGGTGCGCCGATTTGAAATATGGCTTGAACTACGACACGAAACCACCTTCATTATATATAAGTAGGTCGGTGTTACACAAATGATCCCTTTCTGACTAGACAGTCTGTGGCTTGTCAACACACGCTTTCTCAGATATAAAGGGGAAAAGTTATTCTTATATAGCGCAGTATCCAGTCGTTGGGACTGCACGAAGCGCTTTACACTTCACCCCCTGACAGACCTGTTCCTAACAACACATGACGCTGAGTGATCTGAGGCAAGGAGGGATGAACGAAATTGCACCAGCTTCACAATGACAGCCAAGAGGAATCGAACCCTGTCCTCTCGAACGAGAGTCTGACGCTCTAAACACCGAGGCACTACTAAGCAGATATACATAGGTCTGACAGTGCAATGACATTCGTGACGTCATCGTAACATCGTCGTGACATCGAACACCGCCTCGCAAATAAAGGGTCTAAATACAACTAATACGCATATTTTGACAATAACAAACTGACACATCCACCTTGAAAATGGTACAAACGAGTCGCCTCCGACAGAACACAAGAATATGCATGTCTCACAGAATGCGATGCCATCAACGTACGTGCATTTAGTCCCCACACAGCAGGACACTTTTTGTTGCCATAGGTCACAGTCAACTGTCAATTGTCTATTCCTCCCTCTCATGTCCTCCACCTCTCCAGGCCTGGAACTGTGTGACTCGGTGTATGACTCTACATACATGTTCATGTTGTGGGACTGGTATGTAGTGGTACTTAATGGTTCAAATGATGTACTACTGTATTTATTAATTAAATTAATATTGCGTTTGTATACATTGCGTTGTTTTTCTCCAAATAAAACAGAACATTTAGAATGAATTCAAATGCATTTGAAAATGTGTAACCATATGCATTTGAGCGCGACCCCAAAACATTTGCATTTGCATTTGAAAGCGTTCTTGGAAAATGACATTAGCATTTGCATTTGAATCAAGTGAATTTACATTTGCACTCAAATTCGTTGACATGCATTTGTTAACAAGCCTGGCACAGACCACAGTTATTTTTCCCGTTTGTGGCCTGTTGACGTTTTGTATGATTGTGACTCACCAGAAAAAGTGACCATCGAAATTATATGATTCAGTGGCACCTACTGACACTGATATTGACACCAACGTGCTGAACAAGTTTTGTCAAAATCACTTACCAGCTTTTGTATCATGTCGCAATCGCGCGTACACTGCGGTCAATTTGGGACCCTTGCACCGATAGAGTAGGTTATGAAATTCACCAACCGGGGAGTGTGATGCGAGGTGACGTTAAGATGGAGATAAGACCCAGAATGGCCAAAGCGGCAGCTTCTCTTCAGCACACTGAACAATGTATGGAAAACAAGCATCCCGAGACTGTCAACGATATTTCACAAGGGCCAAGTTTACTGGCTGAATACAATCACTTCTTGGCTAATAAAAATCACTGAAATTGGCCAACTTGCAAATTTTCACATTCGAACTTTCGGAAGTGTGGTCTGATCCCTGCAGAGTACGTGCCATGTCACGTACATTTTCACATTCGTACTTTCGGAAGTGTCTGATCCATGCAGAGTACGAAATACAAAAATGGTAAAATAGCAAAATGCATACGTACATACGTGTGTGTGCACACACGCACGAACGCACGCACGCACGCACGCTCGCATGCGCGCGCGCACACACACACACACACACACACACACACACACACACACACACACACACACACACACACTATACTGCTTTTACCTCGCCAGCATAGGAGCGGTAGAAGTGAATCACAATTGCCGCCTACAAGGAAGTAACATCGCAACCTACGTCAACCAAAGCACGTACACGCGGACAACAAAGCAGTGAAGTGATAAATCAGTCCGATGAGGTAACCTCAGGCAACATACTGTGGCGTGAAAAGTCTTGTCTAATGTTCGAAGTGCGGAGAAAATAGTGTATGTGCATAATTGCGCAGTTAGTGAAGGCGGGGCTGTTATTTCGCTTTGTAGCATATAAAAAATCGATTGAACAGGTGAGACATCTTAGAATATACGCAGGAGAGCCGTGCCAGGTGTAACAATTGCGCAATCCCTAAAAAGGCCTGAATCGAGTGTTTAATTAAATTGTATACACGTTGCCCACCTATCGGTCCACACAGCGAATGCTCATATCTACTTGTCACATTGACTGAATCAGTGTCCATAAATATAATTATGGTCGGTATACATGCATGCATTTCGTATTTACGTATCATCAACCTACCTTGTTGGACGTCATCCCATGCCAGTAGTAAAACAGTTCGCTGAAAGCAGTAGTGCACACAGGGTTCCCGGCATGTAAGTGTAGAAGGTCTAGGAATGGAAATAAACACTAGCTCCATAAACACCCATTCAGCCAGCAGTAATATCTCTTCGATCATACTGCAAAATTATCGCATAATTAAACCACCCTATCCAGGCATGTTAATTCGGTCAGAAATCGTATTTGCCTCCATTCTTTTTATGTCATGATACCAAGTAGAGCGACGACAACTATATATATATATATATATATATATATATATATATATATATATATATATATATATATATATTTATAACATTGCACAAAAAATTTTCACGGGCAATTCTGGCACACATGTATGTTATTTATTCATAGTAAAACCCATAGTTAGTGGAATACATTTGGACGTGTATTTAACATTCCTTCACATATTGGATTGTTTTACTCGTCTCATATTGACTCATGTCAGCTACGACCTACGACCTAGTGTCAACTACGAATTAGTGTCAACTTCGACCTAGTGTCAACTTCGACAGGCTATATTGTGACATAATTATATTTACACTTTCGCAAGTCATCCGATCTAACGATCAAAGTCACTACACTACACTATTATAACATTACACGTGTTACTTACACTGTTAACACACTGCACATGTTACTTACACTGTTAACACACTACACTGTTGCTTACACCTTTGACACACTACACATGTTACCTACACTCTTAACATACTACTCATATTACTCACACTGTTAACACACTACACATGTTACATTTTTAACACACAACACATGTTACTAACACTGTTAACACACTGCACAAGTTATTTACAATATTAGCACACATGTTACTTACACTGTTAACACACGACACATGTTACTTACAACGTTAACACACAGAGAGATGGAGAGGCAGGGGTAGAGAGAGGGAGAGGGAGAGGAGGAGGGAGAGAGAGTGAGAGGGACATAGGACATAGAGGGAGAGAGGGGGAGAGGGAGAGGAAGAGAGATGGGGGAGATAGGGATATGGAGAGAGAAGGATAGGGAGAGAGAGAGAGAGAGAGAGAGAGAGAGAGGGAGAGGGTGTAGAAAGAGAGCGAGAGAGAGAGAGAGAGGGAGAGAGAAAGAGAGGAGAGATATAGAGAGATAGAGACAGAGGAGGGGGAGAGGTAGAGATAGAGAGAGGAAGAGGGAGAGCGAGTGAGAGGGAGAGGGAGAGGGAGATGGAGAGGGAGAAGGAGAAGGAGAAGGAGAGGGAGAGGGAGAGGGAGAGAGATGGGTGAGATAGGGATATGGAGACAGAGGGATAGGGAGAGAGAGAGAAGGGGGAGAAAGAGAGGGAGAGAAAGGGAGAGGAGAGAGAGAGAGAGAGCGAGAGGGAGAGAGAGAGAGGGGGGGAGAGAGAAACAGAAAAGAGAGATAGAGAGATAGAGATAGTGGAGGGGGAGGGAGAGGTAGAGATAGAGAGAGGAAGAGGGAGAGCGAGGGAGAGGGAGAGGGAGAGGGAGAAGGAGAGGGAGAAGGAGAAGGAGAAGGAGAGGGAGAGGGAGAGAAATGGGTGAGATAGGGATATGGAGACAGAGGGATAGGGAGAGAGAGAGAGAAGGGAGAGAAAGCGAGGGAGAGAAAGGGAGAGGAGAGAGATAGAGAGAGAGAGAGAAAGAGAGGGGAGAGGGAGAGAGAAGAGAGAGAGCGATGGAGAGGGAGGGAGAGAGAGAGAGAGAGGGAGAGAAAGAGAGAGAGAGAGAGAGAGAAAGAGAGAGAGACTGAGAGACGGAGAGACAGAGAGACATAGGGACACAGAGACAAAGAGACAGATAGATCAAATCGCAGACAACGATCGCAGACATCTTTAATAGTCATGAACCAAGAAGAGAAAGAGAAGACGAAGGCAGTATTCAGCAAACACTCAAGAAAAAAACAACCATTGTAAACTGAAACAGTTATGCTAATAAGGAATGGACAGAACAGTGGATTGAAGGATGTATGTGAAGGAAGGGAGGTGGGAATGTGGGTGTTTAACGCGTGTTTGAAGTGTGTAAGTGTGTACAAGTTTGTACAAGTGTGTACACGTGTGTACAAGTGGATAGACGGACGGAATGACGACGCTACCGATTGGTGACGATATTCATATATACTGGCACGTAGTCGTGTAATACAGAGAACAGATGGCTTCTGATTAATTCTGTCATAAAGTGAACACATTTTGTGCATTTACTAACACTTACAACCAACATGCCTTTTATTGTACTGTAAAAAAATCCATTATATCTTTTTATTGTATTATTTATTTTAGGAAACAGCCAATAGGAAGTACGATGTGATTGATGTTCCCCCACGCCAGATAATATGGGCATACATGCATACATACATGCATACATATATGCATACATACATGTATACATACATGTATACATACATGTATACATACATGTATACATATATAGTGTCCGATATATATATATATATATATATATATATCAAGTCGTTAAGTTGTACTGTAAAATTCAGATACGGGCCACTCTGCCGTCCTTAGCTTTCAGCTTGACACATGACAGGGTCGTTGACAAGTCAGGTCTCAAGTCACTGACCTGCAAGTCAAGTCAACGATCTTCAAGTCCAAGCCAAGTCTCGAGTCATGAAAATGAGCAACTGAAGCCAATCCCTACGACTCGAGTCAACAAGTCTGGTATATGGCAACCATATATCAGAAATAAAGTCATCGTGTTTACGTGGGTAAGTAGATTTATTGACTGTACTGCAAGTAAAACATAAACAGATGTGCAAGACATAGCGGCGTAAACAGCTCTTGACAAATCGAACTTTTTATGTGTTGCGAAATCACCGAAGTATACAACAGCGTAAAAGAATATTAAAACAGGAATTGTCGCAATACTTAGTGCGCAGATAGCGTTGTTCTGACCGCTCTGAACAACATTGTTATAGTCATTCAATTGCCTACTTATATTTTCATCAGTCAAACACACGGTGGGTGGTCCGTAGGTTACGCGGTGGGTGGTCCGTAGGTTACACGGTGGGTGGTCCGTAGGTTACACGGTGGGTGGTCCGTAGGTTACACGGTGGGTGGTCCGTAGGTTACAGTATCTACTGCTGCAGTTTGAAGCTTTGACCATTGCGTTCACCCACATTGTCCGTGTCTTATAGAAGATACACGAAAAGCCGCGAAGGTGAAGTAAAATATCCCACACAGGGAAATGGAAAATACATGTCGTGGACTCACAGAGCCAATTGTTTCGATCTACAAAAACCGAAACGGGCGCTGCATTCGCTGCTTCCTAAACACTTGCTCTCCTAATGCATAATGAATACAGTGCACACGAATGCCTTGCCAAAGCGAATACGGGCGCTATACAAGACGACACATTATTATTTCTAAAGAAAAACATCCCATATTATATTTATCTAACTATCTATTCACCTCTCTATTAGTGGTGTCACTGCTCCAGTGTTCACGAGTCTGACCATGACCATTTGTTGATACGGGTTTACCACGGTTCCAGTATGGGAAACTTGGAAACTTCCATCCATCCATCCATCCATCCATCCATCCATCCATCCATCCATCCATCCATCCATCCATCCATCCATCCATCCATCCATCTATCTATCTATCTATCTTTTTATCTATCTATCTCAGCATTTTAAATATAATTGGATTTTCAGCGACTAACGTTCTAAACACATTTCTTAACTGCTATTTATTCAATCTAATTTACAATTTAATTAAATTAATACCAATATATATGCTCAATTGGCATCCTCATTACAAAGATGAGCAAGAACTGACGCAAAAGAAGCATCGGCTGTTGCGAGAAAAAAAAACATTAACGATTCTCTCTGTGGTTGACCTCTATCTCGGGAAACAATGTCTACCACTAGTCTGGTTTGTGGCGATGTAGCTATTTTAATATGTCGTCACGGCCTGTGTGAAGCACGACCGGTCAGCGTGGTCTGTCCACGGCAGCAGCAGTCCATGTTTCAAGTGGGATGTCCAAATATTTCAGGTCTCGTTTCAAGCAATCTTTGTAGCGAAGATATGGTCTGCCCACTTGACGTTTTCCTTCATGCAGCTCGCCAATGAAAACTGATTTCGGTAGTCTGTTATTGTCGATCTTGAAGATGTGCCCATCCTAACTTGCGATACCAATGAGTGGACGGAAGTCTGTCCTAGCGAGAATGTCCACACGTGTCACTTTGTCACGCCAGCTATTTGTTGAATAAGAACCTTGTATACTTTCTGAGCAGTTTATCTGCCACGTTTACCAGAAGGAAAGAGGGACATGTGATGTGTAACTATAGTGCTGGAGAACAGGCAGATATGGTCCCTGACGATGGAGGCAGAGACAGGAGAAGGCAGAGGCGGGTTGATTGAAGGATGTGGGAGTGAACGACGAGACATGGAAGGAATGGAGTGAGATTGCAAAGGTTTAGGACGATAATTAAGAGGGTGAGGCGGATAGGTAGTGATGGCGGGAGGAAGTGTTCGCTTGTGTTGTTTTGCGGTTTGAAGAATTACTGGCTACACAAAGTTCTCCAAAGATGTAAACCTGTGCGGTAACGGAGGCACGACATTTAGCCAACTGTTGTAGTCTAGGTCTTAAGCAAAGGTGTAAACCTGTGCGGTAACGGAGGTACGACATTTAGCCAACTGTTGTAGTCTAGGTCTTAAGCAAAGGTGTAAACCTGTGCGGTAACGGAGGCACGACATTTAGCCAACTGTTGTAGTCTAGGTTTTAAGTAAAGGTGGCATCTCGACAAAATAAATCAAAACAAGGATCTTCATGGCCATGTCTGCTATGTCAAGAGTTAACATCATCTGGAAGAGCAGATGCATCAACTTCCAAACCAAGCTTAAGCTCTATATAACACTCGCAGTATCCATCTTCGTCTATGGATGCAAGAGCTGGACTTTGACAGCAAATACAGAGAGACGTGTACAAGCATTTGAAATGAAATACGAGACACAGCAAGTGGCCCCGTTGCTGGACAGCAAGAGCCCTTGTTGTCAACGGTGAAACGAATATCTCCTGGTTTGGCCACATCACCCAATACAACACGATTTCAAAAGGCAACATGAATGGCAAACGACGACGAGGCTGACAGAGGAACAACTGGCTGGATTATACAGAGGAATAGACACATCTAAACCTGCCGACCCTGCTACACACAGCAGAGAAGGGACAACGTTGGCGAGGACTGTGTATGGATGACACTCCTACGACCATCCCGGTAGAGGGAGGAAGGTGAAGGTCTATGTGTTGTGTTTCAAACATTTCACATATGATATATCGTAATAGCATGCACAATGTTAATATATTTTCCATGTACTTCAATGTTGCACACGACATGTGCTACTTTTCTTTAACCATCGCAATATTTCATTGGTAAAAAAACAGTGTAGCGAAAGGTATCGAATCTAAATAAACTAGCGAAGAAAGAAAAGATCCATCAATCTTTCATACCAAGACGTTATGAATTCGAATAACATATGAAACTCACGTCGTCAGTAAATGACATGTGACTAAATTTAGAAACGTCTACACACTGAGGTAGCTGACTACTAAATATTTATAGTTACATCATTTAATCAAGCCTCTTTCTTTTCGTAACACGTGTCAATGTCGAAACAATTCTAGTCTCCTGCGATATGGCAAATCTAAGCGTTCTAAGTCTAAATGTACTCTGGTCCTGCTCTGATCTAATCGGTTTTCTCCAGTCCGAGTACAGTCCAGCCCTCTGGCGGTCATCATTTGTTTGCTGTGCAGTAAAGTATTTTCCTCAAAAAACGTGCTTTTGCTGATTACAGATGTAAGCCGAGGCGAGCGAGAGCGGGGCTGAAGGCAGTCCGAGCCAAAGAGCATCTGAGTGGAATGCAAAGCCGAGTCGAGCGAGAGCGGGGCTGAAGGCAGTCCGAGCCAAAGAGCCCCTGAGTGGAATGCAAAGCCGAGTCGAGCGAGAGCGGGGCTGAAGGCAGTCCGAGCCAAAGAGCCCCTGAGTGGAATGCAAAGCCGAGTCGAGCGAGAGCGGGGCTGAAGGCAGTCCGAGCCAAAGAGCCCCTGAGTGGAATGCAAAGCCGAGTCGAGCGAGAGCGGGGCTGAAGGCAGTCCGAGCCAAAGAGTCCCTGAGTGGAATGCAAAGCCGAGGCGAGCGAGAGCGGGGCTGAAGGCAGTCCGAGCCAAAGAGCCCCTGAGTGGAATACAATGCTGACTCACTACAGGCTTTCTCCGGCGAACTCGACCACTGAAAGCCGCGCCTGCATGCTTTACTTTGACAGACGACCATGCGACCACATATCAATTCGGTGTCTTCCTGATGTCTCAGACAAACTACTAAATTAAGTTATACGTACTTCCAGAATCGTGCCGTGTCTAAATCATTTTGAACGTATTGCTAATTAGAATTATTGTACGTCTGGCACGATTTGGTTATTCAGGTTAACATGCTAACACAACAGGAAAACATAACAAACACGTTCTACATAAAAGCATTTTGTCAGTACAATTAAATATAGCTACAATTGCCATGATTTCATATAAAGTAAAGTCTAAACAAAAGCGTACCTGTCTTATGAAACGAGAGACGGGTAGCAATTAGGGTTGTACGACGCCACAGCTCAACATAACAATTAGGGTTGTACGACGCCACAGCTCAACATAACAATATCAGGCGAATTTTCTCGCGCTGCACAATCAGAATTAATCACTACGAATTTGATAAAACTGTGATTTTTTTTCATAACATCAAACCTGTGTTTCATTAAATGATACTGACCGACCGAAAATAGACAAAACGTGTAACGGGGAGTGCCATTCTAAGTGGCATTGAACGAACTTGTCAGACATTTTTTATGAATCTAAAGGTCAACTAGAGACCAGAGGAACGGGATGTGACTGCGTGATGTCATTTTCCTACTTCTCAATATTGTCATCTAGCAGCTGATTGGTTCCAGAAGGCCCGATGTTTCGCACGGAGGACTGTCGAGGCTGGAGAATGACGTCACGGGAGGCGTGTCTAAAGAAACGAATCTTGTATAAGGGCGTCAATCTGGCGATGTCTTGAAACGGCTCCGTCAGACTCGACAAACCACCAGAGACAACAGCGTTGGTAAGTTCATGATAATGTGACTGTGTGCTCGCGATGTCTGGTTAGATGGGTTATCGCTACATTATATGACGCTCATACGCGTCGATAACTCACCGGTCATCCCTACGGGCCACCCGGCGTCCAACCACTGTCGGGCCACTGATTGTGTCAGGACTGCTGGTTTGTGGGTCCTAGTGCCGTCGGAACAAAGCGGCGCTGCGTCCACCATCAGGTGTTCGATGGCTACTGATCCCAAGCTTTTGGCAAAGACGCGCAACTATGACTTCTAGAAGCAGAATTAACACAGTACTAAATAGGTATTGCACGGTTTCTTAGTTGAAACGTTTTTGTACGGAAACGTTTTCATTTTCAAGTTGAGTCTGGTTTCTGGAGTTACGGAATTAAGTGAACTCGACCGCCAGCACTTCACCGTCTATAGAGTCGGTGACCTGTTTGTTCATGTGGTATTATGATGTAGATGTTCATGTGGACCCGACACATGGTCGCATTTGGTTTCTTTTTGAAATAGTGTTTTTTACGACTATAACCCCTATATGCCCCTGAAGTGAAGCGCTGTGTATCAACGAATGTTTGTGTTTAGTAGACAAGGCGACGTATGACTGCTGTATGACGCAGACATACATTTGGCGAGTCATGTTTACATTTACCAAACGCAGACACTTGCACGCGGGGTACACAATCTCTGTCTGACGTTGGTCACACGTTTTCGGCGTCTACACGGCCTCCTGTCTCGATCGTGGACCCATGTCTTCCAGGTCGTATGCGGGGTAAATGCCGAGTAACCGGGTAGACTATGCTAATCGCCCGGCATAACATCGAGTCCGGGTCGGTACGATGCGTACGGTTGCATGAGGGGTAAACATTGAAGCACGCCACCATTGTTATTATCTCTAAAATCTACATATAAGTTTTATCGTGTGAGTTAATAATAATGTTCGTACACACCCGTGAACGGGGCAGTAGCCCCGGATTTGACGGTGTTAAAATACAGTTTTATTATTATTATTTATTTCGCACTGAGCATGGCACGAGCAGTACTTCGATGACACTAAATTTACATTAAACAACTTGAACGTTACGCCAGTTTGAACTGTCATTTCATTATAATTATTGAGTTGATGGGCAAAGGCGGAAGCTGGTTTTGGTGGCGCTGAGGTTCCGAGGGATGACGGGGTGACGGGATGACGGTGATATTGTATTCTTCTTCGACGCAGGTTCTTAGTAAATGTTCAGGCGTTATTAGACCAAGTACACAAACTGGCACCCACTTAATCTAGCTGTAGACCTGGCCTAAGCTGACAAACATAACATTACGTGGTGTGATCTCATGACAAATGAATATATATATATATATATATATATATATATATATATATATATATATATATATATATATATATATATATATATATACATTTAGTAACGTAGAGTATGTAAGACATATTGCGGTACGTAACATTAAACGTTGAACAACGGACGTTTAACTTACATCCAGGCCAATATGCGATATGACTGACATGACGAATACGAAACATTACCTGACATTGTATGAGTGTGTCGTATGTTCACTACAGTATCAACAACAGTAACATGATGCAAGCACGCATGCACGCACCACGCACGCACGCACACACGCTCACACACACGCGCACGCAAGCACAAGCGCACATACATATGCATACGCTTAAACACCACCACATACATACATACACACGCATGCACACAGAAGCAGCGACGCAGGAATGCACGTAGACAAATGTGAACAACCGACGAACGTTTCATCATCGCTTGTCTCATGATGATCAACTTTAAAGTGTCTTCTCTCTATTGTATTTCGACGTCAGTTCTTACACGTGTGAATATAATATAACTAACACTGTGCACGTGTGATGTTCAACGAGTCCTTCAAAAAACAACCTGTTTCTCTCTCCTTTATGTCCGAGTGAAAGGTTGAATTCAAACGAGCCGGCCACGTTGTAGCTAGGTGCCAGTGTGATTAATTGCACATTACTATCTTTGAACTTCTCCGAACACTTTTTTTAAAGATAATATATACATCGACGAGGTCGATCTGACGTAATTGACCTGATAACTTGTCTTGGTAAGGTTGCGCATCAAAGAAACACTATCGCGGATGTTAATTGTTTATTTTTTAATGCAGTACAACGCTTCACCTGGTAAGTATATCCAGTGCAGAAGAGATACATCTCTTTCATGAATGTTTTTTCAAAGATTTTTTTTACTTTTATGCTCTTTATCAGTTCGATGTTGTGCGGTTGTTACTTTAGAGATAAATGAAAAACATTTGATTACAAAATTGCGTTTGTCTTATTTATTCAGATTTTTTCCCTGTGAAAATGTTCGCAAAGTGGCGTCTGAAATGAGGTCACACATTTTTTGGTCCACATCATAATGCTTTCTCAAGAATTACAGAGCACAAACAAAGCAAATGATCCTCCGTAAATCATACCAAGGTTCACTTAAAACAGATGCATATTTATCCATCAAACGCAGAAAAGGCATACTTCAATCATTAAGAACGTGGCTTACGTGAGTTACATTACATTACATTACATTACATTACATTACATTACATATATTACGTGTCCTGTGCATGTTCGGTTTATATTTAGCTGAACAATAAAACGTAGTCATAGAATTATGTAATGGACATTGTAAACTCTGCCATGTGGTTGTATCTTCAGGTGTATATTCACTTGTATCTTCAGGTGTATCTTCGTGTGCAACAAGTATTACATCCACAAAATAAAAGCACAATAATGACAGAGGTTTTCTCATGTCCACTGTAAAAAAAAATCGCGGTCACTTCGTCAGCGGTACAAGCTTTTCCCCATTCTTGTCATTGTTCAGCGATGGCAGCATAACGTAGGCTGTAATTAAAATTTTCCCCATTCTTGTCATTGTTCAGCGATCGCAGCATAACGTAGGCTGTAATTAAACTTTTCCCCATTCTTGTCATTGTTCAGCGATGGCAGCATAACGTAGGCTGTAATTAAACTTTTCCCCATTCTTGTCATTGTTCAGCGATGGCAGCATAACGTAGGCTGTAATTAAACTTTTCCCCATTCTTGTCATTGTTCAGCGATGGCAGCATAACGTAGGCTGTAATTAAACTTTTCCCCATTCTTGTCATTGTTCAGCGATGGCAGCATAACGTAGGCTGTAATTAAACTTTTCCCCATTCTTGTCATTGTTCAGCGATGGCAGCATAACGTAGGCTGTAATTAAACTTTTCCCCATTCTTGTCATTGTTCAGCGATGGCAGCATAACGTAGGCTGTAATTAAACTTTTCCCCATTATTGTCATTGTTCAGCGATGGCAGCATAACGTAGGCTGTAATTAAACGTTTCCCCATTCTTGTCATTGTTCAGCGATGGCAGCATAACGTAGGCTGTAATTAAACTTTTCCCCATTCTTGTCATTGTTCAGCGATGGCAGCATAACGTAGGCTGTAATTAAACTTTTCCCCATTCTTGTCATTGTTCAGCGATGGCAGCATAACGTAAGTTGTAATTAAACTTTCCCCATTCTTGTCATTGTTCAGCGATGGCAGCATAACGTAGGCTGTAATTAAACTTTCCAGTGCCCTCTGTTTAACCGAAACATGTCCGGGGTCCATACCCGGTGGGTAATGTAATTGCCGGCTATTTCAATACCTGCATATTACATCTTAAACGACGGTTTCATTGATCATAAAAATATAAAAAATCTTACATTAGCGCCCACTTTGTCTTAACATCACATATATATATATATATATATATATATATATATATATATATATATATATATATATATATTATATATATATATATATATATATATATATATATATATATATATATATATATATATATATATATATATATATATATATATATATATATATATATATATATATATACACACGCACACGCACACGCACACGCACAGCACACGCACACATATGTGACAATGCAGTGTGGGACGAATAATCAAAATGTGTGAACTGTGTCAACATTAGTACCCGGCTGATGTTCAAAACAGATACTTATTTGTTTCGACAAACGAGGGCATTCCTGCTAGCCACGCAGCAGCAGTTTTATTTAGAACACATTGTTTTCAAATTTAAGCAAACCATGCTTGAACATCGTATAAATGTTGGTCCAGATTTACAAACCGGGTTTGGTTTACAACATCCCACGCAGTGCGCTCGGTATTAATTTCTTTAAAGCACGTCAAACGCCGTCTGGCGTCACACGTCGTAGTGATGTCCATTTGATACTGTTCCCACTATTGACCAGTGTTTTAGGATACTGGAGCCCTGCGTATGGAGATAATGAAGGGTTCCGTCATATTCGTTGCTGCTTTCCTCTTTGTTGCGGTGACCAAGAGCCAACGCGCCGGATCGTGTAAGTACCAGTATTACTACTATTGGCTTTACTAGCAAATGTGGCTGACGCTCGTTAATGCTGGCTTTAATATACTGGAAAAGTTGGGCATTTCCTGTGCTCATCAATCACCAGTGAACATGTCTGTGTTTATTATCGATTGTCGTAGAATAACAACTTAATACAATTGTTCAGATGATAATAATATTAATTAAATTAATCTTTAAATTACGTAATTCGTAATTGAGAATGTTGGCGAATGATAACAATTTAACCATTATTGCATAGACATCGATTCAGTGGCGCTTTGGTGTGTGTGTGTGTGTGTGTGTGTGTGTGTGTGTGTGTGTGTGTGTGTGTGTGTGTGTGTGTGTGTGTGTGTGTGTGTGTGTGTGTGTGTGTGTGTGTGTGTGTGGTGTGTGTGTGTGTGTGTGTGTGTGTGTGTGTGTGTGTGTGTGTGTGTGTGTGTGTGTGTGTGTGTGTGTGTGTGTGTGTGTGTGTGTGTGTGTGTGTGTGTGTGTGTGTGTGTGTGTGTGTGTGTGTGTGCTTTGGCTTTTCCTATGTAACCTGTTGCGTCGCTACATGTTATCCTGGTAAACGATTGGTTGACTCTGTGTTTAACATTTATTAATTCGTACATGGCATATAATAATATTTAGTTTTCACCATCAGTGTCACAGACACATATTTGTATCCAAATGTTTGTCTATAGTTATTGTGGATGAATGAGTTCCACTGTAAAACGTATCCAGAAATTTACAATTGCCGGTTACTCCATATTTATAGTAAAACAAACTCAACACACCACACCAGTGATGGAGGTAATTCAAACATATAGGGCAGTACGACAAAACGATTTTGGAACAAGTAAGGCGCGGGAAACATAAGCGGAGAAACTTTATGAATAGCCAATAAAATAGATCATTCTTGGGGTGATTTTTTGACGCTTTGATTGCGCGTCGTTTTCGCTTAGATAGCTGCTGTGGCCACGTTTTTTTTACCGACTGCGATTGTGATAATTGCATTGTATGTGCGTTGCTGTCAAACTGTCACAGGAAACTTCGGTCTTTTTACGCTACGCCGAACCGGTCGTATTTGATTTATGTCCGACATTACAACTGTTACATGTATAACTGTTACAACACAAAAAACCGAGCACTATCAACGGTCTTTCATGTCGCCGCGCGGGTAACACTGTCGTCATGTTTGTCGTCCTCCATCTTTCCGTTGTATCATGTTTGTCGTCCTCCATCTTCCCGTTTGTATCATGTTTGTCGTCTTCCATCTTCTCGTGTTCGTATCCGTCGTGTTTGGCACCCTGTACGTCGTGTTTGGCACCCTGTACATCGTGTTTGGCACCCTGTACGTAGTGTTTGGCACCCTGTACGTCGTGTTTGGCACCATGTACGTCGTGTTTGGCACCCTGTACGTCGTGTTTGGCACCCTGTACGTCGTCTGTGCCGTCCTGTGCCGTCACATGTGTTTGCCGTATTGTCTTACGGGTTCCTGCCCACTGCGTTTATCTCCTGTGTTTTTGGCCACCGGCAGTTTGCGAGGACGACGAAACAGAAGTGAAGACTCGGTGGGTGTTTGGTAATGGAACGAAATGTGTAGACAAGATTGCTGAGGTGACCGACTTCTACAACAAGGTCTACCTGCTAGAGTGCCAGTGGTGGCAGGACCTCTCTAGCCCACCGCACAGTGTATCCAAGAGCTTCGTCACAGAGTGCTTCGATCTCCGCAACGGCACCACCAAGTATAGGTCTAAAATATGCTGCCCAGGTAAGGACACAGGCAGACAAGCAGACAGGCAGGCATGCATGCATGCATGCAGGCAGGCAGGCAGGCAGGCGGGCAGGCAGGCAGGCAGGCAGGCAAGCAGGCAGGCAGGCAGGCAGGCAGGCAGGCGTATAGACATACTAGTATTTCTATGCTATTTAAAAGTAGTACATGGCATTTGACTTAGTAATAAAAACCGTTGATGTACGTACTGTTTCCTCTCCCAGTTCATAAATGCGTGACAATTGTCAGTAATTGAGCGGAATAATTCATACAACACAGATAATGATTTATTAAAAGCCTAATAAACCCAAGTCGCCCTTTGTACTATCGACGATAAACAATAATAAACTGTGCTAGTGAATCATCAAAGTTATAAATATTGTGATTACACTATATATATATATATATATATATATATATATATATATATATATATATATATATATATATATATATATATATATACAATGTAATGTGTGCGAAGATTATAAGTAGGTGAATATGTAAGTATAACACAAGTGTTAATGACCTGACAGGTATTTATTACAACGACACGTCCATAGATAAATGTGATGTTATAGATGACTGTTATAAGGAGAAATGGTGTATCGTCTATGGCAATGCGATCATGTTCGCCGTGTCATGCGACATACACAATTAATCATTATATCAACAAACTGTTATTCGGAGCAGTAGTAGTATTTTACTTTCCAATGAGTGGATGAGGTTGATGAGGTTGATGAGTGGATGAGGTTGACTATGATATACGACAAAAACCATTACTATGATGTTATATGTTGTGTTGTTTAACTCTTACACTTAATATAGGTTCAGAAGATATTTCCAAATGTACATTATGCTTCAAGTTTAGCCTACCATATATGGTTATAAACTCCTACATGCGCAGTGGCTTGGTTGTTCCTCGGCGGTTAGAGCGACGGATTGCCAATTGATAGCGCCAGGGTTCGAGTCCAGCTGCTGTAAAAAGTCCCTTCTACCTGGTGTCTATGCCAAGAGAAGCAAAACACCAGGTGTAAATGTGTAGTCTGTCGTGGACTCGTTTAACACATGACGAGCGCTGCGTTAGCGACTGCGTGAAACATTGGTGCTAAGAGCCACGGCCGAGTACTACATATCAAGTTCCAACAAAAAAACGAGAGCGCGTATGAATCAAAACTCGCGCTGAATGATGATGAATTATGTGAAATATACTACCTGTTTCTAGGCATATAGTTACGACGTCGCGATCAATGCCACACCAGCATGTTTTGTTTGAATAGACGTAATCGCTCAATTATAATAGAGATCAGTATACGCATCAATACATTCATATTCATCATCACAGACACACTGAATTGTTTGTCGTAGCTAATCATACATGCAGTCTGCATATTTAAAAAAATTAAAGCTATATGCATGCATTCTGACTCGGCACAAGTAATATAGATTTAACATCTACAATAATATTGTGACGACAGATCGTCTGACAACGTTGAGTAGGTCATATTCTTTTAAAGGTAGACTGTATAATCGCGTGTAGCGTAAAATCATGTCATATATTATACACTCTATCTATTCTAACATTTTGACCACCCAATAAACTGATATTTCTTTAAATAATGTCACCGATATATGTTCATGAATGTCGATTTTGGCGATCAACATGCAATGTAAACGTGATATTCCAGTCGAAACATTCAAATTAAATGGTAAAATAAAAAAAATATGGTTCAACAAAACAAGTATGGTTTATACAATATAATATTATTTTACGGTAAACACGATCAGTCGCTATACCTTTAAACTGGACTGAATCCTGCTGTGTTGTTCGACCAGGAACTGTGAGACGTCAGCGGTGCTTCACCTGCAGTTCAGTCGCCGTGCAATACGACAGCGACGTCAGCAAGTACCACTCGGAGATCTGCAATCACTTCACGGCGCGACCCACACTCTGCAACGCCGGGGAGGTGAGCTGACAAACCATCGTCCTGAGTCCAGTTTTTTGTATGATGATGATGATGATTATGACGATGATGATGATTGTGTGGGGCGCTCTCAAACGAGGGAATCCGGGTTCGAATCATCTTGTTGTCGCTTCGAAGCTTTGGCAATTTCGTTCACCCCACGTTGCCGCATTGGTGGATATGCGAACGAACAGTCTTCGCGCAATAATTGTAGCATGGCTAAATGCTTCCCAGATAAGTCGTGATGGCGCTGGAATGAACAAGTATGCCAGGGTAAAACGTGTAAACCGATTTTAACAGTCTCAAGGACTGTATACCGCGACTGCTGCAGATGGTGATGGTGATACTGCTACTGCTGCAGATGATGATGGTAATACTGCTACTGCTGCAGATGGTGATGGTGATACTGCTACTGCTGCAGATGATGATGGTAATACTGCTACTGCTGCAGATGATGATGGTAATACTGCTACTGCTGCAGATGATGATGGTAATACTGCTACTGCTGCAGATGATGATGGTAATACTGCTACTGCTGCAGATGATGATGGTAATACTGCTACTGCTGCAGATGATGATGGTAATACTGCTACTGCTGCAGATGATGATGGTAATACTGCTACTGCTGCAGATGATGATGGTGATACTGCTACTGCTGCAGATGATGATGGTGGTAATAATAATAATAATAACAGAAAAAAGAAGTACACGAATCGTCATGAATATGGACAAAGTCTATTCCTAAGGGTTAACCTAAATAGGTTAACTAAATGATGAAAAATTAGGTAAGCGATGACGTATAATCCATGAAAGACCGTATCGTACAAGGATCCTACGGTCCTAGACCTGTGCTGCCCTCTTTGATATGCCAACTCACCATGTATTGTGGACAACAACAAACCTATCTAATTATCAATTACTTTAATTTTCTGCTGAAGACAGATACATATCTTACTGTACAGCAATGTAATTGAAATCTAACTGCATATTACATTTTAACATGTCTCACTGTACAGCAATGTAATTGAAATCTAAGTGCATATTACATTTTAACATGTCTCACTGTACAGCAATGTAATTGAAATCTAAGTGCATATTACATTTTAACATGTCTTACTGTACAACGGTTTAATTGAAATCTAAGTGCATATTACATTTTAACATGTCTTACTGTACAACAGTTTAATTGAAATCTAAGTGCATATTACATTTTAACATGTCTTACTGTACAACGGTTTAATTGAAATCTAAGTGCATATTACATTTTAACATGTCTTACTGTACAACAGTTTAATTGAAATCTAAGTGCATATTACATTTTAACATGTCTTACTGTACAACAGTTTAATTGAAATCAAAGTGCATATTACATTTTAACATGTCTTACTGTACAATAGTTTAAATGAACTCTAAGTGTACATTACATTTTCTAATGTTTGGACGAAGACACATTTTGAACGTCATTAAATGAATAGGATTTGTAAAAAAAACGTACTTCATATTTTCTGTTAATTCTGTTAAGATTATAAATGTTATATTTAAACTTAAAATGAGCAACTTTTTCCAAATATAAAATGACTTAAATAAAGAAGGTTCGTCATTCGCATAGGTTTGCCAGACAACATTGGACTTCAATGGATCAAGAACCATTTCAAAGTTCTGTGCTCCAAACACCACCTGCGCAGCCGCGTTGCGCAGGAATAGTTTGACGTGCAAAAGCGGAGAGTCAATCCCGGCATGCACTTACTGCTGCGAGGGACCATTCTGTAACTACGAGACTCCGTTGCCGTGGCACAGCCAACGTAAGTATCGATCATGACGGCTAATGCATTATTGGCATTTCCTTCAGACACGGCACGACAACAAAGAACAGTGTTTACAGTGGCCTGGTTTCGTCCAGTAATGTGATTGTTACACCGACTAGCATGCAAAATATAATGTAAAACATGTAATGCGTGCACAAACACAAATATTTGATATTTTTACATTTACGGTTGGGTGGAAGCATGATTATTTTGTTACATTTGTTACATTCAATGGCTGTTATTCGTAAGGTTGTTTTTAATGGTATTCATGGGTTGTTATTCGTGAGGTTGTTTTCATGGTATTCATGGGTTGTTATTCGCAGGGTTTTTGTTCTTCGTGCTGCAGAAAGGACGCGCCGTGGCTGCGCAAGATATCCGTGCTGGAACAGCGGCACATGTGCCGACGACGCCAGTGATCCTCGAGGCTATACGTGCGCATGTCAGCCCGGAACGTGGGGGGACCACTGCGAAACGTGTAAGCAACAGGAAGATGTCATTGCGGATTTTGGTAATCGTTGAAATGTGATTAGGTTGATGAAAACATTCAGAAAACAACAATACTAAGGTTGGAGAAAATAACATAGATTTATGTTATTTCATTGTGCAGGGATGCAGGTGTACGATCCATGCAAGAATGAAGCCTACATCCGTCGCACGACTGATGAGCCGTACTACTACTGTTACTGCAAAGCCGGATACAAAGGCGTCAACTGTACTGAAGGTCAGTTCAAACAACCACTGTCCATCCAGATGGTCAGTCTTACGTCCACCGAATCCACCCAGTGACTATGTTAGGCGGTTAGAGCACCGGACTATCTATCGCGAGAACCGCGGCTAGAGTCCATCTATGCTGCTGTTTCGAAACATGGGCAACTTTGTTCACATGATTCAGCAGAACCAGAGTATTTCAATTCACCGATTCGTTATTAGTATTAAAAAACGAACCCTTTTTCGATGAATTTGTTTCGTATGTACAACACTGAATACAGACAGGACATAATATTTTACGGTGTCAGGGTGTTGGTGTACGGTGGTTTCACTATTGGCTTCCATTGCAGATTACGACATCTGCAACGAACGAGAAAGCACCTACTGTCTCAACGGTGGAACCTGCTTCGACCAGGGGCAGTTTGGCCTACGATGCCGATGTGCCAGCGGGTTCGTCGGAACAAACTGTGAAATCAAAAGTACGTAGAAAGAAGGTTTCATTATGGCAAGCGGCAAGAAGTACGTTCCACCTCGGTCCTGTCCATCCACCGTGCATAGAATGTAGCTCTCCGCTAGAAATTTCCACCTTTCTCCCTCTTTTTCTTCTCGTCCAAACTGTCCCCTCATACCGGGTCATGTCATCGCACCATCGCCCGTCTGCCTCTTTTTATATTTCCTTTTTGCCATCCAATTGCTATGATGGTCCATCGGATGGTCCATCGGATGGTCCATTCTTTTCATAGTATATTTTACGTAATATAGTATTTTTATATAAAATGTCATTGCTGCGCATTCCAGCTCTTTTATATGACATCCTTAATTTAACAAATTACTCTTTCACAGTTACCTCACGGACAGTCGTTAGTGCGCACATCTCGTCACATGATATATAAGGAATAACAAGTAATACATATTGTTACAGCGTTACCTTATTCACTACATATTCACTGCATGCTCACTACATGTTCACTACATGTTCACTACATGTTCACTACATGTTCACTACATGTTCACTACATGTTCACTACGTGTTCATTACATGTCCACTACATGTATATTCTTACTACATGCTCACTACATGTTCACTACATGTTCACTACATGATCAAAATTTTACTAATATCGGCGGTAATTAAAGTCAGCACACATACTTTCACTTTGGGGTAGAATATGAAACTGAGAAGGCTGTCATTTTCCAACATACATGAATTAACTCTAATAGTCAACTGAACCAACGTTTATGCACAGTCAGAATACATGTTGGCCACCGATGTAAACCAACACAGTAAACCAGCACAAATGGCACACGATAATTGTCGTCTTTTCTTTCAGCATCCACTCTATGTGCCCATGGTAGTCAGTATTTCTCGGCGGGTAGAGGAATGACCACATCTGCTACGACGAACTGTACGGAGCGGAATAACGGCTTAAGTCTCACCTCGTACGTGAGCTCATGTCGTTCCTGGATGGGAAACACATTCAAGGAAGGAGTCAATGGACACGTGGCAAGGTTGGAGTCTATGGCGTTAACATATTGCGACAGAGGAGACAGAGCTACCTGGTACGGCTTCGATATCTGCTGCCCAGGTACTTTGACTGAATTTACTTAGTTGACTTAGATTTAACATTACTTAGTTGACTTAAGACCTGGGCAATATTGAACCCTCGCTTTCCTCCTTGTGGTTGTGCACCTCCATCATGTTGTGCTCCTCCATCATGTTGTGCACCTCCATCATGTTGTGCACCTCCATCATGTTGTGCACCTCCATCATGTTGTGCTCCTCCGTCATGTTGTGCTCCTCCGTCATGTTGTGCTCCTCCATCATGTTGTGCTCCTCCATCATGTTGTGCACCTCCATCATGTTGTGCACCTCCATCATGTTGTGCACCTCCATCATGTTGTGCTCCTCCGTCGTGTTGTGCTCCTCCATCATGTTGTGCTCCTCCATCATATTGTGCTCCTCCATCATATTGTGCACCTTTATCATGTTGTGCTCCTCCATCATGTTGTGCACCTCCATCATGTTGTGCACCTCCATCATGTTGTGCTCCTCCGTTGTGTTGTGCTCCTCCATCGTGTTGTGCTCCTCCATCATATTGTGCTCCTCCATCATATTGTGCACCTTTATCATGTTGTGCTCCTCCATCATGTTGTGCACCTCCATCATGTTGTGCACCTCCATCATGTTGTGCTCCTCCACCATGTTGTGCTCCTCCATCATGTTGTGCACCTCCATCATGTTGTGCACCTCCATCATGTTGTGCACCTCCATCATGCTGTGCACCTCCATCATGTTGTGCACCTCCATCATGTTGTGCACCTCCATCATGTTGTGCTCCTCCATCATGTTGTGCACCTCCATCATGTTGTGCTCCTCCATCATATTGTGCACCTCCATCATGTTGTGCACCTCCATCATGTTGTGCACCTCCATCATGTTGTGCTCCTCCATCATGTTGTGCACCTCCATCATGTTGTGCTCCTCCATCATGTTGTGCACCTCCATCATGTTGTGCTCCTCCATCATGTTGTGCACCTCCATCATGTTGTGCACCTCCATCATGTTGTACACCTCCACTATGTTGTGCACCTTAATCATGTTGTGCACCTCCATCAAGTTGTGCTCCTCCATCATGTTGTGCTCCTCCATCATGTTGTGCACCTCCATCATGTTGTGCACCTCCATAATGTTGTGCGCCTCCATCATGTTGTGCTCCTCCATCATGTTGTGCACCTCCATCATGTTGTGCACCTCCGCCATATTGTGCACCTCCACCCTGTTGCGTACCTCCACCTTGTTGCGCACCTCCAACCCTTTGCGTATCTCCGCCATGTTGCATACCTCCACCTGTTGCGTACCTCCACCTATTGCGTACCTCCACACTGCATTGTTTACTGCGTACCGCCCTGCCGTAAACAGCAGTGTCATTTTTGATGAGGGTACTCCATCTCTTTAGTTGGTGTCCTCCCTTAAGCTGTCCTTTGACATATTGTTTAACGGCTCACAGTGTTCAACCTCGGCGTACGTCAAACGTGATCGAAATACAATGCAATACAATGTAAAACTTTATTGTGCTAAAATTCTCGGGAGAATCAAGCTCGACAGCGCACCAAAACTAAAGGGGTTAAGCAGTTTCTAATCGATCAGCAGTTCCAGTTGTAAATCGTTGGATTAGTACACTGGGAGCTGTGGGGGGTAATCACGTTTTAAAATGTGGGTTTTTAATTCAAGGTGAAATATTGCTATATTTCCAACATACTTAACACTAACAGGGAGTGAGTTCCACAGACTCGGTGCAGCAACTGAAACAAACAGCTCTAGTTCCGGCATTTGTCTTAATTAGATGATCGAAGCTTTCTAAGTTGTCTTCTGTATCTGATGACATCTCTGGTGGATTCAGTGGTGAATGTGTCCTACCTGAGCTGGCTATTTCTTAAGCTGTCTGCTTTCAAGCCAATGATAGCTCTTTTGTCGTCGCTATGCTCAAGTCTCTGCGCCATATTCTGGCAGTACACGGCCTCCGTGTAGTCGGCCTTTCAATGTTGACGAGATGACTCAGATGCTGTCTCCAATATACAAAACACAAAACATATATATCTCTCTCTGTCTATCTGTCCCTGTGTCTCCCTGTCTCCCTGTTTCCCTCCCTCTCTCTCTCTCTCTCTCTCTCTCTCTCTCTCTCTCTGTCTCTCTGTCTTTCTGTGTCTCCCTCCCTCGATCCCGCCCCGAGTTCCCCCTCCCCTCTTTCTCTCTCTTTCCATACGCTATGCGAGAGCGAGGTCATTGCATCTGCCATAAAGGAAAAGACAAAGCATTCGCAATGTTCGTTCAAGGATATTTGCCAGTGCATTATTGCTGCGTATCGCATTTCCCCAGCTGATGATACCCGGCAACGGTTAGAGTAAACAGGTAGTTACTAATTTTATGTTTGGACAGAGGGGAATTGTTGTTACAAAACAGTGTTATTTATTTTTCTAGATATTATATCATTATTCTAAAACAGTGATTGTTGTTATATTGTTTGCATTGGTTGCGAACATAGGTGTATCCAAACTAAAACGGCAACTAACGAACTTGTTATACCACAGCCTGCCTGAGCGCTCCTTGTCAGAACGACGGCTGGTGCATCACTGGAGGAGACGACTACGTGTGTCAGTGCCGAGTGGGATATGAAGGGAAAAACTGCGAAAACAGTAAGTGTCCATCATTGCGCCGAACAAGTTACTATATGCACTTTAGTACAGTGTAGCTTATGATAGGGCGTTCTTGCCTTATTCTTACTGTAATAGATAGGGAGTTAAAGTTTTCTTAATATAAATACTACAAATTACTATTGCATCTACATGAAGTCCATACGTTCACTCTTTCTCTTCTTATTTTTTTATTTATTCATACCATTTAGTAAGAAAACACATTATATGTTCATTCAGTAATTTACGCATACATGCGTACACGCTGTCTTCCTCAGAGGTGGCGACATGCTACGTGTCCGGCGACCCACACATCGGGACATTCGACGGTCTGATGGTACACTACCAGGGCGTGTGTCGCTACAACTTGGCCAGTTCCCGAGAGAATTACCCTGACCTACCCTACTTTCGGGTGTTAGCCAAGAGCGAGCGTCGTCATGGCAACATGCACGTGTCCTACCCGCGTTACGTCGACATCGAAGTGTTTGGGCGCACTATAAGACTGGACAAGAACAAGAAGGTCTATGTAAGTGGCCGTTCAAAATGTGCACCGTCACAATATACACGTCGATGCATTATACAAGTATACTTATTTAGGTAACATGTTACGCCACGATATGTTACTATGATTTATTAGGTTGTTTATTTTAAACCATCTATTCTTTTCCTCCTGCAGACTATACTATCACAGAATAAGTTCAAGTGTTCCTCGAGCAGGTCTTATGACACGCTAGTCATTCTCTGTTTAACATAGAGATGTGTTTTTAATCATGTGTACCCTTTCGAGTTCGCATAACGCGAGGGAACACCTTTCAGGTAACTCAAACGTGCTATGCCCGTCTAAATTCTAATATGATTTTTTTTTACCAACGGCGCCCTCTGTCAGGTGCAAGCATCGACGCCATTCGAGTGACGAGCATCGCAGTCAGGGTGGTGTTCGCCTGTTGTTCTCTCATCGCGCGAACTGCGTGTGCGTTTGCGTGTGTGTGTGTCAAAGGGGTCTTGTAATATAGAGTATACTTGTAGGAGAGCTTCCATGGCGTACCATGAAAACATTAACTTGTCAGCATTGCCTACCCGGTACTGGCAAATTGTAAATGTATCTAATTCAATTCAATTCAATTTAACAAGTATGTCCTGCTCACATGGACTACGTCAGTATACTTCCTCAAATAGACTTCTACTTCAGGGTATTTGCTCTCATGGACTTTTATACAGCATCAATTTTAAATGTACTTGCTCACATGGACTTATACTTCAGTGCATTTTCTCAAATGGACTTATACGTCAACGTATTTGCTTAAGCAGACTTCTGCCGCAGTGCACTTGCACTTGCACTTGCACTTGCACTTGCACTCCCTCCCGTCTCCTGACTGGTGTAGTTGCCGTGCATGTCCTACACTCCCTCCCGTCTCCTGATTGGTGTAGTTGCCGGTGCAGGTGGACGGTGTCTCCGTGCATGTCCTACACTCCCTCCCGTCTCCTGACTGGTGTAGTTGCCGGTGCAGGTGGACGGTCTCCCCGTGCATGTCCTACACTCCCTCCCGTCTCCTGACTGGTGTATTTGCCGTGCATGTCCTACACTCCCTCCCGTCTCCTGACTGGTGTAGTTGCCGTGCATGTCCTACACTCCCTTCCGTCTCCTGACTGGTGTAGTTGCCGTTGCAGGTGGACGGTCTCCCCGTGCATGTCCTACACTCCCTCCCGTCTCCTGACTGGTGTAGTTGCCGTGCATGTCCTACACTCCCTCCCGTCTCCTGACTGGTGTAGTTGCCGTGCATGTCCTACACTCCCTTCCGTCTCCTGACTGGTGTAGTTGCCGTTGCAGGTGGACGGTGTCTCCGTTCAGCCGGACGCGACGTTTCCAGGCTTCGAGATAACGAACAACGGTCGCTTCGTGCGCTTGGCGACCAACTTCAGCCTGGTAGTCGAGAGCGACGGCGACTGGCTGACGGTCGTCAAGGCCCCGAACTCGTTCGCCGGAAAGATGGCCGGTCTGTGCGGCAACGATGACGGCGACAAAGAGAACGACTGGAGACTGAGCAACGGCACCAATGTGAAGGCGCTGCCGAACAAGTACTCGTTGCTCGGGAACAGCTGGCAGGTGGAGGACCCGGAGGACGCAACGTGAGCAAAGTTTTGTAGATTACTCACCGTGGGCAACTGTGCTAATTTATGAACTAATCAGGTTGAAATTATAAAACACACCAAACGGCTAGTTCTATAAAAAATAAACGAAAAATAACGACGGTCGCTTATCTTACCAAGCCGGTCTTTCTTTAACAGCTGTGAGACGACAAACGATCCGGACCCACAAGAGTGTGACGCAGCAATGGCCGCCACAGGTATCATACACACACGCACGCATTCACGCACGCATGCACGCAAATAATCCCTATGATTGGTTGTTGTTGTTCATGTTGTCACGTCCAATGTCTGGGCATGCAATGTTTGCAGCAACACTTTTAGTATTCTTATTTGTTGATGCACAACCTATTTATTGATACACATCCCATTTGTTGATACACAGCCTATTTGTTGATACATAGCCTATTTATTGATACGCAGCCTATTTGTTGATACACAGCCTATTTATTGATACACAGCCTATTTGTTGATACATAGCCTATTTGTTGACACACAGCATATTTATTGATACACAGCCTATTTATTGATACACACCCTATTTGTTGATGCACAGTCTAAATGATTCGGCAGCGCATTAAAACAAAAAGGGTTAAGCAGTTCATAATCGACAAACGGTTCCAGTTGTAAACAGTTGGATTGGTACGCTGGGGAGCTATGGAGGATAAGCAAGTTTAAACAGGTTGGTTTTCAGTTTACGGCTAAATGTTGCTATATTTCCTACAGACTTAACACTAACATGGAGTGAATTCAGTGCAGCAACTGAAAAGCTATAGTTCCAACATTTATCTTAACACTAGAAACAAAAAGTAGATTAGAATTAGATGAACGAAGCTGTGAATGTAAATATGCTGACTGCTTGGATGAAAATGATTGATAGGTAATTGTACAGAACTTAAAATGAATGCGATATCGGACAGGGAGCCAATGCAATGGTTTATGTAGTGGTAACGAGTGAGAGAAACGAGGAGACCGGGTAACGACTCTTATCAAATAACTTTGCACACGTTGAAGTATCAAAATGTCATTGAGAGCAATATTTTGATGAAGGGAATTGCAATAGTCAACTCTACTGCTACCAAGAGTAGGTACAATAGTTTTGGCTAGATGTAAAATACATATACCGGCGAATACAACGAAGGTCACGAATATGATAAAAGCAGCAATGATAAATTTGTGAAATATGCTGTCTAAAATTTAAATTATTACCAAAGGTGACTCCCAAATTCCGTGCTGAGACAGCCGGTGTGAAATTCTGGCTCAGCATAGGTGTCGGGAAAAGCAATCAAGTTTAGCACGCTGCAATAATAAGAAACTTGCATTGAGCTTTAATTTGCTGTTAGTCATCCATTGGAACATATTCTGGAGACAATCTCTGAGTTGATTTAGGGAACAATTTGTATCCGGAGTAGCCAAGGAAAAGTAACTATGTATATCATCTGCATATAGTTGGTGTCTCAAGTTATAGGTTTGAATAACAGAGCTGAGTGAAGTAGTGTAAAGAGTAAAAAGTAATGGTCCACGAACAGAACCACGAGGAACACCACACGAAGTGGGTAGGGCCGCTGAAAAAGCAACTAGCGATCTTCACTCTTTGGTATCTATCAATTAAGTATGATGAAAACCAGCTCATGGCTGTGCCAGATATGCCATACCACATTGACAAGTGTTTAATGAGTATGCTATGGTCAATAGGATCAAAAGCAGCAGATAAATCAAGAAAGGTAAGCGTTGTTACATTACCTTTGTCCATATTTAGTGTGACATCATTATGTACTTTTAAAAGTGTAATATATGTAGAATTAAACTGTTTGTAAACTTATTGTAATACATTAGACATACAATTTGTCTCAATGTGAGACCTTAGACGGCCTGCTACAACCTTTTCCAATACATTGGAAATAAAGCTTATATTAGAAATAGGTATATAACTGTTTAGATTTTCTTTAGGCAAAGTTGACTTCTTAAGAAGTGGGTTGACTTGCGCTTGTTTAAGTGTCCAGTGATGCCTACTGCGGACTGATGGGCAAACCGGACGGAATCTTCCGGAATTGTATCAGGCGAGCACCTGATTTGGCCAATTCCAACCGCGAGAACTGTCAATTCGACGCCTGCGCAAACATGGGGAACGTGACGTCAGTGAAGAGGGCGGTGTGTGGCACTCTTGAAGCTTTCAGCGTGCAGTGTTCCGATCGCGGCTACGGCCAAGTGGACTGGCGCACTGCGGCTAATTGTCGTAAGTCGAATGTCTAGATAATGTTTCCAAATCTTCCCTAGTTTCGATTATGCAGGCTCCGCGCTGTGGCGCCACTGTGTGTCGCACACGTCATCACCAGGATGCAGAGTGTGCTTTTCCTGTATTCGTACATAATTATATTAATTAGACACTCATCCGGGTTTTTGGCTAATTCATAAAATAAGACTAACACTTTTATCAGGTTATACGATGCAATTCGAATTAACTTTAAAACGTTGATTACAATGATACAACTATCGGGCTGAAAAGGTAAATCAGGCAATAACATGTTTAATCTCGATAACTACGCTGCTGGCGAGTCACGGGAACACAAAGTAGAGAGGTAACAGTGGGTAACAACGAGACCATGCCTTCAGGCTCAGAGTTCGCGAAGGCGAGCGAGAGTCGGATAAGCGAGATTCTTCCCACGCTATATTGTCGAGACGCTGCAAAGCCCCGTATTTGCATGAAGTATCTACACGTGGCACATATAGGAACAAGGAACACGAACGGGTGTCGATGATAGTTACCCAGGGTATCGTGTTAACTGTATGAAGTGGGAAACCTAAAACATATACATTTTCGGTTGTTCGATGACATACACCTAACCAGGGTTTTTAAAGGTTCAGCTCATATGGGCAGTGCAAAATTTCATACGGGCAACATTCTTTGACAACTGGTTTACCATAAATGGTCACCAACTGTGTTTTATGTCGCGCATTGCTTGCAACAATATTAGTATTATCCCAATAACCGCTGAATTTGAGAACGAAGGATGTTTAACTTGCTGGGTTGCAATTATTTAATTTTCAAATCATAAAACGAAGTTTGGAGAATATTGAAGATAAAACAGCTGTCTGAAAAACTTCACCATGCTATACAAATTTGTCATTAGACATTAGCATTAAACCAGAGAAACAAATGTAGCCATGTTTGTTAATTTTGTTCCACTAAAACAATTATCCAGTTCTGATGGTTACGTTTCACTGTTATGCACATTTTGTCAACGTGCATGAACAATTTTCAATATGGCTACCAATTGTGTTTTATTAGTTGTGACTGGAATATTTTTGTTTCAATTCAAAATTATATAAAACCAAAACTTTACAGACTGCAAACTCTTTCACATACAAAATTGGTTAGCAATATGATCGTACTAAGATAACACGATTTCGATAAACAAAAACTTTCCAGCTGACAACAGACGATCAACATGGCAGAACACTAAATTACTATACAAAAATGGCGACGTCACGTGGTTGCCTTGTGGTCGAACCTCGTGAATCTGATCGGGTTATAAATAGCCGAATGGCAGCATTAAAAAACAACAGTTGGCAGGTTGATTGCTACGCGCACAAATGAGCTTGGACGTTTTTGGCAGATGTGCTCGGGGGAAGTTTTAAACTCATGGTGATTATTGTTATTAGATGAGTTGTTCTTTTTTAGTTTAAATTTAATATTATATATTAAAATTTAAAATAAAAAAAATCTCATACGGGCTGAGCAGGTCTTACACACGGGCATCTTGCCCGTATGAGAGTCCTTAGAAACCCTGCACATAATTAATAAATTGCCTTCTTCATTGGCGAAATAAAATAAATAAAAACGCTATTTTAGTAGTGCATGAACAGTTATTGTTTAGCTATTTTTTTTTTAGAAAGGCGCGAGGCGGCACATCTCACAGATGTGTGTATGCCAAATATTTTAGTTTCAGTACTACAGCACATACCAGAACATAGTTTGTGCAAAACAATATTATTGTAGTTGAGGTTATACACTACACGACAACCTCATATTTGATTACCGTTCGTCGTCCTCAGCTCTGGACTGTGGCCCGGACATGATCTACAAGTTATCGGCCCCCGCCTGCCACCCGACGTGCTCGAAGCCGAACGCGCCAGAGGAGTGCGGCCTGCCGAAGACGGAGAGCTGCGTGTGTGCCGACAACGACGCCGTCGTCGTCAACGGCCGGTGCGTCTCGGCGAACACCTGCGGCTGCACCGACGACAACGGCGTGCACCACGAGGTGAGGTGGCCGGCCAGTGGCGCACTCTAGCGGATTCATGAATACACAATAACGTCTGGTATACATGATAGAATCTACGCTCACGAGTTACACTACGACGCCTTATGGAATAATTTTGGTACATTAATAATAATGATTAATAATTAATTTGGTTCGTGTAACACTGATCGGCGGAGTTGTCGTGTACAATACCCATATAAACTGCTCAACATCGGAGAGGATAAACTAATTAACCCCATTACTGTATTTTTTTTTAAAGATCACTGGTCGTTTCAAACAATTTATTTATTTTATTTTTATTCAGCAGTTACATTAATACTTAGTGTGCAATCTTAGAAGAATTGTTCTTTTGTTTATTTCATGTCTTCACTTTATGTATAGCGACCTACTGTTTTACGCATGCAGATCAAGATTTTTCGGTGCGTTCAATGTCTACCTTTTCACTATGGAAACATAATTTATAAAAAAAAACTTTGCGGCAAACGTCTCACCAGTAAAACGCTTTTAGATCGGCAATACTTGGCTGAACGAAGATTGCTCCGTTGAGTTTAACTGCAATGTTTGCACGTCCTGTAAACGTCCAGTCGGGGAAATCGTCTCTCACTCCACCTCCTGCACGGAAGGATACGAATGCTCTCTCGACAACGATCACATTGGAACGTGTCAGAAAGGTATTTATCAAGACACATACAAACGTACTAACAAATGCTTGTAATACCCCATTGCTAAGGTTGAATGTTGTGGTAAAGATAATATTTCATTGCAGTAGGTTGAATATCTTGGCATAGACGATATTCCACTGTAATAGGCTGCCAGTCGAAGTACAATTGTTATTGTACAGCGGGTTCTCTAAGTCTCTGTCAACATCTAAGCTTGCTGCCTTTGGAATTTATCAAGAAGGGCACATTTCGCAGGCTACCTACACGTAATGTACAACATGACCAGATGGAGTATTAATGTTAATCATTATCACTATTAAAATAAACATGAATAGTTTCCATTCTATGAATACTAACATGCGTTCTTCTTTGTATTCAGCGGCACAGTGGACCGACTGGTTACCCTGGGGAGGATGCTCGGAGTCTTGTGGCAAAGGAATACAAACGAGAACGAGGCAGTGCCTCGACAAAGATCACGTTGTCGTTTCTGATGGTGAATGTGACGGCTTATCTGCAGAAACACGTGATTGCATATGTGACATGAACTTTTATGCTCCAGGTAAGGGAACTCTTATATTATTATTTACATAAAATAAGAGCATAATATATTATTTAAATAGCATATGCTACTTAAATATTATTAAATATTATACTGAGTTTATTGAAGCGGTTCAAATAATAGTTAAACTTTTATTTTTCTATTGTTGGGCTCATCCTCGTGGGCCTTCAAATTAGGTCAACGCCATTTCGCGTTGTACGTGATGATCTTAGAAGATTAATTCAAACGCTTCGGAGAAGCAAACACTATTAAGGTCGGTATTTTCACTATGACAAACGCAAAACAATTCACCCAACAGAACAGCAATTACTCCTCTTAAAGCTAAACTTTTGCATACGAGCTTACACCTCCCGATAAATTGAACAATACCATGATTAATGAATATCGATTCACAATAACTCTAGATCGAACAAGTTAAACAGTAATTGTCATGTTACGCAATGACACATTATTCGGATTTAGTATTTTTACTGCATTACCAATTGTGTATATGTTTCCTCTGGATATTGCACATATGACGAATGTTCCCGCGACATATTCAAGAAGAAACCTTACGTTTGAGCAATGTTCCAGATAATTTGAAACTGGAATCTATGTGAGAGAACATGTTACACTGTGATTGACATTTGTACGTTACATTACTGTTACAATTCGTGATGTTCACACGATTTCTGTCTTGCCAGTTGACTGCGTGACATGCACAAAGACGTCAAATTACGTCGGATACGTCGCGGACGTGTGCGACTGCTCACAGTACTACCACTGCCAGCTGGCGAACGGCGCATGGACCGCCACACCGAGGCGCTGCCTTCCCTGTCTCCTTTGGGACTCGGCCAAGTTGACATGTGTTCGTTCGTCTGACATCAAGTGTGATGAAAACAAAGGTGTCGTAACTTGTGGCAATGTAAAAAGCGTTAGCAAGAAAGCTGTTTTTGATAATGTCGACTACTTCGTCCGCGTGTCAAAAATACCGTTATAGTGGGCAGCATAACAGTGGGATGAAATATAAACATTCAATTAATTTCGTTGGTGAAAATGAATGTACTAACACAATATTATGTCTGCGTAGGTATACTCTATATTTGTCATAGTCTTACGTATTAAAAACGTCTTAACAATGACTATTGTTTTATGTGCGACGGATTGTAAACAACAACCACCACCACCACCACCACCACCACCACCACCACCACCACCACCACCACCACCATCAACACCACCACCACCAACACCACCACCATCACCACCACCACCACCACCACCACCACCACCACCATCAACGCCACCACCACCACCACCACCACCACCACCATCACCACCACCATCAACGCCACCACCACCACCACCACCACCACCACCACCACCACCACCACCACCACCACCACCACCACCACCACCACCACCACCACCACCACCACCACCACCACCACCACCACCACCACCACCACCACCATCACCACCACCACAACAACAACCTCCACCAACACCACCAACAACAACACCAGCAACACAATTAACAAGCATGTGTTTGGTAGCTTAATATAACATTATATTCAACAGATGTCATAGTAAACATGACAAGAGAAGCCAGGCGGATCTGCAGTCTGCTTCCTGTAGAAGGTGATCCATCCAAGTACCAGATGCCTGTGCCAGGCGGGGCGATCACCATGCCTTGTCCCGGTGGGACAGTCTTCAGTGTGTCCGAGTGTACCTGCGTCACAGCCATAGCAGGCGTTGACACGGGTGTAGCAGGCACAACGACTACACGAAGTGAGTGTATTGCTAGAACTACACTAGTATTTTTGTTTAATAACTTATACTGTGGCATATTGTGGCATAATTAATAGGCCTACTGTTTCTATAACATTTTTCACTTCCCAAAGCAATGGTCAAACTGTTTATTTGTTTAATATTAATAGTAGATGTTTAGGATAGTCACTGTAGCAGGCTTTTGTTTTATTACGTCATGCATAACTTCCACGGAAACGCATTCTTTAAAAAAATTCTGCGCTTCCAGCGACGACAACCAGTGGTGTTGTCGTCGTCCCTGACGAGATAACGTGCGTGAATTTCGACTCTGGATGGAACGGTTTCGGGGCGACCAACTGGGTGTACGTGCAGGCGATCAACGTCGACCGTGAACCGTCGGCGTTCATCGGCAGTGCTGCCAAGTTTGGTGGTTCCGGACGCCTCGAGATCCCGCGTTTCTCGAACGCGTACGGGCAGTGGACCGAGTTCGCGGTGAGCTTCTGGTACAAGAGGAACAGCCGGGGCGGCAGCGCTGCACAAGGTCTGTGTAGCAATGGCAACTGTGTAGCCAGACCTTCGATTAGCATCGTGTCCATGCCAGGAACAATAGGGGCTCAGCTGATCACCACTGGAGGAAGTGCAAGCGTAACTGGAATACAGGTAAGTGTTAGGTTTACTCGTGCTTATGTCGACTTGCGTTTATCGAATCACAATGGCCCTCCATATTGATCTATATTACATCGTATCATTGATTAATACCATGCGTTCCCAAGCCTGTGTCACGTTTCATGATGCCTATATACGCGCGTGCGGGTTCCCCTGAGTCTGCACTCCATGTAGCGGTAACCAGTGGACTGCTCCAAGTTATTCTCAATCCTTGAGGCACCTTTTTTAAAACGCTACAAATCACATGCGAAACGAATGCTTCGCTGTCTGATCTGATCAGTGTGTTGGGAACACACAACTGTTTGTGACGTGCTGGCTCCAGTGTATATTTATCCCTGAGCATTCTGGTTTAGCTTTTATTTCATTGCTTTACTAATGTAGATGTCGCTACCCAGACACCAGTCACACAGCAGCACATACCGAACTGTTCATATAAAAACAAGTTTGTTTAGCTTCGTAGGGAGGGCTGACTACCAGATATAGGTAAGCTTGTTCCATGGTCGCCATGTTGCTGCTGCCGTGCGTAATCAGAGCTCCTAGGTACATCGAATCAGTTACTTCTTGAGAGTCTGAGCCATTCTTGGTGTTGATGTTAATTGCTTGTTTTTGGTTGAATGTCACATATTTCGTTTTCCCAGTATTTATCTTTATTTCTACCTCCCCATAGTTGTTTCAAATATTTGTAGCAGTCCTTGCTTCTGTTCCTGAACTTTGGTAAATAATACTCAATTTGTGGTTATACGTGTTGTCTTTTGAGAGAAAAAACATGCACTGGGGCCGCTGTGCAATGGCAAACAAGAGGCTTGGGTCACTAAGCATACATCCACTGCGACAACTAACCTTCCCAGTGAAAAACGCTATATGGCGCCTCGTTCAAATCTGCAAACAACTAACAAAATAAGTACTAATTGATAGAAGACCACTTATGTTCGATCTTCAAACTTGAGTGATGGGGATGTGGAGAAAGGTGATGGAGACGACAGCGAAACGGAGCAGTGACGTAATAAGAAGGAAAACAACAAATCGACGACCGATGTCGATGCCAGCCTTACCCCGGACAACAGCAGCAGCAGCAGCAGCAGCATCAGCAGCAGCAGCAGCAGCAGCAGCAGCAGCAGCAGCAGCAGCAGCAGCAGCAGCAGCAGCAGCAGCAGCAGCAGCAGCAGCAGCAGCAGCAGCAGCAGCAGCAGCAGCAGCAGCAGCAGCAGCAGCAGCAGCAGCAGCAGCAGCAGCAGCAGCAGCAGCAACAACAACAACAACAACAACAACAACAGCAACATACTGTTTAAAAATGAGTTTATGCAAGACGTGTCTCTTTGGTCTTAAATGCGATCGTTGTTATGACATTTCGCTTACACTCACGGCGATCTTAGAGACACAACAAAATACTGCAAACTTTTGTTTGGACACGTACGGGCAGTGGACTTATATAGTAACTTATATTCTGTGTCGTGTAACGTTGTAGGCCCCTGATGATGAATGGCATCACGTGGTCCTGTCCTACGACGGGAATCAAGTGCTCCTTTACGTGGACGGCACGCCAAATAACATGGGAGGCGGCCAAGGTACGTCTCCCAGTCGACGCCTAATCGTGTCTTTCTCTCAGGCTACGAGACTCTGGAAATAGAAATAATTGTTTTGAAAATGTCACACCAATTTTGTCGCCAATTGATTTTGTAATTGTCCGACTGCATTTCTTCAAATACATGCAGTGCGAATATGTTTAAAACGTTGACAAATAACTGAATATACACAGAGAAACATTGTCAACTCTCGAAAAAACAATGGCTTCTTTATACACGTGCCACCTTGAACGTAGTGATTTGTATAGCAGTGTTGTAAAATCATCTTCTGTGATCGTGGAGAGTTGTCGTGCGGTCGTCATGCGGGATTTAATCAGTGTCCTCAATATCTTAGTTAATTTGCAACGTTGCCAAGTGACAATCATTCAACGAATCGATTGATCACTTAGATCTAGAAAGCCGATGTAAATTGGTTTGAAAAAAACACTGTTTCGAAACCTTTAACAGTACCTGTTCACTCTTTGCAAAAGACACGTGCATGATTGGACAACCAATCTCTGTGTTGCAGGGGCGATCAGCCAGCGCCAATGTCCGGTTGTAGTCGGTCAGTTAGAAGCCAGCGGGTCGGGATTCGTTGGCTACATCGACGAGGTATGACCACTTAGTTGATATTGAAAGACGTTTGTTTGCTTAAGAACACTTTATTGTACTCAACGGAACCATCGAGTTCCCTTCATCAACATTACAGTATAACAGAATACTTTATTGTACTCAACGGAACCATCGAGTTCCCTTCATCAACATTACAATATAACAGAATACTTTATTGTACTCAACGGAACCATCGAGTTCCCTTCATCAACATTACAGTATCACATAATACTTTATTGTACTCAACGGAACCATCGAGTTCCCTTCATCAACATTACAGTATCACATAATACTTTATTGTACTCAACGGAACCATCGAGTTCCCTTCATCAACATTACAGTATAACAGAATACTTTATTGTACTCAACGGAACCATCGAGTTCCCTTCATCAACATTACAGTATAACAGAATACTTTATTGTACTCAACGGAACCATCGAGTTCCCTTCATCAACATTACAGTATCACATAATACTTTATTGTACTCAACGGAACCATCGAGTTCCCTTCATCAACATTACAGTATAACAGAATACTTTATTGTACTCAACGGAACCATCGAGTTCCCTTCATCAACATTACAGTATCACATAATACTTTATTGTACTCAACGGAACCATCGAGTTCCCTTCATCAACATTACAGTATAACAGAATACTTTATTGTACTCAACGGAACCATCGAGTTCCCTTCATCAACATTACAATATAACAGAATACGGAATCAACTGACTAATAGATGACAGATATTATAACGATAGTCGATGAAGTAGTGCGGTAACGGCAACAGTAACATCGGTTAATTAAAACACTGGTACCACTAATATTCCTAATTTAATTTTAATACAAGCGTTTGATGCCTGCTTCTCTTTACTCTCAATGTTATACATGTAGTTGTTGTAGTTGTCGTTGTTATAGCTGTAATAGTATTTTTCGTTGTTATTGTATATTTGTCGTTGTTGCAGTTGTAATTTTAATTTTCATTGTCGTCGTCGTTGTTGTTGTTGAAGTCGTTATAGGTGTAACTTTTGTTGTTGCCGTCGACTTTATTATAGTTGTCGTTGTGGTTTGTTGCATTATTGATAACTAAATGTCTTCAAAACAAGCAATAACAACCTTTTACATTATAAGTTTACAACACAACATAAAACAATAAAGGACCACGTTGTTATGTAAACTGATATTCATCGAAACGTTTCTGTGCTGATATAACAAAAACAAAATCATGATAATTAGTTGACAATGAACGTATCATTAGACGGCTGGCGTTACTCGAGTGAAGTGAGTAAAGACGCATATACACGAATCCTTGTATCTTTTGCCAACGCGCTGTAAAATATTCAGACAAAAGGACCGCCCCGATGTTTCATTTATAATTCTACCATTGTGTTTTACATTAAATAATATAAATACACATATTGGTATGATATATTCTAACTACACATTAACTGGTGTTTGGGGATAACTGATTGTTTATCTTTGTTATTGCTAATGACGTTTCGTTGTTTGATCAGTTTTGATGCTTATATTTCCAGTTGTGTATGTACAAGAAAGCGCTGTCCGCTGGCGTCGTTCAGAGACTGTTCAATGCACGTCCGGAGATCGTCAGCACAAACACCCCGAGACCAACAGTTGAATCTTAGCTGTGAGCAGCTGCAGAGGACGCATCACATCAAACGTAGGCCAGAAAAGATCTGATTCTCAAATTGGTAGAATAACTCCCCCCTGTGGTTTGTAGTTATCAGATCGCAGATACAGTTTTGTTTTGATCTATTGACTACGTAGAGCAGCAGTACATATCACACCTGCAACACACATAGGTAGCATATTGCGCAAATTTTCATTTAAAACACGGATAATTTATTTGATTAAGACATCAAAATCACCGAATTACAAATAATACAGTCGAAATTTAACTATACTTTTGTACTGTATTTTACTTGACATTTCTCCGTAAATGTTTATCAATTATGGATACATATACTTTAGATGAGTACCGCCATACATCTCCCACCACTACACTTGGCCAAATGGCGCTAGTCTTCAATAGCATGAATTAGGTTTAAAAGTGGAAGCCATTTTTAAAGATTTATAAGAAAGCATATAATCATCGCACATTTTCAAACACTTCACATATTGGTGTGTTTAAGATCATTGTGGGAGTAAGTTCCCCGATCTGAGAATCAACTTCAGTATGTCGACGCTGGGCTCATGGACTACAGGAGACTAACTCAACGATGCAGCTTCCTACGGACCAGTGGAGCCGCTTTTATTTATACGGACACTTGAAACTATTTATGTGGACAATTGAAGCTTCGCGCAGAAATACGTGAGGGCAGCTGTTATGGGTGGTGTGAACTAGTGATTATTTGTTATGTCAGGGATCACAGGTCCTAATGGACATAACAGAGTATGTCGATTTCGCCGCTTGCTTCTTCTACATATCATCAGCTATATTCAAAAGCAGCCTGTCACGCTAAGTAATCAAGTGGTCAGCTGCGATGTACAGTTCGACAGTTGCATGTTCCTAAATGTCAAGTGGCATGTGATGAAATACTTGCATCGGAAGGTAAACGTTGTTTCTCTATCGCGTTGTTTTACGAACAACAATTCAACAGTGTGGTACGAGCAAGACAGCACAAGAGCTGTGCGAGTAGAACAGCTGCACGAGCAGAACAGCTGTACAATCAAACGGCTGTACAACCAGCTGTCTGATTGTTATGTTTCCTGTTCGTTATTATCTGGCGTATTTGACCTGAGGCATTACCAACTTGACCTGAGGCATTACCAACTTGATCTGAGGCATTACCAGCTTGATCTGGTAGATGCATATTGCTTATATTACCATATCCAGTTAACATACATGGTGAAATGCCGCCAAGCGTGGATAATTGTCATAAAACCAAAACAAATCATAATATCATAGTATGTTGACCGAAATTAAGTAATTCATAATTTAATACGTCCAAGAAACACTTCAACAACTTTCTTTGATACCCACAGGTTCGCCCTAATTAACTAACACACACATTTCACATACGCCTTACTAACAATGTGTAAGATGACAACAATTGACCTCATACTTTTGTTGGTATTTTATTTTGAAGATTCAAACAAACACATCGTCTTTTAATATTTGGAGTATGCCAACTTGTTATGATGTTGCTGGACTATTTTATATTTTTGCTACGTTTTGTTGCTTATTCCTGGATTATTGGTGCACAGATTTCTTTAATACGCACGAAACACGTTTATCCAAGATAATGAATTAAAAGCATACTTTGCACATTCTGGCTATATGTGTTTGTTCAAATATGTCATAATAGATGTACTGATAGTGTCTGTATTCTGTTACATTTATGAAACTAAATTGTTTTGCGAAAATGAGACACATAATCTATCGCAGCCAACGACATGTCATGTTGAAGTTTACGTTAGGTCTTCAAATGCTCTTGAAATTTATCGAGGTCCCTGGGCATAAGAACCCTGCACGGTTGACAGCTGTGGAACAGTCAAGTATCTGCGACAATGTGTATACGACAGTATTTAACGAATGGTCGTGTAGGCAAAGAATACATCGTACGGAAATAAGGCTTTCTGCTATTTAACAACAATTACGATGCCTACCATAAAAAATGCAACATCGGTCGATCCAACGTTTGAATAATTCCGGACGCGATCAAGATTGAACAAGCTTTAACAAAATTGCCTTACAATGCGAAACACCCAGATGGCAAGTAGACATGGATCGATCAATTTATTAGACATGTAGTAAGCGCACAGACAGCAAAACATGCCCACAGTTGGGAAATATGACAACTTGCACACATTTGGAAAATACAAATAACATAAAAATACGGCAAGCTTAGACTTGGTATTTTATAATTGTGTGCACATTTTACTGTTACGACGCTTAGTACCATAGGTGTAACAAAATATTGTTCCAAGGGCAAAGCGCCGGAAAAAAAGCACGGGAGACATGCCCGAATCGCATTCGCTCAAGCAACCGGCACACGAACCCACAATATATTCATGAAGTGTATGTTCAAAAATAATATAACAACACACAGAAATTATGGTTACCATGGGACATTTATTAACGGTAAACGACCAATATTTCTCGGATATGCTCTGATACCGCAGTCCCCACCGCTAGCAGCACAGGGGCGTAGATGCTGGGACACGTGGCTTGCAGTTGTAATAACTTAACGTTTCACACATATGAATGCCGATATTGACAGGGTTTTGACTTTTAAAACATTTGGTACACATTTGGTGCAGTGATTAACATACATATGTGCGGTATAAAGACATTCGAAACGTGCTGGAATCCTGTTCCATCTTCATAATAAGCAACCATTCGCCAGATGGCGCTAAGATTATATCTACATACCACGCACTAACAACGAAAAAACCGCAACAACGTCAGTTAAAAAAAAATAAGCTACTATTCCATGCTTCACGAAGCAAGTGTTTATGTCCCGTCGTTTTGGCGCCAGTTGATGAGAATGCACTCTAACAACCAAGCACGCATGTACACGCGAATACTTTATTGCTATTAGCGAGGTTAACCACCAGCAAATACTGCATAAGTCTGTATAAGAACAGCGAATACTTCAAGTAATTACCGACACATTTGACGGTTGCCTTTGAGATTAAACTCTCTAAAATGTCCCATTAAAATGTTAAAACTTTGAGAAGCTATTATCACCAGTCATGAACACCAATACGCACTACGCTTTCACTCACGCGTTTAAAAAATATAAAACATTTAAGAGATCATTATGGGTTGAAGATATTAATTGATTTTGCTACGACCCCAGACCCCCAGATTATCAAGGATAATTTCATATTCGAGACACCAGTCAAGGATGAACATAAAGTCATGCATGTGCAATCGTCCTTACGCACCTACGCGAACACGGTCACACGCGTGTATGTAAACATCTAACATACGAATATACGTGCCATCGTCAATGAGACATTGCATCATCTAGAAACCGAGACATGGCGCACAGCGGCAAGGAGAGCCCAAGGCACAGGCAACTGGTGAGATCTTTTCGAGCTTCATGTCCACACTTGGACGTGTAAAGGATAAGTATAAGTTAGTATATTAAATGTACAAAGGTCAGAGTTTACTAGCTGTAGATGTTAACGGACTGACCAGGTAAGATGTGTACGTGCGTGTGCATGCGCGTGATGTTGCACGTGGCCGTGCGTGCGTGCGTGCGTGCGTACCCACGTGCATGTTCGTATCGCTAACACATTGTATTCCTGCCTCGAAATTTGTATACATCATATATGTTCTTCGTAAAACAGATATCAGACACATAAGTACACATGTACGTAAGTCGCTCGTACGCTCGTACGCCGGTACGCGCGCACACTCGCTCGCTCGCACGCACGAACGCACGCACTTACGTCAACCACATATATTTGGGCTCTTTTCGATACAGAGCAAATGACTGGCGTTTGCCTACGCTCTCCAGAAAACGTAAACATAAAATAGCTCTAAGAATCCGACGACTCAATGATCACCCTCACGTAACAATGGATAGACATAACTTACGGACATTCCTCAAGTGATCTATGCCTGTGTTCACCGCACGACGTATTGATATTATGTGAAAGGCGAGACACTAACTTACATAACCACTCGCTCGAATGCTGCCTCTCTGTCGCGCCTGTTGCCCTGGAATGTCCCACGCACTTTCTTATATAGAGAGTCATGTTTACGGTCGCTGACGGTCGCCGACGGGCGTCAATGTGTACTGAAAAACACAACATAAAACACAACAAATAACAAGATTTGCGATGTGGTGTCCCATCAAGTCGTACGACTACTGGTGACGTCAACGATCACTTGTCTCTAACCGTTCATGTCTCTTTTTGCTTCTCCCAACTAGTCCATCGTCAGTTTTGTTGTATCTTTGATCTCATCTATTCATCTCACGTGTTATCTTATTATCTCCGCTTGTTGCCTTCACGCATTCCCATCGACTGTTTCAACATGTCGCCGTCTACACGTGTGGTGTGCCCGCTGCTTGAGCAGGAGGACCTGACTGACTTAGTCAAAGAGTTATTTGTTTTCCTGACTGGCCACGGGATTCATCCTCTTTCAACATTACATTTCATAGCTGTAGGTTCGTTTCCTTTCCCTCTGATTGATGGACCACGACTCACGTCCAACACATCCCTAGTTTTGAAACCACGGCGTTCACGAGTCTCTCTTTCGACTCAGCTGCATATCGGGGCTGCCTGAACCGAAGCCTGTTACTTTGGATGGCGTTCTCGTTAAATCTTGTGGTCGAGTCGTTTCGGTCTAAGGCCATTTTGTCTTACGACATCCTCGTACAAGGATGGTGTTTCTGGCATCGATTATGTGATTAATTTGCCTTCTAAGTAAACGTCTACAGCGGACTCTCGCTATACGGATCATGTCGGGACTTGTTCCATGTATTCGATGTTCCTTATAACCACCTGGAGAAAACTTATCATCAAACAGCGCGGAACAGAACGGGGATTTCAAAGTTGCTCCCTTTAAACCGTTATTTCTTACGTCCGGAGGCAATTTATCATTAGACAGTGAATGACAGACCGGGTATTTCAAAGTCGTTCCTTCTAAGCGATCGTTTGTTACAACCAGGAATGTAATAATCGACCTGTAATGTAATAATCGACCAGTAATGTAATAATCGACCAGTAATGTAATAAATCGACCAGCAATGTAATAACAAATTATGATGATAATCATGATGATGATGATGATGATGCTGATGACGATAATGTAGAAGGTGATGACGAGGGTGATTAACGATTATGATTATGACGACAATTAAGGGGTCATCTTAGTGACGATGATAATGACGATGATGATGATGATAACGATTATTCTGATGTTGATGATAATGATGATGATGATGATGATACTAATGATGATAACGACGATGATGATGAGGGTGATAAATGGTTATAATAATGATGAGGAAGAAGATGAAGACACTCATCCTGCTCCTCCTCATCATCGTCGTCATCATCCTCATGTTCACCCATATAACGGCTAGCCATGCTGCTACCCACATGATGTTCACAAACAGGAATCTCAGAACGAGTGAGCCACGTGTTTTCTGGGAGGACATAGAATGCCGTTCAAATAACCTCCCAAGTAATGCACGGCAGTAACTACATGTTGGCAAACAATAGGACCGAGTCAGACAGAGTGGTAAGGAATGGGGGGGGGTCATTAGAAAGGGTCGCCTCAACGAATGAAAGAGGTAATTTACACTCAATTAAGGGATCATCTCAAACAATTATTTAAGGGATCATTAAACATGCTTTAAAAAGAAATACCTGATCATCATTTGATCAAATTAAGGGGTCATATCAAACAACTTAGGGGAAATATCAAAATGCAATGTGATATTATATTAGAAACTTAAGTTTAACCGCAAAATAATCAAATAAGGGAACAGCTGAAACAACTAAGGCGTTATCTAAAAAAAATAAGTTAAGGGCACCAAAGATATTTTAAAATATAACTAAAATTAAGGGATTTATCAAAAACAAGTTAAAGGATAATTTAAAAAGGAGTCATTAAGGGGTCATTTAATAATCAACTAGCTGATCATTTCAAAACATTATGGGTTCATCTCATAAAATCAAGTGGTTGTGTCGAAAAAAATGAAGGGGTCATCTTATAAAATGATTGGGTTTTCTCAAAAAGTTAAACGGTCTTCACAAAATATGTATGAACAAGTTATCTAGCTAATTTTATCGTCTCAACAAATTTAGGGATCATCTCAAAAATTAAGTGCGTCTTCTCAAAGACGTTTAGGGATCATATTAGTAATGAACCAGCTGATCGTCTCAATAAATTAAGGGATCATTTCATAAAATAACGGGGTCTTCCCAAACCGTCACTTCATATAATTAAGGGAAAAATCTAAACATGCAAGGATTCATAACAAAACACAAAATTAAGGGGTCATAAAAACGTTGGGATCACATCGAAAATATAAGGGGTTATCTCAAATAAATTAAACGGATTTTTAAAAATAATTTAAGGAATCATTTTGAAAAATGTAAGGGTCATTTAACAAAGTAACTTGCTCATCATCTACAAAAGTTAAGTGGGCCATCAAAACATCAAGGAGTCATCTGAAAATGTAATAAGAGGATCAGCTAAAAATTCAGCCTATTATTTGACGTTTTCAGGTGATCGCTTTTTAACTTAAAGATACCCTTTAGTTTTGGGGATGACCTCTTAATGTCGTAAATGTTAAATGCACCCCTTAATTTTAATTTTACATTTTGCTTGGATATCCCTTAAATGGAAAGAAAAGGCACATTTTATAGCTTCCGACAGGTGACGCTTGTTCTTTTTAATGACTATTAAACATTTTTTAATGACCCCTTACCTTTTTTGAGAAAACCCTTTATTTTATGAGATGATCACTTAATGTTTTGAGGTGATACCTTAATGTGTTAAGACGATCAGCCAGTTCTTTTTAATCTACACTTCTATTTTTTTATTATTATTTAACTTGTTTGAGAAAACCCCTTTATTTTATTCGATGACCCTTTAATATGTTAAGATGATGTTTTTATTTATTGAAACGATCAGTTAATTATTTTTTAAATTAATATCTGCGTTTTTATATGATCCTTTAACTTTTTTGAAGAACCCTTTATTGCATGAAGTGATCTTTTAATGTTTTAAGATGACCCCTTAGTTTATTGAGACGATCAGCTAATTAATCAAAAATGGCCGCATGCTTGTTTTGTGATCCCACACCTTTTTCGAGAAGCCCCATTATTTTGTACGAGATGATCCCATATTTTTCAAACAATCAGCTACATCAGTTTTTGAATGATCTCTTACACTTTTTTAAATCATCCTTTATTTTTCTAGAAGACTAATTTATCTACTACATGACCCATTAATGTTTTGAGATGATCCATTAAGATATCGTGACGATCAGTTTATCGCATGCGGCTCACTCGTTCTGAGATTCCGGTGTTAATCATACGTTTGTGAACGTCGAGTGGGTGTCAGCATGGCTAGTCATTATAAGGGTGAACATGAGGATGATGATGACGATGATGAGGAGGAGCAGGATGATGAGGCTGAGGGTATCATTGTTTGCGTCCTCACAATCGTAATAATGATCACCCTCATTGTCTTCATCTTCATCATCATCATCATCGTCATCACTAAGACCACTTAATTATCTTCATCTTTTCCCTCCTCATCATCATAACCATTTATCACCCTCATCATTACCGTCGTTACCTTCATTATTATTATCATCATCATCATTATCATTATCATCATCATCGTAATCATTATCGTCATCATCATCAACGTCATAATCATCATCATCATTATCATCGTCACTAATATTGACCTCTTAATTGTCATCATCATCATAATCGTTCATCACCCACATCATCATCTTCTACATCATCATTATTAACATCATCATCATTATCATAATGATTATCATCATCATTTTTATTACATTACCGGTCGATTTATTACATTATCGGTCGATTATTACATTACCGGTCGATTTATTACATTACCGGTCGATTATTACATTACCGGTCGATTTATTACATTACCGGTCGATTATTACATTACCGTTCGATTATTACATTGCTGGTTGTAACAATCGTTCCTTGCACGAGTAAATACAGTGAGAGGTCACTGCACTTGTTCCACCAGGAGTCCTTATATCGAGATGTCTATGTACCAGTTGTTGACCGACATAGTAATGGTCGATTAATCAGCAATCAAATCAACACATAATTACTAGGATAATTGTATAGCCTCTACATGCGATGTAGTGAGATGACCACCAATGACGTAGCACGATGACCACCAGTGACATAGCACGATGACCACCAGTAACGCAGCACGATGACCGCCAGTGACGTAGCACGACGGCCACTAGTGAATATAATTTTTACGGAATGATGCATTGTCACCATATTTTATGGATTTCTGCAACATACACCACAAATAGCCAATATATTTCTTATTGAGCCTTTCTACACATAAGCAATATACAAGTAACCGCTGTTGGAACGATCAACCGCCAACCCGCTGTGCACGCCTTTCTCCCCAGCTGTCGTCGCCCCTCCCTGCGTCAAGCTGGGACTCGGTAGCAATAACGTAGCAATAAAACCGATGTCCATACATCGAAGCTGTTTCGAAGTGGACACTTACTTCCGGTCTGCAACTACTAAATATCGGACCAGATGGGCCTCTTGTACGAGCTTGGCATTCCTTATGTGACAAACAAGCGCACATACACACCGCCCCAAATACAAAAGTACTCACACGATCGCAAACATAATATTACATAATATCACAAACACCGTGGTACACACGGGCGCCTACACGCATACACCATATACTCAATATAAAGTTGGTAACATAAAATTGCCTATTGAAATAGGTGGTTCAACATTGATATAAATTAAAGGTATTGTAATTTGTGTAAAATAAATGAGAGTGGGGATGAATATCACCGTGTTTTTAAATGTGAGACCAAAGAAAAGGGTAAGTTGTTATATAGTTATATCCAGTCCTGGGATTGGTCAATAGAGTTGACCACTTGACAGATATGTTCATTCCAACGCTAACTTGACTTCCCTGGGTGAGGTACCTGCCTGCCTAGAAATTTTATTAATTACGCCAATACTTCAAAATTATCTGTGTAGCTTAATAGTAACAGTTTAAATAAGCTAATACTTTTTTAATGTGTAATTTGATCAATATTATAATTGGTAAATTTGACTAACATTGGCTGTTCTGCGGACTAAAACATTTGACGAGTTCTTGTAAGCACTGGGTACTGCACCTTTATCTCCTACGCCATTGTTTGGTATCAGGGAATACATTTGCCTCGTCTTGTCTTGCACGCACGCACGCACGCACGCACGCACGCACGCACGCACGCACGCACGCACGCACGCACGCACGCACACAAAGGTAGCGACAACGAGGGGCCCAATTTGTGGACTCATAAACCACTTGACATAATTCACATTTTGAACAAATATGTCCACTGACTGTCGGCTGTGTTACTGTCCTGACTGCCAATGCCTCCCAGTGCTTACAGGGTGTATATACGTTACATTGGCGTTGGCCTCATACCGATGCCACCTACACCTTTCACTGCAGTCCATTGCCGTGTTTCAAGCAGGTGCACACCACTCGCCCGCCATATCTGTAGGTGACAACATCAATTTCACGTTAACCTCCTAACGGTTCATCAATTTCGCGTCGTCGACTTTATTTGTTTCCAAGATGGCCGTATCGATGATTTGTGTCGCATTAAGCGTCCAGTGCCACCATTGAATCCGCAAACGTACGTTGATGCCACGTGGATTGATCGATATTAGCAATGTCTGATTTAACAGCGAAGCGTCACAGATGCATTTGACATCGCAAGTAAGACGCGATAAATAACAAATGATTGCTACATCGTAACGATCAAACGATCAAGCTACGTGAACTTGTTTCAATGAATACATTAACACATGGTCATCAAATTTATTTAAGAATGACACATTTAATATATATCTATTTACAGAAGCTTTATTTCTCAATTTAGACTTAGAATTTGATACAGAATTGCTTACTGAAACACGCAAGTGGCTTAATATTAGAAATTAGGTCGGGACCAATTTCATCTATTGTTTAAATGTGACTAATCTACGCAGCCAAAGAAGTATATCTCTGCATATAATTGTATTAATATTATATTAGTAACGTTAATACTCTGAAGTTATCTCAGCTTGTCTACACAACACACCAGGCATAGGGCAATTAACTTGGAAAGTTAATTAGTTAAATTACAATTAACCCATACATTTCCCAATTAAATTAAATTAACCTCACACATTTATCAGGTTAACTAAATTACATTAAATTAACCTCCCAAATTGTTCAATTAAATTAAATTAACAATTAACTGCCATTCAATTAACAATTAACAAAAGCTTTGTTACCTGATGGTGAACATTTCAAATTTTATTGCGTGATTTTCAATGGGTCATCAGTCACATCCACTCTTACATACACAGTTATATGACGAAGATAAAATATACACGTCAAAACAATATATAAACAAAATAAAACAAATAAATACCTATGTAAAGTGAGTCATTACAAAAAAACATTATTATATCAATAAATATTTTATATAAATAAATCAATTAATTAAATTATAACCATTGAGTAAAAACCATCAATAATTATATATATATATATATATATATATATATATATATATATATATATATATATATATATATATATATATATATATATATATATATATATATATATTATAAATAAATATATAAATTAATTTAATTAAAGCCATCGAGTAAAATCCATCAATTTACTATTTTAAAAATCTAAGAAATTATAAATAAATGTACGAATAAATATATAAATAAATTCATTAATTCAATTAAAACCATTCAGTAAAAGCCATACATCTACAATTTCTAAAACATCAACATTCAAACAGGCCTATCAACTTCAAAATATTCACAATCATGTAGATCTTTCTTGACATGTTTTTTTTTATAAAAACATTCTACAGATTTCGAATTTCTAACATGTACTGGGATAGTGTCACACAGTTTCCCTCCTCTATATGCAAATGTACGCTGCCCTACAGACAGGTTGTATTTTCTAATATGGATATTTATGCAGCCGCGGGTGGAATGGTTGTGCACACTGTCGTTTAGTATGAATATATCTGTAAGGTAAGCTGGGGCAGCCCGCGTTCATATTGGAGAGGTACAAAAATGCAGACAGACCAATTACGTAAGTTTCAACAAGGAGCTCCATTTTGCGTCATAGGAAGGAACTAAAGTTTACACAAAGTTTATCTAGCCCAAATACTTTTGTTTGAAACGATGTTCCTGCATGACAATTTCCCTCGAGGATAAGAGCACGGGCAACAATCACAGCCGTGACTTTGCCTACTCACACGGGCTGTCCTTGCATTTTGCTTCTTAGTAAAGGTACGATCTTACAAGGGCGGTATCCAGTCATTGAAACGGCTCAAAGCGTGTTACACTTCACCCCCTGGCAGACATGTTCAAATTAACGCCAACTCGACTTCTCTGAGCGGAATTCAGCCATGCTGTAATTACTGCGCGAAGACTATTCATTAAAATATTCACCACTGTCAATAGCCATGTACCCATGAGTGAACATGGAGTGAAGGAAATTACAACAGCTTCGAAACGGCATCTCTCGATTGAGATTCCCATGTTCTGGCGACTAGGCCAGCGTACCCCACACTGGTCACGTGGCTGTCGACTGTTGATCGCTTGAAACACATATTGTGCATCATGACAAACAATCTGAGCAAAGAACCAGTTTTAGATAGCGTTTAGTGCTAATACTGGACTGTAATGTCATGACATTTCTGTACCGAATGCTTTTTACGATCGAAATGAGTCAACATTTGCGGTGGACAGTGACGTGAATATGAGGTAATTTTGCCCACACTAAATGCAATGCGGTACGAGAGATCTACCCACATCAACGAGAGCTCATTCTGCTCGAGCCATTCAACATGGCGTTCCAGAAGTTATTGATTGCGATTTTACTGCAACGATATAACATCGGACAATGCGACGACCTGCTGGGTTTCTCCGACTATCTTTCTCAAGTAATTGGCGGTGTTACCGAATCCAGTAATACATCACATAGCGTGGAAAAGTAGGGGAACACCTGAGGATGTTTAATGGCTGCGGCAAACGCCGTTTGCCGCAGCTTACCATCTACTTGTAGCATCCGTCTGTGTCAGTTCTGACAACTATTGATTACCAGTCATTCACTAACTACCGACCAATCGTCGCCATCGGTACAAATCAGCGATGAAGGACGACGCAAAGCGGTCGTCTTGGCTGGTGACGTTCGCAAAGATGCATTCGGGGGCGGTGTATCTCCTTATAAAGCCGCCATTGGTCGTTGGGTATTTCAATCTGTTAGTGGCCGTCAAATCCGGCTAGGTGAGTTCACGAAGTGAATCCTCTTCAATACGCACGCCCACAGGTAGGCTTTGCCATTATTAAATTCATGTTATTTAATATGTTTAAAAGTTGTTATGACGATTAGCATGCACACATTCAACCGTTGACATGTTGCCTTCAGACAATTCTAATATATGCTCTGAATGATTTTAAAGGTAATTGAACATATCGAAGTGCAACGTATTAACAGAATACATAGTATACCGTCTAGCACCAGCTGACGGTCTTGCTGCAACATTGTGTTTATTAAATTCTCCAAACAGTCATTACATTTCTATAAGCACATTTCTTGCTGTCCTGATCTAACCTGTTAGCTCTACGGCCTTTATCAATTAGCAAATCGTAATGCTCTGCGAATAATGATAATTTAATATTATCTTTATTTTTTTTCGTGTGGTTTAATATTATCATTACCATTCAATAATATCCTTATCGTGTAATATTATAAATTAATAATAATGTTTATGAAAAGGTGTAAAGAGAAGTGTAATAGTTATGCAAAGTTCACAATTGCACAACAAGAACAAACAAACGTTATGTGTAATGCTATAATCTAATTAGACTCCATACTGAGATAGAATGTGTAACTTTTAATATGTTAATGCACGTATGTTTCAACATCTACTGATGGTTTTATACCGAACATTATATATATTCACTCTGTAAACTGATGTCAGTAGACGTCATGTGCGGAAGGAATGTGATTTCTAATGAGGCTACAGTGCAAAACATCTGGCGTCTAATTGCAACCGTAAAGTTGGAAATGACGATGCGTTTAATTACCCGTGTTGAATTTCAGATAGTTACACGGCTGACATGGCAAGTGATTAGGCGTTTATTGTTATAGCTCCGAGATGGACGTTTGTTCCTATTATAAAGACTCGACCTTGTCACGTTACAGGTTACGTTGTATGATTCGGTTTGCACCAAATTATAACCTTTAGCCACAGAATACTGTCAAACGTCACTATTTTGTATCGAGTGTCACAACGACATTTATCCACAGTCGCCGGCATTTAATACATCTGAGTGTAATCTGTACGTTCTGTGTGTGTTTGCCTCTACATTCCTTCCCAATAATGTCATAGGTTTTCTCGAGGGTAGAATGGAATTTATCGTCACGAGAATCTTTGGCACTAAATTTATCGGATCTCGTTGCGAGGTGATATATGCTTACTTACTTGGCTTACTTACTTGGTATACTTACTTGGTATACTTGGTAGCATAGTCTCTTTCAGTCGGCGGCTAGATACCTCAATTTCTTCATGAGTTGTATTGAGTAGAAGCTGACACGACTTCTTCAGGAAATTTTTTTTCTCCAGTAATCGATGACACGATTTGTGAAGAAGCGTTTACGGATCTCTGTACGGGAGTACGTCTTCCTTAGCTTTAAGCTATGGCCCCTCAGCCATATTGATAGAAAAAATGCTCTGGGTTATTCTTATTTAGGCCACTGAGATATTTATATACCTCACAGAGGTCCTCACAGGGGTCCGCCGCAAGTCGTCTCTGTCCCAAAGGAACTGATTCAATAGGTGTTCTGAGGAGTTTCAACACTCCCTTCTGAACTTTCTCTAATTCATCTATATCCTTTCTATAGAAGGGTTTCCAAGCGGGTTATACATATTCCAGCACTGGTCATATCATTGATTCATATAAGGTCTTTATTATCTTTTCCGATCTTCTTTCAAAGCATCGTTTAATTAGTCCTATGCATTGATCTACCTTTGTTTTAATATATTTTATGTGGGTGCTTGGTTTTAGATTTTTTGCATATGGTGATTCTTACATCCTTTTGTTCTTCTACAATTTCTAATATTTCTCCATTTAATGTGTGTGCATAGTTAAGTCTTTGTCTTATTTTGAATAATACACATTTAGTGGCATTGAAGCTTAATAGCCAAGTTTTTGACCAACTTGCAAGTTTGTTTAGATCATCTTGGACAGCTTCACATTCAGCTAATGTAAAACTATTTGAGTAGAGTTTTGTATCATCAGCAGATAGTTTGGCCGTTGCCTTGACTGAAACTCTCATTAAGATGATAAAATAATTGCGTTGCCATGCCCTTGCGGTGATGTTGTGCATCTAAGTGTTGTCGTGTTTACGTGTTTATCGCGAGTTCGACAGCTATCGAGACTTGAGCACGAATGTCATTCCCACAGTTTACAGTCGTCGACGTATTTTATGTGTTCACAAGCAAGCTGTACGACGGACAAAGCTAATTAAACCGAATATTGTGCCTTGCGTTGACAGTGGTCTACTCCGATTTCACAGTGCCGATTTTTACTCGCTGTTTGCGTTGACATAACTATGATAGCATAACTATGATAGCATAAGTTTGATGAGGCAATTCTGGAGTCCGAGGGATGTACATTTCGTGAGTAGGGTGTGATGGTTAACTTGATCAAAGACTGCTGAAATCGACGACAAATCTACGGATCATGGTTCCAGGGGCGTCAAGAGCGGATGTTGGCTCCTGTACTAAGGTACTAAGTGGACCATTGCGTGCGCAGTGAATGTTTCCTTCATTGACTCATATTGTTAAGGACGCTAGTTATGTACGTTATCCAGACGAAGATTAGTTTATCCAGGCGCTAAACGATACGATATTCGGTAGTAAAAAACTACTAAACGCGTAATTGGTAAAATGTTACCGAGTGAAACTGAAATAAAGCGGTTGGTTGCTTCGATGACATAAATTGGATAGTTGGACATGATACAACGTTAAATGGCAATGCAGCTCAATTTACTTGATGTTTTTATACCTAATATCAAACCTGATACGTATCATTACTCACTCCCGTTAAGTGCACAAGACAGGGGGCAATCAACGAAATCCTTTCCTAGCTTCAGTCACTCTGTTTAATTGTTATGTCTTTATTTTTTGGGTTTCTGCCTCTCCCGCGATGGTTTATCGGTAGGTTTTGTAGGGCTCTCTTTTCCATTTTCCAGATGGATTCAAGTGTCACACCTGTGTTCTTCTTGGCTGCATTATAAGAATATAGCCCAAATATCATATTGTTAGCATGATTTAGCATTTGCTCTTTTAAGGACTTCCTAGTTGCCCGTACATTAATTCCACGTCTAGTTAAAAAAGCCTACGCTAGCATTTAATCTGAAACATGCAAACAAACATGTTTATGATTACACAAAGCGGATGTAGTTGCGAATAATATTCAATCATTATATTTTATGTTATTCCTTCTTAAATGTGATGACGTGTTGACTTACTGAATTTTTAGTAGCATTTATGATAACACCGAACGAATGCATGATAACGAATACTTAAGAACGAATACGTGAGAACGAATACGTAAGAACGAATACTTAAGAACGAATACGTGAGAACGAATACGTGAGAACGAATACGTGAGAACGAATGCGTATGCGTATACGTTACTCTATCCGTGATCACACAACTCAACGTCGTATAAGATGCACGCAGGCCTACCAGGCGTGTGCGTACACGTTACTCTATCCGTGATCACACAACTCAACGTCGTATAAGATGCACGCAGGCCTACCAGGCGTGTGCGTACACGTTACTCTATCCGTGATCACACAACTCAACGTCGTATAAGATGCACGCAGGCCTACCAGGCGTGTGCGTACACGTTACTCTATCCGTGATCGCACAAAACAACGTCGTATAAGATGCACGCAGGCCTACCAGGCGTGTGCGTACACGTTATTCTATCCGTGATCGCACAACTCAACGTCGTATAAGATGCACGCAGGCCCACCAGGCGTGTGCGTATACGTTACTCTATCCGTGATCGCACAACCCAACGTCGTATAAGATGCACGCAGGCCCTCCAGGCGTGTGCGTATACGTTACTCTATCCTTGATCGCACAACTCAACGTCGTATAAGATGCACGCAGGCCTACCAGGCGTGTGCGTATCGTTACTCTATCCGTTATCGCACAACTCAACGTCGTATAAGATGCACGCAGGCCTACCAGGCGTGTGCGTACACGTTACTCTATCCTTGATCGCACAAAACAACGTCGTATAAGATGCACGCAGGCCTACCAGGCGTGTGCGTACACGTTATTCTATCCGTGATCGCACAACTCAACGTCGTATAAGATGCACGCAGGCCCACCAGGCGTGTGCGTTTACGTTACTCTATCCGTGACCGCACAACCCAACGTCGTATAAGATGCACGCAGGCCCTCCAGGCGTGTGCGTATACGTTACTCTATCCGTGATCGCACAACTCAACGTCGTATAAGATGCACGCAGGCCTACCAGGCGTGTGCGTATACGTTACTCTATCCGTGATCGCACAACTCAACGTCGTATAAGATGCACGCAGGCCTACCAGGCGTGTGCGTATACGTTACTCTATCCGTGATCGCACAACTCAACGTCGTATAAGATGCACGCAGGCCCTCCAGGCGTGTGCGTATACGTTACTCTATCCGTGATCGCACAACTCAACGTCGTATAAGATGCACGCAGGCCTACCAGGCGTGTGCGTATACGTTACTCTATCCGTTATCGCACAACTCAACGTCGTATAAGATGCACGCAGGCCTACCAGGCGTGTGCGTATACGTTACTCTATCCGTGATCGCACAACTCAACGGCGTATAAGATGCACGCAGGCCTACCAGGCGTGTGCGTATACGTTACTCTATCCGTGATCGCACAACTCAACGTCGTATAAGATGCACGCAGGCCTACCTGGCGTGTGCGTATACGTTAGTATATCCGTGATCGCACAACTCAACGTCGTATAAGATGCACGCAGACCTACCAGGCGTGTGCATATACGTTACCCTATCCGTGATCACACAACTCAACATCGTATAAGATGCACACAGGCCTACCAGGCGTGTGCATATACGTTACTCTTCCGTGATCACACAACTCAACGTAACCCTATGAAATGCACCTAGACCAGATATGTGAGAATACGTTACACTCTCCGTGATAACATAGCTCAACATAATCGCATAACATGCAGAAATCAGCATACATCACAAGTACCCTGAGAAATCAGCATACATCCCCCAATATCAGTACATCACAGGTAACCTGATGATAAATCAGCATACATCACTCGTAACCTGGGAAGTAAGTGTACCTCAAGAAATTGACATACATCAAACAAACCTCAGTATACACAACCCGCACCCCGGGAATCAGTATACATCACACGCACCCCGGGGAATCAGTTTACATCACACGCACCACGATGAATCAGTTTACATCACACGCACCCCGGGGAATCAGTTTACATCACACGCACGACGGGGAATCAGTGGTTCAAAATACGTTACTTGGGTCGGGTGACAAGTAAGGAATATTAGCTAGCGAGGCGTAATTACCTTGCTGGTACAAACAGTTGTAATTTGCCATCTCTTTACCAACTTTATGTCATCGTAAAAGAGGGGTGAGTTGTCGTTAGGTCGGGGTGAGTTGTCGTTAGGTCGGTGCAAGGGTATCCTGCGGCTGCGGTGAAGTCAGCTAAATCTGCGTCTCAACAATTAAGATGAAGCGAAGTATAATTAATTTTCTTGCGGGTACGTATAACTGTAATTTGACTTTTCTTACCCTACTCTGCGTCATCGTAAAACGATACCAGGTGTCATTGTGTTAGTGAGAGGGTAACCCGCAGCTTCGGTGAAATCAGCCAAGCCGCGACTCAATAAGAAGAAACGACGATGACAGAGTGTAGCGCGGAGGACGTCAGTATTGAAGTTTCACGGGAACTTTCACAGCTGGCAACATAAAAGTCCATTTACAACATTGTAAGCGGCGGTTAAAACGTTAGCTCCGCATTTAATGTCAGTCACTCCACGCCCGTTAAATTAGCAAGTTTCTTTCAGAACTGGGCCACGATGACGCTGCCACTGCGTGTTCTACCCATTGCTTTCGCTGTCGCTGCCTTCACAGCTGTGGTCTACGGAAAAGGAACCATTCCATGGTGTAGGTATATTTATACTCTCAAACATAGACATTTCATAATTGCTTAATAAGCGACGACAGGTTTTGTGTAAAGGAAATGTCACTATTCTATTTTCACCGACATCATATTCTTAACTTATATTGTTAACAATAATATTTTGTACAAAATTGAAACGCATGTAGGCTTAATCATCACATTGCAAGTTAATTTACTCATGCTTAATGTGAACAAGTTTGATAGCATGTAAATAGTATTTTAACTTAAATTATTGTAGAGCTACAATCAAATACACAAATATTTTGTTTCAAGAACTCCAGATATAATTACAACTGCAAATTCATCAGCGTTTGCATTTGTATATTTTACCCCATTTCTGAACTGATCAGCGGCTGACACTTGCGACAACGGAACAGCATTGGGGCACAGTGCCACATTGCCACAGTGCCACATTGCCAAAGTGCCACAGTGTCACATTGCCACAAAGCCATATTGCCACATTAATACAGTGCCATATTGCCACATTGCCATATTGCCACAGTGCCACATTGCCATATTGCCACATTGCCATATTGCCACATTGCCATGTTCCCACATTGCCACAGTGCCACATTGCAACAGTGCCACAATGCCAAATTACCACAGTGCCACATTGCCACAGTACCATAGTGCCACATTGCCATAGTGCCACATAGCCACAGTGCCACAATGCCACAGTCCCACTGTGCAACAGTGGTAGATTATATGATTGTCTCTCTAGAGAAACGGGGTTCTCTTCCACCTACTTCCAATTCGAAGCTTGGGCAACTTCATTCACCCTATTTTGCCTGTGTCTTTCGGAAGAGACACTTCAACAAGTTAGTCCATTCTACCTGGCGTCTATTCCGGCGGAAGTAAATTATCCCATAAAGGGGATATAAATATGTAACATATCGGAAACCTCCTGCTTTACTCCAAGAACGGGCTGTTTGGAATGAACTCTTGCCATAAGGAACATGTTGGTATTGGGTAAAGCTTTTCCATAGATGTTATGTTCCTTATATTCATGGGTACAGGGCAGGCCAGAGGATTCCAAAGTTGTTCCTTTTAAGCGGATGTCTTACTAGTGGGGGGTCTACAGATAAAAAATGGAGAAAGCAAATTGAGAACAAACGCAACTTTTCCTCGATGCGTGCAGATTGCGAGTCGGACGAAGTACAGATCCAGACTAGGTGGATCTTCACGTCAACCCAGCGATGTAGCGATCTGATCGGAGCCACGGTAGACTTCTACAACCCGGACTACCGCTCCGAGTGCCAGTGGTGGCAAGGGTTGACGACTGTGCCACACCGGGTCGCCCGATCTTACGTCACCGAGTGCTTCGACATGGGCAGCAACACCATCAAGTACAGAGCCAAGTTGTGTTGCCAAGGTAGGGATCGTCTTCGCCTTTTTTAATGGTTCCTCCCCAATTCGATTTTTTGCTCTCGTTTCAGACTAATTTAAGAATAAAAGAAAAAGATTATCCATCTAGTATCCACAACGTTTCTTTTTTTATTTAGTTTTGATGATACTGGTCACAATTCGGTCACAATATTATACTATAAGTATAACGCTATACACACTTTCGCAAGTTATCCAATCTAACGATAAAAGTAAATTGTTTCGATGATCAAAAGAAATACGCACTCTGTTATTAAACCTATCGCACATATTACTATTCACAGACATCATTGTTAAACACCAAAGAACTTGATTCGCAATGCGCTAAGTCAATTGAGGATGGCGTCTTAAGCTAGATAATATATTTAGTTTCATCACTGCATGAATTTGAGTTCCTGAGATACGAAACAGTCTGTTTAGAGAAACACGAGAAGGATTTGTGATGATTGTTTGCTTTTAATACATTGTATTTGTATGAAACGCGGAACATGAACGAAAAACGAAATTCGAAATAACACGAATATACATAAAACGTGGAATGGTGTAAAATGTATGCGCGCGCACACACACACACACACACACATATATATATATATATATATATATATATATATATATATATATATATATATATATATATATATATATATATATATATATATATATATATATATATATATATATATATATATATATATATAAAGTGCTAGGCAAATTAATAAAATTAAATAAAATTAATTAAATTAATAAAAGTACATCTAATAACTTAATATTAATAGTTGGACGACTGCACTGGTCAGTCATGCGTCACTAATTTAATGCACTATTGGTGCTGTACTAACGCGAACAAAGGAGTGTTGCCATTGCGTTTTTACACAACATTGGTATTTACTAGAACAATTAGGAACTCGACAAAATGGAAATAAACGAAGTGTTGTTCACGATTTGTTGATATGTTCAAAACTTATTGTTCTTTCTTGCGGTTGCTTTCCATTCCGAGCTACGTTTCTAGAGCCTGAGACGTCTACCATTGAACCTACGTCTACCCGCCATGATCCTCCTCATTTATTGCATTGTTTTAGGCGCGGTCACTGAAACTCGCTGCTTCAGTTGCAACAATGTTGCGATGGAGAAGAATATGCAAGGTAACAAGTACACTACAGACGCGTGTAACTTCCAATACAACCCCGTTGAAACTTGTTCCGATGGAGAGGTAAGTGAAGTGAGGTGAAATGTTAAGAAAACCTACTATATGTAAATAATATGTAATGCTAGGCCTAAAGATATGCGTATATTGTTTCGTCCATTTCAAATTAACCTCGTATACACGCCCTTTGGCCAACTTTCTCACAGTGGTAACATATGGTGTGATTCTATTCGTCCAGGTGTGCCAGACGTTGGTGAAGTTTGGAACAATCTCATCTCCAGAAGCAACCGTGTCCAAGTCTTGCTCCGCGAAGACGGCTTGCGAGGAGCTTGCGGGGAAAAACGCCAGGTTCTGCACCAACGGTCCTGAGCCGAACTGTACCTTCTGTTGCGAGGGGCCGTTCTGCAACTTCAAACCGCCCGTACCCACCCTCAGTACGTACAACAACGTTCAACCCGAACGTACACGCACTCTATCATGTCTAAGTGCACCCTCCGTAAGTTCACGGACAATACAAACGTAGGCACTCACCAGTAATGACTAACCGCATAAATATGCAGACACATACGTTAAGATAGAATAGGACTGCATTAAGACTTAATCGTGTGGGCAGATAGGTTATTGCGGACTAAAAGTATGTCTTAGCGATATCGGCTAAATTACGGCGTGGAATTTCAAAAGCCGTCTCATAGTTAGTGAACTTTCTGCCGACTGTAGTTAGTTATCTGAATCTGGGCGTTAACTATCTTCAGTGAAGATGTCACATAACTCGTTGATTATACTCCCACGAGTTTGGGTTAATGGGACAAAAGACCGAACTTCTGTGTGAAAACGACACATCCCGACTAAACTACCCTGTCTAGCACATACCACACCGACTGACAGCAATACATACATCCAACCATGTCCATAGCAAACGGGAAAATGTGGCAATAATGTACGCTTGGAAGGCAGTAAGAATGTATAGAATGCACAGGTCCATTTCATGTGCAGCACAGGAGAAATGTAGACTTCGCTATTTACAATGCTCTGGTCAATGTTGTTTGTGTATAAGCATATATTTTACACGTAAAACTGTAGGCATTTTCTAATACGAGTATTGCAACTGTCGATACATCAACTCGCAAAAATAAAACAAGCACTGCACCTCACATTCTCCTGAACACAAGTACGCAAGTACGATCCATTCAGATGCTGCATAGCATAGTTGGTCTATAAGAAATATCGTTCACTGCAATACAATGGGAACAGCTTGGTATTCGTCTTCTTCGAGCAAAACTACCATTGCCTGAGCATAATGCTTTGTTTTGTTCCTCCATTGAACTACTCGTGCATTTAGGAATGATGAAAACATTTGACACTGCACTAAACCGATGTCATTTAGCGTCATACCCCCTGCTACATTGGACTCACATCGGCCAGTGAAACTGTTCTTGTCCTTCATCCTGTGATATTCACGTACTATTTATATTCAGCCGCTATAGCGGAACAATGCCTTCATGCTCTCGGAGTCCGCATCCTAGTGAAGTGTTGTCTGAAAAACAAAGGATATTTTGGAAAAAAAATAAACAACGACGCTAAACGCAACAGCTGTTAACCCCCACCCATGAAACCAATCTCGTCGTTAACCCCCACCCATGAAACCAATCACGTTGTTAACTCCCACCCATGAAACCAATCTCGTCGTTGATCCCCACCCATGAAATCAATCTCGTCGTTAACTCCCACCCATGAAACCAATCTCGTCGTTAACTTCCACCCATGAAACCAATCTCTTCGTTAACCCCCACCCATGAAACCAATTTCATCGTTAACTCTACCCATGAAACCCAATTCCGTCGTTAACCCCCACCCATAATACCAATCTCGTCATTAACCCCCACCCATGAAAAAAATATCGTCGTTAGCCCCCACCCATGAAACCAATCTCATTTTCAACTCCCACCCATGAAACCAATCTCATCGTTAACTCCCACCCATGAAACCAATCTCGTCGTTAACTTCCACCCATGAAACCAATCTCTTCGTTAACCCCCACCATTGAAACCAATCTCGTCGTTAACTCTACCCATGAAACCCAATTCCGTCGTTAACCCCCACCCATAATACCAATCTCGTCATTAACCCCCACCCATGAAAAAAATATCGTCGTTAACCCCCACCCATGAAACCAATCTCGTCTTTAACCCCCACCCATGAAACCAATATCGTCGTTAACTCCCACCCATGAAACCAATCTCTTTGTTAACCCCCACCCATGAAACCAATCTCTTTGTTAACCCCCACCCATGAAACCAATATCGTCGTTAACCCCCACCCATGAAACCAATCTCGTCGTTAACTCCCACCCATGAAACCAATATCGTCGTTAACTCCCACCCATGAAACCAATCTCGTCGTTAACCCCCACCCATGAAACCAATCTCGTCGTTGACCCCCACCCATGAAATCAATCTCGTCGTTAATTCCCACCCATGAAACCAATCTCATCGTTAACTCCCACCCATGAAACCAATCTCGTCGTTAACCCTCACCCATGAAACCAATCTTGTCGTTAACCCCCACCCATGAAACCAATCTCGTCATTAACCCCCACCCATGAAACCAATATCGTCGTTAACTCCCACCCATGAAACCAATCTCTTTGTTAACCCCAACCATGAAACCAATCTCGTCGTTAACCCCAACCCATGAAACCAATCTCGTCATTAACCCCCACCCATGAAACCAATCTTGTCATTAACCCCCACCCATGAAACCAATGTCGCCGTTAACTGCTAGCTATGAAACCTATCACGTCGTTAACCCCTAGCCATGAAACAAATATCGTCTTTAACCCCTAACCATGAAATCAATCTCGCATCCATGTTTTGAGATCACCTAATACCATGAAACCAATCTCGTCATTAACCCCCACCCATGAAACCAATCTCGTCATTAACCCCCACCCATGAAACCAATCTCGTCATTAACCCCCACCCATGAAACCAATCTCGTCGTTAACCCCCACCCATGAAACCAAACTCGTCATTAACCCCCACCCATGAAACCAATCTTGTCATTAACCCCCACCCATGAAACCAATGTCGCCGTTAACTGCTAGCTATGAAACCTATCACGTCGTTAACCCCTAGCCATGAAACAAATATCGTCTTTAACCCCTTTTGAGATCACCTAATACCATGAAACCAATCTCGTCATGAAACCAATCTTATTCCCCCACCCCATGAAACCAATCTCGTCATTAACCCCCACTGAAATATCCATTGAACCCCCACCCATGAAACAATCTGTCATTAACCCCCCCCGAAACCACTCTCATTACCACCCATGAAACCAATCTCGTCTTAACCCCCACCCATGAAACCAATCTCGTCATTAACCCCCACCCATGAAACCCCCATAAACCAATCTTGTCATTAACCCCCACCCATGAAACCAATGTCGCCGTTAACTGCTAGCTATGAAACCTATCACGTCGTTAACCCCTAGCCATGAAACAAATATCGTTTTTAACCCCTTTTGAGATCACCTAATACCATGAAACCAATCTCGTCATTAACCCCCACCCATGAAACCAATCTCGTCATTAATCCCCACCCACGAAACGAATCTTGTCCTTAACCCCCACCCATGAAACAAATCTTGTCGTTAATTCCGAACCATGAAACCAATCTCGTTGTTAATTCCCAACCATAAAACCAATCTCGTCGTTAATTCCCAACCATGAAACAAATATCGTCGTTAACCCCTAACCACGAAATCAATCTCGCATCCATGTTTTGAGATCACCTAATACAATACAGCTCGGATTCGATTGATGTCATCTTCAATTGTGATCTATATCTGTCGCAGTTCCCACGAGCAGCAACAACGCCTGCTCAGTGAATCCGTGCAGGAACGGCGGCAGATGTGTCCTAAGGCCAAACTCCCGCAGAGGATACGTCTGTCGTTGTCAACCCGGCACGTGGGGACACGTCTGCCGAGGAAGTAAGTCTAACAATTGTTCTGCGTTGTATATTAAGCCTATGATCCGAAGACACGTGCGTTTTCCATTTATAGTGTAACACTGTTTTCTGGAACTAATTAAAAATATTGAGAAAATATATAATCCATAGCGAACTGGCAAAATACAACTAAACGCAACAGCATCACATCAAAACACAAAGTAGAGGCGTCAGACATGTCGCAATAGCATCACATCAAAACACAAAGTAGAGGCGTCAGACATGTCGCAATTACAGCAAGTAGACGCGAAACAGTTGAAAGTAACTCTAAATTCAAGATGAAGAACGCAAACAGTAAAGCAATGACGTGGATTGATTTATTAAAAAACCAACAATATTTTTCAGTTTTGCAGTTCAGTAAAGTTTCGTGCTGGCAGAACATCAAATAAGAATAGTATGTATTACTGTTTGCAGATAAGTGCAACCGAAGACCGTGTAAGAACGGCGGATACTGTCAGAGAAAGACGAAGAGTCCGTTTTACACCTGCTCCTGCAAAGTCGGCTACACGGGAAGCACATGCACCAGAGGTTAGTACAGAGACTGGTGGGAAGGTCATACTAATGAGTGTCTGTATAACAAGGTCATACTAATGAGTGTCTGTATAATAATGGCTACTCTAACTGACCGACATGTTGTGTTTTGCTAAGAAAGTAAAGGCGCCAATAAGAGTTTCCAGAACAATACTGCCAAACAACAACAATTATTTGATATGGTAGATTAATATCATCATAATCAAATCACACACGTGTGCTTCTTACGAACTGCGAAAGTTAACGCTGTCCAACGATAGAGTGTCTCATTAAATAATATGTTATCTGTATGTGATGTCGGCTGTGTATCGGTGTGTATGGCAATACATTAGCTTGTGGTGCAACTCGAATGTACTGTCTGAGTTGGTATCAATGGAAGATACTGAGCAGGCGACTTGACTTAAGACTTGACTTCAGACGTGACTTAAGGACGATAAGGGCAAATACATCAACGATCTGTGTTTCCAGACCGTCATTGTGTTATCTGCCGCTAGGGATTCCATGTGAATAATTGTCTCGTGGTGACGCTGGATTGGAGTTTTCTTAATGTGTGACCAATCCACCTTGATTTTCTCGTCTTGATTTCCTTCTTTCCCTCGGGAAGCTGTTCTTTCCCAAAGAATATTGTTGTTAACCGTGTGAGACCACTTCACATTCAGTATTATGCTGAGGCATCTAACGGTGAATATCTGCATCATTTTGTTTACTTTCCTCATTGTCCAGGTTTCCGAACTGTACATAGCAGCATTGCCATTCGAGTTAAGCATCAGGTCACGTCACTGTCTGCATTATTGCCAGACCCCACCTGTCTGTATTATTGCCAGACCCCACCTGTCTGTATTATTTCCAGATCTCGCCTGTCTGTCTGCGTAATGTTTTGAGTTGTTGTTATCTTATTTCAGTGAAAATCCGCTGCTCTGACACTAAGTACTGTATGAACGGCGGCACTTGCTACAATCACGGCATATACGGCCGGAAGTGCAAATGCATGGACGGATTCATTGGAAGCCGTTGTGAAGATGAAAGTAAGATTTTATTGACATGTAATTGTGCCACTGTTTAGCGCATAAACGGGGAAGAGCGCAACAACATTGTGCAATTCGTTAACGCGTGTAACGAAATCGTAAATAGTTATTACACAATATTGATAATATACTAGGTTTAGTTAATAAGAAAATGCTAAATATGTTCTTCAACATAGTAATGCAGGTTAATATAACCTACCGATAAGTAAATACATTGGGTATATACTGATTTTCGTTCTTAGACGTTTGTCCAAGTTCAACCAAAGCCCTCATCACGAACACAAACCACTATACGTCCCACTATTATTTGTGCCATCGTCATTCTTTGTAGTCAGATGTTTAGGTTGGTTCGCTCGAGAAATTACCGCGTACCTGTGTTCAGCTCAATGAGACACCTGCATCATCACGTTGTTTGTTGGTGGTTGGTAAATGGGACAGCTTCCACTTACGACGTTTGGGTTGCTGCATAGTTACATCGCTTCCACTTACGACGTTTGGGTTGCTCCATAGTTACATAGATTCCACTTCCGACGTTTGGGTTGCTCCATAGTTACATCGCTTCCACTTACGACGTTTGGGTTGCTCCATAGTTACATCGCTTCCACTTCCGAAGTTTGGGTTGCTCCATAGTTACATCGATTCCACTTCCGACGTTTGGGTTGCTCCATAGTTACATCGATTCCACTTCCGACGTTTGGGTTTCTCCCTAGTTACATCGATTCCACTTCCGACGTTTGGGCTGCTCCATAGTTACATCGCTTCCACTTACGACATTTGGGTTGCTCCATAGTTACATCGCTTCCACTTACGACGTTTGGGTTGCTCGATTGTTACATCGCTCGCTCTGGGTCAGTGGAGACACAGAACCTTCACATCTTACATAAATCATAATAAAATTAAGCCATCGTAAATTCCAACATAACATCAATTACGCTGACTATTTAGGAATATTTTGATGTAGGTGACCATGTATCAACGATGCCTCGTAATAGTGTCATTGATCGAGTAGTGTTTCTGGGAAGCGACGGGTTTAACAACCGCGCCGTCTCGTGCGGCTTCATGCTTCTTTAATGGCTCAGTATGAAAACACGGCTGGCGATTATGTACCAGAAATTGTTTACCGATACTTCCAATGGACGCTCTAGGCGTATTGTCGTATTGTTGTAGGAAAGAATGCATATTTAATGTAGATGAAGTTAGTTCCAGACATTATAGTTAAAGGTGAGCGGAAGATGAGACTATTGTGTACTGCCAGCTGGACGACTGTGTTAAATTACGGCCATTCTCGTTCGGAATGAAGTTATGCATAACGGACTGTTGACACGCGTGTACGTTAGCAATGCCAAACATCATTGCCATGTATCAGTCAAGACGTACTATAGTCTTCCTTCTTTATTGTGATCTGGCTTTATCTGTTTTGAGGGAACATTTCGTCTAGAGACCACCATGGTATCGTGTTTATTTATTTTATACCAAACGTTGGTGGATGTTGTCAGTTCATTGCACAAATGATTATGTCCTTTATTGGTCCACACCCACAGGTGGGCTGAATTCTTCCCATTTATACGCTTATACCTTAGGCTTTTTGTTAGGGATAGAATAATTTTAGTGTGACGATTAATTGTCAACTATATTCTGATAGTCATGATACAGAGCACAACACAAGGACAAATACGATGTGTTTTTGTTTACCCTCTTTATTATGCTACTTACATTTAGTATTACCTGAATAATCTTCAACCTTTTAGTACATTTAATACTCTACCTTTTAGTACATTTAATACTCTACCTCTTAGTGTATTTAATGTTATACCTCTTAGTACATTTAATATTCTGCTTCTTATTGCATTTAATACTATACCTCTTAGTGCATTTAATATTCTACCCCTTAGTACATTTGATACTATACCTCTTAGTGCATTTAATATTACCTGGTAGGCCGTCCTCTACTACTTAGTACATTTTATATTACCTATAGAGTATTGGACCGTCTTCTATTATGTAGTTGATATTACCAAAGGTGTAACGGACCGTCCTCTACGAAATAGTACATTTAATATTACCCACGGAGTAATGTTCCCTCACATCCTAATTAGTATACATTCCATTACCCATGGAGTAATGTGCCGTCCTCTACCACATAATACATTTGATATTACCAATGGTATAATGGGCCGTTGTCTAAAACAGAATATCCTGGATGCAAGTCTCTCGATCGAGTTAAAACGATGAAGGAGCAGGTATCGCGTGCCGGCACCAGCTGCACAAACCTCGCCGCAACCATTGGCCTGCTCGTTACCAACAAAGGCATCATGAAGAAGTGTCGGCAGCACATGGGAGGCAACTTCCAACAGGGCATTGACGGTGACGTCACCGCTGTGACGGCCACCTATCTGAACTCTTGCTCCGAAGGTGACCGCTTCACGTGGTATAAAACATCCATCTGCTGTCCCGGTAAGTTCACGACGATAGGTAATGTGGAGAAGACGTTAATAAATGCAAATGAGAGCATTACATATTGAATGTCGCCATGACAGCGCGTTTTCAAATGCAGATGCAATTATGATTACTACTACTACATTATGCAATTCTACTACTCTTACTACTACTACTGCTTCTACTACTACTACTTCAAATGCACAAACAAAGCTTTTGCTTTTGCATTTGCACTTGAATGTGTGTGTGTGTGTGTGTGTGTGTGTGTGTGTGTGTGTGTGTGTGTGTGTGTGTGTGTGTGTGTGTGTGTGTGTGTGTGTGTGTGTGTGTGTGTGTGTGTGTGTGTGTGTGTGTGTGTGTGTGTGTGTGTGTGTGTGTGAGTAAGGGGGGTACGTGTATATGCCACTTCTTATGATAGTTATATCTTCTATGTCTCTATGTCCTTCACAAGTAGTCTCTGTAGCCTGCCCAGTATGGACGGTAGGTGTTCACCGATTCTTCTTGTAGTTACTTTTTCACAAATAATTCGGTACCACCTTTATATATTACTATATATTACTATATATTACTATATATTACTTACGACGTAGCGAAATTGATTCTAGACCCACACGAATCCAATTCCTTCTCGCCAACTAAAATTCACGCTGCGCTTGAAAGATATTCTTTGGTGGCTCATTGTCTTGGTTTTATATGCTACTGATAACGCTACAAGTGTCACTGTATTCCAAGTGTCCACAGCTACGCGTTGGCATATGTCAATAATTACGCACCACGTTTTTACTTTGAAGGCTGCTATGCAAACCCCTGTGAGAACGGCGGCTGGTGTTTCGAGGGCACCGCCGACTATGTATGTCTCTGTCGTTTCGGCTACGAAGGAAGACACTGCGAGCACAGTAAGTCGAACGACTTCATGAGTTGCAAATGCCGTAGTTTTTTTATATCAACTACGACTAATATCAAGTTGGTATGTTAGGCATACATGTCTTGTGATTATATCGAAAAGCCTTCTTTTAGCAAATTATGTTTTATTTATACTTATGATGGTAACTATGGCTTAATAGGTCCTCCTCTACGACGTAATACATTTGATATTACGTATGGCTTAATGGGTCGTCCTCTACTACTTAATACATCTGACATTATGTATGGCTTAATGGGCCGTCCTCTATTACTTAATACATCTGACATTACGTATGGCTTAATGGGCCATCCTCTACGTCTTAGTACATATAATATTAGCAATGGAGTAATGGGTCATTATCTACTACTTAGAATATTTTATTTTATGTATGAAGTGATATGGCATTCTATGCACATTGTGTTTGATTACACAATGTATTTGATTACACAATGTGTGTTGATTACACATTGTGTTTGATTACACAATCAGGAATTGCGAGAACATATTGCAATGTCTTTTAATATATCCCTTAATTCTGAAAGCTTATATATTATTGGTGCGAAATGATACAATGCAAATTATGCAAATTACTAATTTAACCTGATAATATATACATTTACTTGTACATTTACTACCGTAATATCGATACCGTCGACATAAAGGAACATGTCTTGTCAGGGGTGGCCGTATGCTACGTGTCCGGAGATCCACACTTCCACACGTACGACGGCGAGATGATTCACTTCCAGGGCGAGTGCAAGTACAACATGGCGAGCGTGCAGGTAGTGAATAATACTTAATAAATTTAGCATAGCATTGTCATTACTCCAGTAGTAGGGACGTATAGTTGTTCTTAGGTGTACGCGTGGGGGAGGTGGTTGCATGTGGGGGGAGGATGTGGGTGTTGTAGGGGGAGGGGGTGTTGTAAGGGTGTGTTGTGGGGATGTGTTCGCCTTTGTTTGTTGAAGAGGTAGTTAAGAGTAACAGTGAACGATATGTGATATATACATTTGAGAGGGCGGGCGGCGGGCAGGCGGGCAGGCGGGCAGGCGGGCAGGCGGGCAGGCGGGCAGGCGGGCAGGCGGGCAGGCGGGCAGGCGGACAGGCGGGCAGGAGGGCAGGAGGCCAGACGTATATGACACATTTTATGCGTGCAGGATGGAAATGCCGGCAACCTGCCGAAGTTCAGCGTGTTGACGCGACACGAGCGCAGAGACGGCAACACCGTCGTCTCCTACACTCGTTACGTCGAAGTGTTCGTCTTCGGACACGTCATCCGCCTGGATCGCGGCAAGAGGGTTTATGTAAGTACATAGCATTTTGTTGCAAGAGGGTTTATGTAAGTACATAGCATTGTGTTGCAAGAGGGTCTATGTAAGTACATAGCATTGTGTTGCAAAAGGGTTTATGTAAGTACATAGCATTGTGTTGCAAGAGGTTTATGTAAGTACATAGCATTGTGTTGCAAGAGGGTTTATGTAAGTACATAGCATTGTGTTGCAAGAGGGTTTATGTAAGTACATGGCATTTTGTTGCAAGAGGGTCTATGTAAGTACATAGCATTGTGTTGCAAAAGGGTTTATGTAAGTACATAGCATTGTGTTGCAAAAGGGTTTATGTAAGTACAGAGCATTGTGTTGCAAGAGGTTTATGTAAGTACATAGCATTGTGTTGCAAAAGGGTTTATGTAAGTGCATAGCATTGTGTTGCAAGAGGTTTATGTAAGTACATAGCATTGTGTTGCAAGAGGGTCTATGTAAGTACATAGCATTGTGTTGCAAGAGGGTTTATGTAAGTATATAGCATTTTGTTGCAAGAGGGTTTATGAAAGTACATAGCATTGTGTTGCAAGAGGGTCTATGTAAGTACATAGCATTGTGTTGCAAAAGGGTTTATGTAAGTACATAGCATTGTGTTGCAAAAGGGTTTATGTAAGTATATAGCATTGTGTTGCAAGAGGTTTATGTAAGTACATAGCATTGTGTTGCAAGAGGTTTATGTCAGTACATAGCATTGTGTTGCAAGAGGGTTTATGTAAGTACATAGCATTGTGTTGCAAGAGGGTTTATGTAAGTACATAACATTGTGGTGCAAGGGGGTTTATGTAAGTACATAGCATTGTGTTGCAAGAGGGTCTATGTAAGTACATAGCATTGTGGTGCAAGGGGGTTTATGTAAGTACATAGCATTGTGGTGCAAAAGGGTCTATGTAAGTACATAGCATTGTGTTGCAAAAGGGTTTATGTAAGTACATAGCATTGTGTTGCAAGAGGTTTATGTAAGTACATAGCATTTTGATGCAAGAGGGTTTATGTAAGTACATAGCATTGTGTTGCAAGAGGGTCTATGTAAGTACATAGCATTGTGTTGCAAGAGGTTTATGTAAGTACATAGCATTGTGTTGCAAGAGGGTCTATGTAAGTACATAGCATTGTGTTGCAAGAGGGTTTATGTAAGTACATAGCATTTTGTTGCAAGAGGGTTTATGTAAGTACATAGCATTGTGTTGCAAGAGGGTCTATGTAAGTACATAGCATTGTGTTGCAAAAGGGTTTATGTAATTACATAGCATTTTGTTGCAAGAGGGTCTATGTAAGTACATAGCATTGTGTTGCAAGAGGGTTTATGTAAGTACATAGCATTGGGTTGCAAGAGGTTTATGTAAGTACATAGCGTTGTGTTGCAAGAGGGTTTATGTAAGTACATAGCATTGTGTTGCAAGAGGGTCTATGTAAGTACATAGCATTGTGTTGCAAAAGGGTTTATGTAAGTACATAGAATTGTGTTGCAAGAGGTTTATGTAAGTACATAGCATTGTGTTGCAAGAGGGTCTATGTAAGTACATAGCATTGTGTTGCAAGAGGGTTTATGTAAGTATATAGCATTTTGTTGCAAGAGGGTTTATGAAAGTACATAGCATTGTGTTGCAAGAGGGTCTATGTAAGTACATAGCATTGTGTTGCAAAAGGGTTTATGTAAGTACATAGCATTGTGTTGCAAAAGGGTTTATGTAAGTATATAGCATTGTGTTGCAAGAGGTTTATGTAAGTACATAGCATTGTGTTGCAAGAGGTTTATGTCAGTACATAGCATTGTGTTGCAAGAGGGTTTATGTAAGTACATAGCATTGTGTTGCAAGAGGGTTTATGTAAGTACATAGCATTGTGGTGCAAGGAGGTTTATGTAAGTACATAGCATTGTGGTGCAAAAGGGTCTATGTAAGTACATAGTATTGTGTTGCAAAAGGGTTTATGTAAGTACATAGCATTGTGTTGCAAGAGGTTTATGTAAGTACATAGCATTTTGTTGCAAGAGGGTTTATGTAAGTACATAGCATTGTGTTGCAAGAGGGTCTATGTAAGTACATAGTATTGTGTTGCAAAAGGGTTTATGTAAGTACATAGCATTTTGTTGCAAGAGGGTCTATGTAAGTACATAGCATTGTTTTGCAAAAGGGTTTATGCAAGTACATAGCATTGTGTTGCAAAATGGTTTATGTAAGTACATAGCATTGTGTTGCAAGAGGGTTTATGTAAGTACATAGCATTGTGTTGCAAGGGGGTTTATGTAAGTACATAGCATTGTGTTGCAAGAGGGTTTATGTAAGTACATAGCATTGTGGTGCAAGGGGGTTTATGTAAGTACATAACATTGTGTTGCAAGAGGGTCTATGTAAGTATATAGCATTGTGTTGCAAGAGGGTTTATGTAAGTATATAGCATTGTGTTGCAAGAGGGTTTATGTAAGTACATAGCATTTTGTTGCAAGAGGGTCTATGTAAGTACATAGCATTGTGTTGCAAAAGGGTCTATGTAAGTACACAGCATTGTGTTGCAAGAGGGTCTATGTAAGTACATAGCATTGTATTGCAAGAGGGTTTATGTAAGTACATAGCATTGTGTTGCAAAAGGGTCTATGTAAGTCCATAGCATTGTGTTGCAAGAGGGTTTATGTAAGTACATAGCATTGTGTTGCAAGAGGGTCTATGTAAGTACATAGCATTGTGTTGCAAGAGGGTCTATGTTAGTACATAGCATTGTATTGCAAGAGGGTTTATGTAAGTACATAGCATTGTGTTGCAAGAGGGTTTATGTAAGTCCATAGCATTGTGTTGCAAGAGGGTTTATGTAAGTACATAGCATTGTGTTGCAAGAGGGTCTATGTAAGTACATAGCATTGTGGTGCAAGGGGGTTTATGTAAGTCCATAGCATTGTGTTGCAAGAGGTTTATGTAAGTACATAACATTGTGTTGCAAGAGGGTCTATGTAAGTACATAGCATTGTGTTGCAAGAGGGTTTATGTAAGTACATAGCATTGTGTTGCAAGAGGGTCTACGTAAGTACATAGCATTGTATTGCAAGAGGGTTTATGTAAGTACATAACATTGTGTTGCAAGAAGGTCTATGTAAGTACATAGCATTGTGTTGCAAGAGGGTTTATATAAGTACATAGCATTGTGTTGCAAGAGGGTTTATGTAAGTACATAGCATTGTGTTGCAAGAGGGTTTATGTAAGTACATAGCATTGTGTTGCAAGAGGGTCTATGTAAGTACATAGCATTTTGTTGCAAGAGGGTTTATGTAAGTACATAGCATTGTGTTGCAAGATGGTTTATGTAAGTACATAGCATTGTGTTGCAAGAGGGTTTATGTAAGTACATAGCATTGTGGTGCAAGGGGGTTTATGTAAGTACATAACATTGTGTTGCAAGAGGGTCTATGTAAGTACATAGCATTGTGTTGCAAAAGGGTCTATGTAAGTACATAGCATTGTGTTGCAAGAGGGTCTATGTAATTACATAGCATTGTGTTGCAAGAGGGTCTATGTAAGTACATAGCGTTGTGTTGCAAGAGGGTCTATGTAAGTCCATAGCATTGTGTTGCAAGAGGGTTTATGTAAGTACATAGCATTGTGTTGCAAGAGGGTCTATGTAAGTACATAGCATTGTGTTGCAAGAGGTTTATGTAAGTACATAACATTGTGTTGCAAGATGGTTTATGTAAGTACATAGCATTGTGTTGCAAGAGGGTTTATGTAAGTACATAGCATTGTGTTGCAAGAGGGTTTATGTAAGTCCATAGCATTGTGTTGCAAGAGGGTTTACGTAAGTACATAGCATTGTGTTGCAAGAGGGTCTGTGTAAGTATATAGCATTGTGGTGCAAGGGGGTTTATGTAAGTCCATAGCATTGTGTTGCAAGATATTTATGTAAGTACATAACATTGTGTTGCAAGAGGGTCTATTTAAGTACATAGCATTGTGTTGCAAGAGGGTTTATGTAAGTACATAGCATTGTGTTGCAAGAGGGTCTACGTAAGTACATAGCATTGTGTTGCAAGAGGGTTTATGTAAGTACATAGCATTGTGTTGCAAGAGGGCCTATGTAAGTACATAGCATTGTGTTGCAAGAGGGTTTATGTAAGTACATAGCATTGTGTTGCAAGCTTAACTGTTTACAAACCGTCACCTGTTTGTCTTCGTAACTGTCAATTTTGCTTCAACATGCGTCCGAGATTTCCCTTTACTTTACACAACCGTATTTACGGTGCGTCCAATCGTGTTACTGTTTGCACGCGACACGTCGTATCATCATTCACCACGACGCGGTTGTAGGTGGACGGAATGGAGGTCATGCCAGACAAGATCTACCCGGGCTTCGAGATCACAACGAACGGACGCTTCGTTCGCCTGGCGACCAACTTTAGCCTTGTAGTGGAGAGCGACGGAGAGTGGATCTCTCTCGTTAAAATTCCGCTGGCATATTCGTCGAAAATGGAAGGCATTTGCGGCGATTCCAACTTGTACGATATATATTTTTATTCGTCAATATTGATGGTGCTGGACACCTTTTGAATTAGTCATATTTATGTAAGCGAACACATAACCAAAACCAAATATAAAACACAGCGCTATCTGGATGCTAACGTGTAGTGGTGCCACCTGCCGAATGAACGATACACTAATTGCTACGGATCGCAACTTACAATTGCTTCTTGCAACAATACGGGACTAAACTAATTAGTTTAGTTCATCATCAGTCTTTATGCACAAAACGTAACCCTGAACATCTACATATTATATATATATATATTTATTATATTGTATCGTTCTGTTTTGTAGCAACCGGATGAATGACCTAAGATTGGCCAATGGGACGGACGTAAGGAGCCACCCACAGTCAGACAACCTGGTGGGCAATAGCTGGCAAGTTCCCGATCCGGAGGACACAGAGTAAGTGGATCGCTGTTCAATCACAGGTGTCCAATCACTGTTGTTCAATCACAGGTGTCCAATCATTGTTGTTCAATCACAGGTGTTCAATCACTGCTGTGCAATCACTGCTGTTCAATCACAGGTGTTCAATCACTGCTGTTCCATCACTGCTGTTCAATCACTGCTGTTCAATCACATGTGTTCAGTCAGAAGGTTTCAGTCCGAAATCTTCAGACCGAGCTCATAATATAAACAGATTATTTGATGTAGAGGCTTTTGTTTTAGTCAAAGAAGAGTTCAACTCACTGGCCTCTGTTCTGTATATAAAATTGCATACAATACACTGATGCAGATATTATTTTAATTGTTCTATATACCATTTTGTGCGAATACTATTGTTATTATTATTATTATTATTATTATTATTGTTATCATGATACAATCATTTATTGACTGTTATTGTAATGTGGTCGGACACGTGTTGTTGTTGGAATCCGATCGATCAACACATGATTGTTACGTTGTCCACCAGGGGCGCGATGCGTCACTTCGGTTAGCCTCCATTCTACCGTTGTAGTCGTTTTAATGAATATAATGTTCTGTAAGCATGACCTTGACAGCTATGTATATTATATTTTGAGGGGAATATATCGATGAATGTGATAGCTAAATGTTACACTATTGTTTTGGTTTTAGCCATGTGCTCTTTATAGCGGCGCCACGTAAGAACATACCGTTTTCACTGGCCTCATGCTGATCTATTTCTGATGTAATCAGATGTACACCCGACGAAAACCCGCCGACGCCGACATGTGTAGAGCCCATGAAGTCGCTCGTCAACACGTCCGCCTACTGCGGCCTACTGCTCGGCACCAACAATGTATTTGAGGCCTGTATTGCCGGAGAGCCCGCCCTGGCGGTCAGCTACTTCGGCATATGCCAGTACGACGTGTGTGCCAACCAGGGCAATTTGGAAGTCGCCAAGAAAGCGGCGTGTGGCTCGCTGAACGCGTTTGCCTCCGAGTGCCTTGCTCGAGGCTACGGCTCCGTCCACTGGCGGCCGATTGCCAACTGCCGTGAGTGTTCCGTGGCCAGGCGAAAGTAGAAAATGATAAGGCAAATAAATAGTACCGTCAATTTGCCAGTTGGACTAGGCGTAGTTGACAAAGATCGGACCAAGCACGCACGCACGCACGCACGCACGCACGCCCGCACACACACGCGCACGACCACAGCCACATCCGCAACTGTAACTCATATGTCAATTCAACGGCATTGCTTTACCATGTGAGGTCATTTACTAATGTAGTTTTTGTAGGTTTCTGCCTTCCCAGCATACCAGACACTTTGCTGTGGACAGTCAGGTTTTGGTGAAATGACGTACCCAGTATTTCAACTTAGACAGGTATTGGTTGACTGTATCGTCGTTTCAGCTGCGACGTGTCCGACCGGCATGGAATACTTGTTCAAGACGTCGGCCTGCCTCGCGACGTGCGAGAGGCCAAACGGACCAGAGGAGTGCAATCTGCCGCAGGTGGAGAACTGTGTATGTACAGACTCCGACCAGGTCGTCATCAACGGCCAGTGCGTGAACGCCGAGCTGTGCGGCTGCTTCGACAGCAACGGCAACCAGTTCGCGGTGAGTGTGTCACTCATCACCCGAGTGACAGAGCATGATTCACGTGGCACTGGCGTTGCTATCTAGCATTCATGAAGTCCACAATGCACTTCGAGATTTTTACTCTAAAATGTGACAGACAGTGTGACTAGCTTCATAATTGTGAAATACTTTACGGTGTTATAATGGTGATTTTGGCGGTGATATTGACGTAGTGCATATGACGGCGGCAGCGACTTCAATGTGAAGTTACTCACGTGTCACTCGTTTTGATTGGCTGTCCATGTTATGCAGCGCCATTTTAGCCTGTTATTGTTGGCGACAACATAGGATCTTCACAAGTGGTGGCAGAAAAGTAATTAAAACCAATTCTTGTAATAATCACTCACAGTTATGCTCTTGGACATTGCGATGAAAACCAAGCATGTTTCATAGCTGAATTTAAAACAGACGGTCCTCGATGCAGATCGGTGAGATTTGGTACAGCGACGACTGCACTGTCAAGTACACGTGTGTCGTCTGCACGGAATGTCGCCGCCATGTTGGAAAGATCATCACGGAAACATCCGAGTGTGGAGACGGCTTCGTCTGCATCATACAAAACAACGCCGGCACCGCCCTGTGTCTCGACAGTCAGTATTGCGTGTAGTTGTCATTTCCGGAGAGTTGATATTACGTGTAGTTGTTGTCATTCACATATAGTCGTCGTTGCGTGTGGATGTTGTCACTCAAGATCACTCATTATTACGTTTGATATTACTGTAACGTTGTTCTTGAATCGATGTTGATATATTGCTTGTAAACAACCTGTGTAACTTATTCGAACACACTTACATAATGTGACGTGTTTCGTGTTGTCCTTCTTGGAATGTAACAACACGTTTGTTTCTTCACCCTGTGTGAATTCACAATTGATTATTTTTTATGTTAAGGTCAATATTTCCAGCTAGCAACACAGTTCGGACGTATTTATCTTTACTCAAAACAGTGTTTGTTTTTCCTTATTCTTAAACATGCGATGACTTTCGCTGTTGCGGCGTGTGTTTTTGATCACATCCCTTCATAAAATGTGTAAAATAAAATTCCATTATGCAGCACTAACGTGTTCGCCCGGATTTGAGTACAAGCTGAGCGGTCCAGGATGCAATGCCACTTGCGAGAATCCCGACGCTCCGGAGACGTGTCCAATCCAGAACGTGCAGGCGTGCGTGTGCGGCGACGGACTGGTCTTGGTCAACGGGGTATGCGTCCCCTCGATGACATGCGGCTGTACGGATCAACACGGCAACCACCACGACGTGAGATCGGCGTTCTGTGTATTTTAGGCTCGTTTACATGACCGATTAATTGCCTGATTGGTTGGACGACACTGTGCCGCCCGATCGATCTGACAATAATTATTAATCGCCCGTATAAACGGACATTTACTTTTGTTGTTGTTATCGTCGCAGATGTTACATAGAATGTACAACAATTTTCAATTGGTAACAGACTCGGAGCTAATTTGTGGTTTCGCATAGTTAAAATCCACACACTCTAAGATTGTTTTTATTTAAAAATACATCTTAACAGTTATGCTTCATATTTCCGTCTGAAATTGTTTAAAACGAAGATTTGACAGACACAAGTTTGACAACAGTTTTATTTCACCTTCCAATGTGAAGATTTAATGGCATAAAGCGATAAGGCGATTTCCACATACACGCGTATGTCATAAAACTAGCATCTTTTAATTCAACGCCAATTTGTGTGTACGTCAGCCTGCTAAAACGTACTCAGTGGTTTACTTTAATTAACGCGGTTCGTTGTAAGTATTCTTTATTATAAGTGTGTACATCTCTTTAATGTGTACGTGCTGAATGAAGTTTCATGTTTTCACTTATTAAACCAAATTATCTACGACTTATTGATGATTGAATCGTCTAACTGTTAACAAAAACAAGACTGATTGAAAATTAGTGCATATTGTTGTTATTATTACTATTAGCTTTGATGCAGCATGTTGCCAAAAAACAATGTTTACTCAAAATATCGGCAATCCGTAGATCGGGGAGACATGGGCCGTGGGTTGTTCCACGTACTCGTGCGAGCTGTGTCCCACTTGCACCAGAGGCGTCCCTCGCCTTGTGGAGACCGTCACGGACTGTCAAGACGGGTACGAATGCGTCGTAGCGGGAAATGCAGTGACGTGCGAGAAAAGTGAGTTTGACATGTCGCCACACATTTCTCATCAATAAGTATCGTTGATGTATTGTGGCGTGAGAAACGGGATATCAAACACCACATATCAAAATGCCTCTAATGTTTATTATATGACTGACCCAAATGGGGATGATCAAATGCCACTCAGCCACACGACAGATGCGTTGACACACGCACACACGCACACACGCACACACGCACACACGCAACATAAGTCCATCTCACACACATACATAATATTTATTGCGTTACATAGATTGTACAAAAGGAACCGATGTTTGTAGTACAAGTCTATTATACACAAGGACTTGTTGAGCGAATATTTACATTGTTTACATGTGTATTTATATTCGAACCAGTTTCTTAATGCTTTATTTTTACTTACTCAACATTGACAAATACATTGGAATATTCTTATTTATTATGTTTCGTTTTCAGTAATCCAGCCATGCGATGATCTTCCGTGCCAGAACGGAGGTACATGCACAAACCAAGCGAACGGCTATCAGTGCGAATGTGCTGACGTATTCACGGGAGTTAATTGCGAAACAGGTAGACAATGCACACGTTTCTTGCATGTATGTATGTATGTATGTATGTATGTATGTATGTATGTATGTATGTATGTATGTAATTATGTATGTATGTATGTATGTATGTATGTATGTATGTATGTATGTATGTATGTATGTATGTATGTGTGTGTGTCTGTATGTACGCTTGTATGCACGTACGTATTTATGTATGTGTGTGTGAGTGTGTGTGTGTGTGTGTGTGTGTGTATGTGCGTGTGTGTGTATGTGTGTGTATGTATGTATGTATGTTTGTATGCATGTGTGTATGTATGTATGTATGTATGCATGCATGCATGTAACTATGTATGCATCCGTGCATGCATGTATGCATGAATGTATGCATTTGAACTAAGATAACGAACTACGCTTCGTAATCCAACGATTTCTAGGCTAATCATAAACGTTTTATTCATACAGTGATCCATGCGTGCGTGCGATGACAACCCCTGCCTGAACGGAGGCTCGTGTAACAAGGTCGGGGCAGAATACACATGTTCCTGCCCCAGTGGGTTCACGGGTGTTCACTGCGAATCAGGTACCAAGCGATTAAAATGCTTGTTTGTTTCTACCTACCGTCATTCGTGTTATTTATTTTTCAGCCGTGTTTAAGGCAAGGGTATCGTCATATGCACCTAGCATTTCTAGTGTCGTGATACCATTCATCTCTCGTTAACATTCTAAATTAACACAACACAGTGTATATCATGTTAACACATCATTGGGTATATCTTGTTAACACAACACTGGTTAAATCATGTCAACATAACACAGGGTATATCATGTTAACACAACACTGGGTATATCATGTTAACACAACACAAGGTATATCGTGTTAACACAACACTGGGTATATCATATTAACACAACACTGTGTATATCCATATTCCAGTATTTATTACATGTTGTGTCTTACCATGAAATAATATTAAAATGTATAATAGCCTACATTTACTGTGGGACGTTTACTAAAGTGTGTTTATCAATCAATATATCGATTTTTGTTTTCTCTGTTTGTTTGATCTAGTATATCGCCCTTGTGACGACATGCCGTGTATGAACGGCGGCTCGTGTACCAACATGGGCACCTCGGGATTTGTGTGCGCATGCGCACAAGGGTTCACCGGAACTACTTGTGAATCTGGTAAGTATGTTTTTATTCATAGGGACGTTAAGCTTGTAGGAAATTGCTCGCAAGAAACGTGTGAAATCAGTTGCTTATACGGTAGAATTATAAGCGTGTTTGAACCACTGTTATGTTTATGAAACATACCTATGCTTATGCTACATTAATATGTTTATGTTACATTATTATGTTTTTCCTACATTATTATGTTTTAATGCGCACATTTGAATCGTAAGTTTAAATACATTTTAAATACAATAATGCTGTAGTTTCAATGTTTGCATGGACGTGCTTGGCGCTATCGTTGGTGATAAATAATGAACTTTGATTTATTGCTTGTCATTCAAGTCATCAACCCATGCGACAGTGCCCGGTGCATCAACGGAGGGTCATGCACACGGGTTGGTTCCGGGTTTGAGTGCGCATGCCTTCAAGGATATACTGGCGTTACTTGCGAATCAGGTACGAAAAGTCAGGCTTCGATCGAGCATTCGTTTACCGATGTATTGTACACATTGCGTTATAATCAGAGTGCAAGTCATGCGTTCATGGGCATATTCACAGTAGACCACAACTATAGATGGCGTACTGGTTCGACGGAATCGAATCCTCTTGCTGCCTGAGTAAATGAGTATCTGGCGGCATATAGAGGTGAATATGTTAAGGAATAGCATTCGTGCAGCCAGTAATTGCAGCGTGGCTGAATACTTCTCAGATAATTCAAGTTGGAATAAACAGGTCTGAAGTGTAAAGCGCATTGGGCAGTCCCAAGAACTGGACACCGCGCTACATAAGATCATACAATCATAACCTTTACAGTTATGTTTGTGTGATTAACAATGGCACTTCATTTATGTGTTTGCAGTGAGGGTGATATGCTCTCAGAATTCGCTTTTTATCTAACGTGTGTAAGTAATGCTAACTCTAAACTTTGGTTTAAATGTGTTGTGTTTTGCCAGTGATCCAGCCGTGCGACACCGCCCCCTGCAAGAACGGAGCCACTTGCACCAACGTCGGGACGACTGGGTACACGTGTACCTGCGCCGAAGGATTCACGGGAGTCACGTGCGAGTCAGGTGAGTTTGTTTGTGCTCATTCCACCAGTGATTCGTGCAATTTCACCAATTGATGAATAATGTCTCAATGGTTTGGTGCTCAACTCGTGACCAGGGTGTACTTGGGTCGAATACGAAGGACATCGTAAATGTGCGTCTTTCGGGTGAGACCATGAAAGCCGCAGGTCTAGCTGGTTTCTTAACCAGTGGACGTTACATGTCCTACACATGAAGTAAATGTGTAACATCTCGTGGACTCTAACACACCATACGCAGTGTAAACCCTCAACGGGCTGAGGTTACCGACGATAATACATGTGAAATGTTCGGTGTCTCACATTGAATGATAATAAAACATATAATTAAGTCGATAACACTGGACATGTGCTATCGACATTGAACGTTCGCACATGACGAATAGGACAACTTTGTCATGAACCCTGCCAACGTAATAAGGGTAAACTATCAGTCAGAACATAGTCTGCTTTAGCAATCCAGTTTAAGTATATTTAGTTACAATGCGTAACGTTAATGAAAACAAGCAAGATTGCCATCCCAAACAACAAGATGGCAAGTAGACAAGGAAGCCATTGGCTTATCGAGAGTCCAACAGTTTTCTCACCTATGTGTAGCCCGCCCTTATCAAATATCTGTCAATTCTATTTTTAAACATATTCACACTACTAGCATTAACACAATCATTTGGCAGTTTGTTCCATTCATTTATCACCCTGTGTGAGAAAGAGTACTTTCTCATGTCCAACCTACACTGCTCTTAAACTAATGCTGCTTTGTGTCCTCTGGTTCTACTGCGTTCTTTAAGTTTGAAGAACATATTCCTATCAACATCCTCATAACCATTCACTATTTTAAACACTTCTATTTGGTCTCCTCTTGGTCTCCTTGTCTCTAGTGTTGTCAAACCACATTGTAATAATCGACTTTCGTAACTAACTAAAATTTTTAATAATCGACTTTCATAACTAACTAAACATTGTAATAATCGACTTTCGTAACTAACTAAACATTGTAATAATCCACTTTCGTAATTAACTAAACTCTTCAGTCACGCCTCACACGTAGCACATGTTCTCCTAATTTTGTAAATAGATTACCAACTTAAATATGACAGTTTCTGTTATGTTTCAGTAATTACGTCGTGCGATAGCAACCCATGTGTGAACGGTATATGCAGCGTCACTGCGACGGGATACGAATGTTCGTGCTCCAGCGGGTACACGGGCGTCAACTGTGAATCAGGTACTTTCGTTAGCCTCGCGTACTTTCCTGGTGTGAAGGTTTCAACTACGCCTACATCGCGACGACGCTAGGCATAACCAGCCGGGGTTGCACGGGTGAAAATGCATCCTTGCAAGACCAGTACAATGTTGGTAGGGCAATGCCAAATGTTGGTAGGGCAATGCCAAATGTTGGTAGCGCAATGCCAAATGCACTGACAACTTCGTGCCTCCCAAATCATGTACAACTGCCGATTTCGTACCGTACAAAGGAACTTGTGTGGGCGTTTGACGTAGATCGCTTAACTCGGAACAATCGTAGCAAACGCAAGTAATTATACGGCTAAAATATAAATTTACACTTATTTGTACGAACGTTACATATACATGTATTTGTTGGGAATTCAATATAACGCTGCGTCTTTTGACCAAGTTAGAACTATTCCAGAACGGGAGACTTGGCTTTCCCACCATGTATTACACTCATTTTTTATTTCAGTAATTAACTACTGCTCTGGCCAGCCGTGCCAGAACGGAGGAACCTGCAGGAACGTGGCAGCCGGATACGTGTGTTCCTGTCCCGATGACTTCACCGGCGACATGTGTGAAACAGGTAGGGTACACTCGTGACGGTCTGTAGGGTACACTCGTGACCGTATGTAGGGTACACTCGTGACGGTATGTAGGGTACACTCGTGACGGTCTGTAGGGTACACTCGTGACAGTATGTAGAGTACACTCGTGACGGTATGTAGGGTACACTCGTGACGGTCTGTAGGGTACACTCGTGACGGTCTGTAGGGTACACTCATGACCGTATGTAGGGTACACTCGTGACGGTATGTAGGGTACACTCGTGACGGTCTGTAGGGTACACTCGTGACGGTCTGTAGGGTACACTCGTGACCGTATGTAGGGTACACTCGTGACGGTATGTAGGGTACACTCGATGACGGTCTGTAGGGTACACTCGTGACGGTCTCGTAAAATGTGTTTTGTTAAAGGTATAAACCTGATAATTTGTGTATTGCAAAATATTGCTTTATGTTGTAATACATTACAATATATTGACCTTCCAAAATTAACGTATTTTAATTAATTACATAAAAATACAATTTCACCGTTATATGTTAAGATAGGCAATCAGTGGTATTATAAAACAAGAGATGAACATATATTGTTTAATACGTACGTATTTTATTACTTCCAGGGGTGTTCCCATGTGATGCTCAGCCGTGTCAGAACGGGGGTTCCTGCCAGAACCTTGGCTCTGGATTCACGTGTTCTTGCCCCAACGGATTCAGCGGCTCTGTCTGCGAAACAGGTAGGGTGGACGGGGTAACAGTTTTGCGATACGCGACCCTGAATGAATAGGACGTTCAAAACACTCCCCCCCCGTTCAATATACTACGGTAGCGTTTTCAACACACACTGGAGTGTTTCAATCAAGGTTCAAAACACTACGTTACGCTGAAGCACTCAGTTATAGTGTATCACTTTCACGAAGATAATTTGTTTAACATTGCCATATATAATGGATTATTATTATTTATTAGTTTGATGTTGCTTCGAGCGATATATTGTTTGTGAATCTATTAAAGACACTATATTAAAGACAATACATTAATGTTGGAACATATAATAGAAATATGGATTATTGTTATTTATTTGTTTGAAGTTGCCTCGAGCCATATATTGATAGTTTATATATTATTATAGTTGATAGAGTAATATTAAAACCCTGTACGTGAATAAATAGTCATTTTTGTTATTAATTTGACAAAACAAATCAGCATGGCTACTGTTACATTGTAGTGTTTTGTACGCTGGAAACACTACCAGAGTGTTTTCGAGGGGCAGTGTTTTAAACGTACTACACAGGGACCACATAACTTACCGTAGAAAGGCAACCTCGAGCTATTTTTGTAAACACTTATCAAACACATACAAAACATACACACGCGTAAACCCCTTCAAGAGGTAATATTAAATAATCGAACAACGATCATAGGTATTTTGCATGCACTAGTTCCACTTTGGACGATTGCATAATTAGTATACACTTTCCACATAAGTGCTGCTTGCCTTTCCAGAGCTGACGCCCTGCAGTTCGTTCCCGTGCAAGAACGGCGGCACTTGCCAAGTGTTGCCGAATTCAGCCGGCTACGGATGTACCTGCCCTGACGGCTACGCCGGGGAAAACTGCGACCAAGGTACGTCACTTCGACAACTGGCTGACGCTCCATGGTTCCCATGTGTTGAGGTCAGCATATCTTGCGGAGTATAAATATAAAAAGAAATACATTTTACCACAAGACGGGATCTTTAAGAACCTATCTTATAAACACTTGATACCACAAATCAAAACTTGATACCACAAATTGAAAGTAGTGTAATTTTTTTAATAAGCTACTTGTCATTACTTGATTATATGAGTGAGTCTACAAGCAATTTAGCTAGCGTGTTGCCATGGATAAACGGTTCCAGTTGATATGAAACCAGCAAGTTGTTAAATAATGACGGTCCTGGCTATGCTGATTCACGGTGTTTCCTTCTCGTTCACAGCCGAATGCAACTTGGACAACTGTGTGTCCAACTTCGACGCGGCAGGTGTGTGTCTCATATACTCTATCTATGACAACATTTATGTGTCTCATATATTCTATCTATGATAACATTTATGTGTCTCATATACTCTATCTATGACAACATTTATGCAGAATTTGTAGAAGTTCTTTCTATTGTTATTAATACAAAGAATAAGTATTTTCTAATTTTACGCGATTACGATTGCAAAAAACTAGATGCCAGTAGTAAAAGACGTTACATATATAACTTGCGTTATATATGCTAAATTAATTTAACTGTTAAAACGCACGTATGCACGAATGCACGCACGCGCGCACGCAAACACACACACACACACAAACACACACACACACACATCCGTGTAAAGCGGTCGTCACCAACAACACATAGACCAACGTGTTTGCCGCCGTCGAGCCGAATGTCAGCGCCATTTTGCATTACGATTGTCGTCTGCTCCGTCTCACTCGGCGCCAACTGTTTCCAGCCGCCTGCAAGTACTGCGACCTGACGTCGAACATCGTCGGCTACTTGGCGGACCCGTGCAACTGCGGCAAGTACTACCAATGTCAGTGGCTGCCTGACGGCTGGCACGCCATCCGTCGACCTTGCCCGCCTTGTCTCTACTGGAGCCAGCAGACGCTCACGTGCAGCATTCGCATCTCAATGTCGTGCGCAGTGGCCATCAACGTCACCGGTAAGAGTGCGCTCTTCAAAGTTCCCACCAGAAGGGCAACTGGCCATTTCACCACAGCAACAGCTTACATTCATTTTGATGTGCACGTTCTGCATATTGTCATTTCATTTGGAAAACTCCTAGTGTATGTCAATAAATCTCTCAATTTCAATTGCATGCAATTGTGGGTAGGTTTTGCGTTGAACATGTGTGTAGGAACAAAATAACGTTCCTTTTTGTGTGAAGTTATGTTACGTATACTCATATGCACAGTTGCAATGATGTAACAAGTTGTAAACAACAATCGCGTTGCCATGCCAACCTGCTGTTTAT
>BSQZ01000007.1:8422500-8457500 GCA_033239005.1 Lamellibrachia satsuma
CCATCGGTCACGGTTGGCCGCCCTCGGTCGTGGTCGGTCGTGATCGGTCGTGATCGGTAAACATCGGTCGCTTTCGGTCGCGGTCGGTCACGATTGGTCGCGGTCGGTCGCGGTCAGTCATGGTCGGTTTGTATATATTTATATGTATTTGCTGTATAGGAATAGTGGACATGCATCTAAGAGAAGAGTGTATCGATGTGTTTAGTTGATGTACATCGATATGTTTAGTTGATGTCATTTGATGTGTTTAGTTGCTGTACACCGGTGTTTAGTTGATGTACATCGATGTGTTTAGTTGATGTACACCGATGTGTTTAGTTGATGTACACCGATGTGTTTAGTTGATGTACACCGATGTGTTTAGTTGTTGTACACCGATGTGTTTAGTTGATGTACACCGATGTGTTTAGTTGATGTACATCGATGTGTTTACTTGATGTACACCGATGTGTTTAGTTTATGTACACCGATGTGTTTAGTTGCTGTACACCGATGTCTTTGCGTTGTTTCAGGCGGTTGAGAACGAATGGCATCACGTCGCGTATGTCTGGAACGGCTATAGGGTTCTACTCTACGTTGACAATCAGGTGTACGATCTAGGCTCAGCCACAGGTAAGAAACAGTAGGGTTCTACTCTACGTTGACAATCAGGTGTACGATCTAGGCTCAGCCACAGGTAAGAAACAGTAGGGTTCTACTCTACGTTGCCAACCAGGTGTACGATCTAGGCTCGGCCACAGGTAAGAAACAATAGGGTTCTACTCTACGTTGACAATCAGGTGTACGATCTAGGCTCAGAGACAGGTAAGAAACAGTAGGGTTCTACTCTACGTTAACAACCAGGTGTACGATCTAGGCTCAGCCACGGGTAAGAAAGAGTAGGGTTCTACTCTACGTTGCCAACCAGGTGTACGATCTAGGCTCGGCCACAGGTAAGAAACAGTAGGGTTCTACTCTACGTTGACAATCAGGTGTACGATCTAGGCTCAGAGACAGGTAAGAAACAGTAGGGTTCTACTCTACGTTAACAACCAGGTGTACGATCTAGGCTCAGCCACGGGTAAGAAAGAGTAGGGTTCTACTCTACGTTGCCAACCAGGTGTACGATCTAGGCTCGGCCACAGGTAAGAAACAGTAGGGTTCTACTCTACGTTGACAATAAGGTGTACGATCTAGGCTCAGAGACAGGTAAGAAACAGTAGGGTTCTACTCTACGTTAACAACCAGGTGTACGATCTAGGCTCAGCCACGGGTAAGAAACAGTAGGGTTCTACTCTACGTTGCCAACCAAGTGTACGATCTAGGCTCGGCCACAGGTAAGAAACAGTAGGGTTCTACTCTACGTTGCCAACCAGGTGTACGATCTAGGCTCGGCCACAGGTAAGAAACAAATGGGTTCTACTCTACGTTGACAATCAGGTGTACGATCTAGGCTCAGAGACAGGTAAGAAACAGTAGGGTTCTACTCTACGTTAACAACCAGGTGTACGATCTAGGCTCAGCCACGGGTAAGAAAGAGTAGGGTTCTACTCTACGTTGCCAACCAGGTGTACGATCTAGGCTCAGCCACAGGTAAGAAACAGTAGGGTTCTACTCTACGTTGACAACCAGGTGTACGATCTAGGCTCTGCCACAGGTAAGAAACAGTAGGGTTCTACTCTACGTTAACAACCAGGTGTACGATCTAGGCTCAGCCACGGGTAAGAAAGAGTAGGGTTCTACTCTACGTTAACAAATCAGGTGTACGATCTAGGCTCAGCCACGGGTAAGAAAGAGTAGGGTTCTACTCTACGTTGCCAACCAGGTGTACGATCTAGGCTCAGCCACAGGTAAGAAACAGTAGGGTTCTACTCTACGTTGACAACCAGGTGTACGATCTAGGCTCTGCCACAGGTAAGAAACAATAGGGTTCTACTCTACGTTGACAACCAGGTTTACGATCTAAGCTATGCCATAGGTAAGAAACAATAGGGTTCTACTCTACGTTGACAACAGGTGTACGATCTAGGCTCAGCCACAGGTAAGAAACAATAGGGTTCTACTCTACGTTGACAACCAGGTTTACGATCTAGGCTCTGCCCCGGGTAAGAAACAGTAGGGTTCTACTCTACGTTGACAACCAGGTGTACGATCTAGTCTCAGCCACGGGTAAGAAACAGTAGGGTTCTACTCTACGTTGACAACCAGGTGTACGATCTGGCCTCTGTCACAGGTAAGAAACAGTAGGGTTCTACTCTACGTTGACAACCAGGTTTACGATCTAAGCTCTGCCACGGGTAAGAAACAGTAGGGTTCTACTCTACGTTGACAACCAGTTTTACGATCTAAGCTCTGCCACAGGTAAGAAACAATAGGGTTCTACTCTACGTTGACAACCAGGTGTACGATCTAGGCTCTGCCACGGGTAAGAAACAATTGGTATACGTCACTAAGCACTTTTATCATCGTCAGTAGATATATTTTATAAATATATCCAGCATTTTCGCAGTACACATTTACAGTTATAGTCGACTCCATCGAGGTCTCTATTTCACATAGTAGTTCATTTTCTGCAATTACATATTATTATCATATTATATTACCAGTATTGTTTTACCGCAAGTTGTTATTTTAATCAATAAAGCGCTGTGAACTGAAATGTCTAAAACAAGGACAGTTCAAAATGTTATCGTGTTTGTAAAACGTTTGTTGGTTTTCTCCTCTCAGGACGGATCATCAACAAGAAATGTGCTCTGGTTATTGGACACACGAACGATGGCAAGTTCTTCAGGGGATATCTTGATGAGGTACGTCGCCAGGCTGTTGCGTAACTGAACAACAGTTATATAAAAGAAAATATGCAATATGGTAGGGAATCTTAAATTTACACATAAAAACGACACAATAATGTAAACTATACTAAAATGATACCCTTCAATGGAATACAAATAGTATATCCACGTTCACCATTGTTTCGTGCTTCTCAAAGTTCTGTGGTGATTTCCTTTGACAACCTATTGTATAGTGTAATTTGTTATAATTGGTGTTTTCGTCTCATCCGCAGTTCTGCATCTACAAAACGGCATTGACTCCTGGTGATGTTTCGGCGCTCTATAATGTTTAGACCACTACATTACAGACTTAAAGATGTGAACATGACAACGCAAATGCGGACGACGATCTTTGCATCGGAACCGCCAAATCTAAGTTTCTTGTTTGTAATAGTTTGTCACATCTGAATCAAGAGGTCTTTGAGGATTATACCATTACAGGAAACATCTGCGTTTCATGCTTGCATAAGAATTTTGCTATTCATAGTTTTAGATTAGAATGAAAGACGAATGAAATGTATAGTAAAGTTGAAATAAGAGGCCGAATAGTGACTGTGAACGTTTATTGTACCACCAGTCTACAATATGCTCACAGAAACCGAGTTGACAGTAAGTATTTTACAATACAGATATAATATAAAGCAATGTCTTCTGTGTGACTCATATTACAATACAAATGATAACAACTGGTCTGGCTGCAACATTACATTATTTAATTGGAAATGCACCCTACTCAATGTTGCTACGAAACGGTAATAAATGAGATGAATTGTGCATAACTCGTAGTTGTGTGTGTTGCGTCTTTACTACTGATCAATTGCGTGCGTGCGTGCGTGCATGCGTGCGTGTGTGCATGTTTGTGTGCGTGTCTGTGTGCGTGCGTGCCTGTGTGCGTGCGTGCATTTTGGTAGTCATAACAAAGAGCATGTAGGCAGCTGAACCGGGTCCGTGTCCATTGTCGTTGCAACTCTCCCGCAGAAATATACACATACAATAGAACATCTACAAAGAATTGGGCACATAGGTACGACGTAGATAATTGATTGTAACATGTGACTTTTGAAGCTATTGTATGCGTAAGAGTGATTCGTTGTAGGAACCAGTTAACGGCGGAATAATAAATTACAATATACTACTTAGCATGCAAGATATACAACACTGGGTACATTTGCCATTAATAATATGGAGGGTTTGTACAAATCGTACACAATATATTGTGAAACACGCGGCAGTTTGAATATATAAGTCTAATGCTGGTTTGTTTTGTCCCGTCTACACAAAGCAACAATATGTCGGGCTTGTGATTACCAACACGATCTATGCCTGGTTGTTTTCGGTGGCCGCGTTGCGCTCCCAACCTCCGCGAATCTTCTCAATGCGACCGCTAATATAGGGCAGAGCAAGAACGAATCGTAGCAGCACGGTAAACATGGGCACAATGAGGCAGAGGAAACCCATCGATGTCAACATGTAAGTGAACGACACCCACTTCGGGGCGGTCTTGAGGAGTACGTGGACAACCGTGACGACCAGCGTGAACTGGCCGAGGTACGACTGGATGAACCTCCACTGACGCATGGTCAAGTGGTCAGCGATTCCAGGCAGCGAAGCGAGACCGACGATGGTCAAGAAGCACATGGCGACGACGCCCATGGACATGATGCACTGGCCTTTCCAGTTGTGGTCGTACTTGACCGGTATGGACACCTCGGTGCCGTCTATTGCCAACACCGTGACCGTCGTGACGTCGTACCACTTGGCGTAGTAGATGGGTGACATGTGGGCGAGACACATGACAGCATGCACGGCAGCCAGACACAGGGCCAACAGACCCAGCTCCTTCCGCATCCTCATCAATCGATCGAGCCAGTTGGGGAAGCGCTTGTACTTAGTTCCGTTAATGAGCTGGGTTACTCCCGCGAACCCGCCGGCGAGGAAGCACAGCGCCAGCTGGGTGATGGCCGTGGCGCCGATGATCTTGTTCATTGACTTGAGGGGCAGTCGCACCCAGTCGCCGCCGCGCTTGATCTGGAACCGCCACAGACCGAAGAGGAACCAGGCGAGGAAGACCACACTGCTGAGCACGAGAGGAGCTATCCAGTTGCCGAACAGCTCGTACTGCATCGCCTCGAGCTCGGCCGCCTTCGGGAGCCGACCGAACTGTACCGGGGTGAAGCCGATGGCGCGGGCGACATCGCGCACCTATAAAGGAAAACGGTTAATTATACCCCTGTACAAAGCAATAATTTTTTTGGAATATTGCATACAACCATGGAGCCCATATCGTAAGAAGCACAGATAAACTATAAAGAATGCAAAGAAAAGCAATTAAGCCGAACTGCGACAGCCTAGTTATGAAAGCCGCTTATTAGGATGTGGTTTGACGCTAGAGACAAGGAGATTAAGAGGAGACCAAAAAAGTTGTTAAAATATTGAATGATAGAAATTATGTTCTTTAAACTTAAAATTGGTAGTAGAACTCACACAGTAGAAGAACAATGTAGATTGGGTGTTATAAATTACTCAGGACTGTAATAGAACAAATTATCTGATTGTGTTACCGCTAGCAGTTTGAATATGTTTAAAAAATAAACTGACATTTATCTGATAAGGCGGGCTTCGAAATCAGCAAACTGTTGAACTCTCGATAATCCTTGTAATCTGGAGCTTATAGCATGGGTGGCAATTTTGTTAAATCGTGTTACGTCTTGTTAAATCACCTTGCTGCAGGCGTCGTCGTCGTTACCCGCCACGTACACGTTACGAACCCCCGACGTATAGTCGAACTCGATGGCGTAGGCCGAGATCGTGTTGAACGCCTTCACGACGGCAGCCTCGGGGAAGGACTTCGCGATGCATTCGGCAGTGGACTCTGTCTTGCAGTCGCGCTTCTTTTCATCCGGATTGCTGACGTCGACTAGGATTTTGCCGGCGATCCCGTCCTGGAATGACGTCAGAGTCGGCACAATGGCGGCTGCCGGTAGAGCCAGAAAAACCACGTCGGCTTGGTTTAATGCAGTGTCAATGGAGGTGACGAGGACGTCCGCTAGGGTGTCGTCGTACTTCGTCAAGTCGCGTCGACCAGGGCTTCTACTTCCACATACGACACTACGGGTGAAAAAATCAAGTTGATTTTCTTAAGCTAAAACAATAAGTACCGAGAAAATTAATTAACCGAAACAAAGCTACCGCAGCTTCTGTTAAATTATTGGGTTGATATCACGCTGGCAACGAAATTATTGGGTTGATATCACGCTGGCAACGAAATTATCTATTTTGTCAGATAATTGAAATAGCAATACAAGAATACAACAACGAAGACAGCTACATCAGTTTCTGGAAATCATTGTTGTTTTACTTATACATATAGTTTTGAAACATGTCAGTGAATAAATCGTATTGTGCAACTCTCATAGCCAATATAAATACGTCATACGACAACGCAACTGACACTACCAATAATAATTATGTGTAATTATTGTTATTAATATTAATGCTGCATAACAGAAATAGCAGTAGCACACCTGAAACCGTTCTGCAGCAGTCTCTTGGCCAGAGCTCGGGCAAAGTTACCCGTACCAATGATGCTGACTCTTTCTCCAACAGGTTTGCTTTCTTTCCCAGTACCAATGATGCTGACTCTTTCTCCAACAGGTTTGCTTTCTTTCCCATTGTTCTGTGCAACAAATAATATCATTTTAAGCAAAGTATTGTATTTCAAAATTGTTGAGCTGGCGATGTCGGTTTCGTGCAATGTTTCAAGCATTGCAAGCTGTTTATACGCAGCAGAATATCATGATTATTACGAGTAAGAACGGACACAGTGCGCGCGCACACAAGCACACAGGCACACACGTACACACGCACACATAAACATACACCCGCACGCAAACACGCACGCTCGCAAACACTCATATACAAACAACAATACATATGCACGCACGTGCACGCGCACACGTACGCACACGCACGCACACAAAACAACTACGCACACGCACGCACGCATGCACGCACGCACGTAGTATGAATCTTTAATCAGACCGTGTGAGAAAGCAGCAACACTAAACAATATGCATGTTCAGAATATCAGTAACATGATGGCCGTTACTATGAATTGTTTTCACATTTATATTTGGTCCAACTTTTTTATAATGATACAAAACGTTAATATGACCACCAATGGAACAATGCACTGCGGTCTGCCGTCAACCACCAATGGAACAATGCACTGTGGTCTGCCGTCGAAGACCAATGGAACAATGCACTGTGGTCTGCCGTCGACCACTAATGGAACAATGCACTGTGGTCTGCCGTCGACCACCAATGGAACAATGCACTGTGGTCTGCCGTCGACCACTAATGGAACAATGCACTGTGGTCTGCCGTCGACCACCAATGGAACAATGCACTGTGGTCTGCCGTCGACCACCAATGGAACAATGCACTGTGGTCTGCCGTCGACCACCAATGCAACAATGCACTGTGGTCTGCCGTCGACCACCAATGGAACAATGCACTGTGGTCTGCCGTCGACCACCAATGCAACAATGCACTGTGGTCTGCCGTCGACCACCAGTGCAACAATGCACTGTGGTCTGCCGTCGACCACCAGTGCAAAAATTCACTGTGGTCTGCCGTCGATAATATGCGGATCAAGGTTTAAACCGACAATTAACATCAAATTAAAGCCATTTATTTGGAGTATGGAATGTGTGCTTTATATCGGGACGAAAATAAAATGTTATAATTATTATGGGGTTGATTTTTTCCTAGTTCTAGTTCTTCTTCTTATTGTTGTAATAATAATAATATTACTACTAATAATAATAATCACAATAATAATAATAATAATAGTAATAATAATAATAATAATAACACTAATAACAATAACAACAATAATAATAATGATAATAATAATAATAATAACAACACTAATAATGATAACAGCAATAATAACAATAACAACAACAATAATAATAATCACCATCATCATTGTTGTAGCTACTCATGACAGTATCCGTGATGACTATCAACAACAAAGTACCCAACTTACCGCGCCGATTTGGCTCCGTGTCTACTATCATCGTGGCGACACCGAGCATTGTGTCGACACCGAGCATCGTGGCGACACCGAGCACAAAGGCTAATTAACACACCTTTTATCAGCTTCCGTCTGTACCTATATGTGAGACGGTAGCCGACCTTTCTAAGTGTGAATCCAATGTCTATGTTTATAAAATCAATTAGTGGTGTTTATTTTAAACGTTGATCTGCGAAATGTCGCATTGACACAGCCGTTGTTGGTCAGACATTATTGCACACATGCGTACAGGGAATTATTGGACAAGATGGGTTCGTGCTGAGTTGAGCAGCGATTGAACACTTTGTTGGAGTGTTTTTTTGTAGCTTGAAAATTAGGTGTGCTTGATGCTAATAGACAACACTTTATTTGTGGAAGGAATAGCTAATTTTTCATTATAGAGAATATATTTAATTGTAAACAAACTGCCAAGTATTTATGAATCGACTATTTATGAATCGATTGTTTTCCTGATTTTATTAGCCATTTCATTTGTGTGGCTGTCCCAATTTAACTGTTTATTTATTATAATACCCAATATATTAATGTCGTTTGCACATTCTCAGCTATTTGCAAGAAATTAGAAATCCACCGGATATAGCAAGAACGCTTGAATATCCATTATGCTTTGTGGAGAGCCGAAATGAACCGAACCCTGTACATAAGATTGCAGTAACTGTGCACAACTGGCATTCTATATACCAATCAATGTCACACAACGCACAACTTTAAGCGTCATAGCAGTTATAAGCTTGTTTAATTTACAACCTGCATGAAGTCAGTTATCAGGCTACGTGCTTAGGCTAACTCGAGACAAAAAGTTGTAGGCAACTAAATAAACTCCGCTCACGGATGTGACCTAATTCTCGAGTAACACCAACGTCGGTCCGACGTATTTCCTCGACTCAATACTGCAGTGGCCTGGACTGTGCAGCGACAGGTTGTTGCTGCCGCGATGCGAACACTAATTAGGACGACGGCGAAAACTGTTTCATAGAAAGTTCAGGCAGAGAAAGAATACACCATATCTGCGTTCCTCAATGTTGCTATTTGCGTCAGTTGTCCACAATATTGGGACGGATATGAATCGGAGTGTTTAAGTCGACGGCGTGCCCTTGTTAAACAGAATCCCCCGACTGGTTCCGTCCCGGCAGTCACAAACGTCGCGCACACGTCCGCTGTGTCAAACGGCGCCACAGGAATGTCTTATCTTGCGCACTTTGCTTTGGGTATTTACGTTGACACCTGATCTCATTAAGAGCGTTACTGCAATAGATACCCCTTTCCGGGACGAGTCGTCTTATATTTAGTCTTATACTTATCTCAACGTATTCTATTCGATTAGCGCAGCACCTTTCTACAAGAACGGTTGAAGTCGAGTACAAGATCGTGTGCTTGTCAACGCGACTAGTTATTTCACATCACATAGAACCGCGTATCACGCTGTAAAGCAACATGCTTTGCACGATTCTTTAGTTACAAAAGTCATGGAAAGAAGGGCTGGAAGTTTAGGTAGACTGAGAAACAACTGTAGATAGCAACACGTTGGTGTGCCGTGACATGTACACGTCGGTGTGCCGGGACATGTACACGTTGGTGTGCCGGGACATGTACACGTTGGTGTGCCGGGATATGTACACGTTGGTGTGCCGGGACATGTACACGTCGGTGAGCAGGGACATGTACATGTTGGTGTGCCTGGATATGTACACGTTGGTGTGCGGCGACATGTACACACGTTGGTGTGCCGGGACATGTACACGTCGGTGTGCCGGGACATGTACACACGTTGGTGTGCGGGAACATGTACACGTTGGTGTGCCGGGACATGTACACGTCGGTGTGCCGGGATATGTACACGCTGGTGTGCGGGGACATGTACACGTTGGTGTGCCGGGACATGTACACGTTGGTGTGCCGGGACATGTACACGTCGGTGTGCCGGGACATGAACATGTCGGTGTGCCGGGACATGTACACACGTTGGTGTGAGGGGACATGTACACGTCGGTGTGCCGGGACATGTACACACGTTGGTGTGAGGGGACATGTACACGTCGGTGTGCCGGGACATGTACACACGTTGGTGTGAGGGGACATGTACACGTCGGTGTGAGAGAGAAAGGAAGGAAGGAAGAGAAGAAGATTGTATTGTACGGCTGAATTGTGATAATTATAACTATGCGACAATAAAACGTGTTTGCTATGAAATAGCCGGAATTGGACTTCTGCTTCAGAGACAGTGAGTCTATTAATTTCCACTTCCGTGAATCGGCCAATGATGAAAGTGATTGGTGATCCTTAGTAGGTATGATCTTGAGTTAGTGGCGGATTCATTGAAGTGGGGGGGGGGGGGGGTGAGTGAGACTCACGAAATAGTAGTAGAACAGCCCAATTACAATACGGCCAGTTGATTACAGCGCGTAGCGTTGGTCACCCGTCTGATTAATCTGGGACATAAAGGCCCATCGGCTAACCATAAACTGACCACTCTGAGTGAAAGGGGAGAACCCAGATTTCACGGTATCCGAATAAAGTGCCTCTGCTTTTGATACAGTACCCTCTTTCGATATGTTTTGCTCCCAGTAAACAATATTTTGGACCAGATAAATGAACACATATGAAGACTACGTACAAAGGTTACATGGTGGCAATAGGGATACTTTTCTGGTGGCCAGATGGCAGCACCTGGTCATAACAGTGACTGGACGGCACCTTCGCAGATATTCTTGTTTTCGGTGATGAGAGCATTGTTTTGGGGGAAACTCTGCATCGGGTCAAATACATGATATGTCAGATACATGACATGTCAGATACATGACATGCAATACATTAATTGTGTCATTATGATAACTTTCGAATCATTACTTCACACAGTACTAACAAACATTAACATGACAAGGTGATCTGATCACGAAAGGGAGGAATTCCGGCTTGGTGCAATATTCTGGAGGTCAATGTGTTAATTAACCAACTAAGCAATTCATATGTTACTGATAATTATGAATAAAATTCAAACAATGTTTACATATTTTGGTGGGGAAGTATCAGTCATAGGCCTATAGCTGAGTGAACTGAGGCAACGTGAAGTGCGCGAAACGCACGCATGCACGCACGCACGCACGCACACACGCACGCACACACACATGCATGTAGAGCGCGGTAGCTCGGCTGTTAGGGAGGATAAGGGTTCGTGTGGTTTTTCGCAACTGTGTCAACTTCGTCCACACCATTTTGCATGTGTCTAAAACTAAACACTAAAAGCAGTTGGTGCCTTCTACCCATAGGCATAAATAGAACACCCGTTAGTAAAAAAGTTTATAGGGGGATGATTAATGATGTAACTCTATGCTTCTATCTGGTGTTAAGCCAGGGATCTATGCGTGCGTGCGTTCGCGTACATGAGTGCGTGCGTGTATATGATGCGAATGCACCCAACTCGACACTACTTTAGTCACATTATAAATATTATATAGTGTAAGTGTAATGGAAGCTTACCGCGCCGATCTGGCCGAGTTCCGTTTCTTCTCCCATCTCGGACAACAACTCCTTGAATGTCTACAGCCCGTCCACTGAACCCAATCCCTAGTGAATGACGCGACACGGATTGCTGAGCGTGGCTCCGAAGTCTGCTCCCAAACGTGACCGGGGAGACAAGAACGTGACGCCACAGTGCCCTAAATGCCTGCCCTAACCGGGACACGGGATGGCGGGTGCGTGTCCCGCCAGGCGCTAGGAGGGTGTTCGCTTTCGGGCTCGCGACTACTGCGGAATGTCGGGTTGCGGAGAATTGGGGTCCTTGACCTGGAGGTTATCGCCCGTTCGCAGGTTTCCACTTGTGCCTTTAATGACGACAAATTGTGTCGCATTTCCAAGCTACGGCAGTGTCAAATACGCCCCAAAATGACACGGCCGCAAACACAGACGCGCGCGCACAAGCAAGAACGCACGCTCGAATACTCACACGTGCATGCATTGCCGCCCGCCCGCCCGCCCGCCCGCCCGCCCGCCCGCCCGCCCGCCCGCCCGCCCGCCCGCCCGCCCGCCCGCCCGCAGGCGTGTAAGCATGCACACACGCACACGTGCACATACACGCACGCATGCACGCATGCACGCACGCACGCACGCACACACACTAACACGCACTTACGGATGCAGACAATAAGACGACAATCATTGACATTAAATAAGATCAAATCAAGTGGGACCCACAAGATTGTTTTATTGTTCTGCGTGTAAAAAGTTTGTTTACAATAGTTTGTAAATTGCTACCGCCATACCAAGCAAGTATACGGAACTAACGATTAAAATCAAATCATATAAAACGAACACAATAATATATGACCAAAGTAAACATTATAATTGTATAGTGCCAAACAACGCGAGTAGATCAAAGTACCAACATATGTGTAGATAGTAATATATTACAAATAATTAAATTGCATGTTAAGTGAAACATTCGCATACTATATGGCACTTTCAAGAACACACTGTATAATACACTGTATAATACACTGTATAAAACACTGTATAATACACTGTATAATACACTGTATAACTCACTGTATAATACACTGTACAAAACACTGTATAATACACTGAATAATACACTGTATAATACACTGTATAATATACTGTATAATACACTGGGCAAAACCAAAATGCCTAAACATTGTGTAGAATATGTCTTGGAACAACTAACACCGAGCTTAGAAGCTTGCCATCTTAACTACACCTCACAGGAGTTCGTTGCACGTGGAGTATTTTGTAGATTGTAAAAAAGATACAACACCAGATTGATCCCGTGGTCTCGTCAAGCAGAACGTAACACAAAACAAATCAAACACAAAACAAAAGTTATTCATAGAGCTGCTCAAATTAAAATAATGAAATAGCATGCCCGGTCATATAATTATTATAATCAAATATATATATACAAATATATATATATATATATATATATATATATATATATATATATATATATATATATATATATATATATATATATATATATATATATATATATATATTATCATATATATATATATATATATATATATATATATATATATATATATATATATATTATCATATATGAACAGTCGATGTATACACACGTAACATACATATCATGTCAACGCACTCAATGCAGGAAGATATAATGCTCGAGTGGTAAGCGTAAACAAATTGTTGCTACATGTAGACCCAGGCCCATTCATGCCTGGATGTCGACTTTAGATGAGTTACGTTCCCAGCCTGCGCGAATTTTGTCGATGTAACAGCCAATAGGCGGCAGCACCAACACCAGTCTTAAGAATACCGTAAACAGAGGCAGAATGACAGCAATCAGGGTCATTGTTGTATCCGGCGCCTTCGCGCCTTTAGGAAGCTTGTTGCCCGAATGCTGGCGAGCATCATTCGCCCATTTTGGAGCAATCTTGAGGACGACATGTGCCGCGGAAGCGACAAGGGTAACGTGCCCTAGATAGGACTGGATGAACCTCCACTGGAGGAAGGTCAAGCGGTTGCCGACTTCTGGCAGGGAGGTGAGGCCGACCACAGACATGAAACAGAGCGCGACGACGCCCATTGAGAGGACAGTCTGCCCCTCCCACTTGGGTTCATACTTGATCGGTACGGAGACCACAGTTCCGTTGGGGCTCATCAGTTCCATCGTCGTGACGTGGTACCAGCCGGGGTAGTATTCGGGCGAGATGTGCGCTAGACACATGATGCAGTGAACCGTGGCGAGACACATGGACAACACTCCCAGCTCCTTGCGCATCTTCATCCAGCGGTCGAGCCAGTTGGGGAAGCGCTTGTGTTTCGTGCCGTTGATGATCTGCACGACGCCGGCCACTCCGCCGGCGAGGAAGCACAGCGCCAGCTGCACGAGGGCCGTCGCACCGACCACCTGGGGGAGAGATCAGTAATTTACGTCCACGTTCATGTCATATGAATAAAGTACCAGTTATTTATAAAGGATTGTTGGCACCCTAAAATAGTCACCAACAGGGAAAGGGACATTTGTAAATTACGACGTGTATGCAGCGCGTAGGTTCCATTGTCTACTGCTGCTGGCTGGCAGTACACGTATACGTGACAGTGATGGACGGATCCCTGATGCACGAAGACTGAATCCGGTTTCTTTGGCCCGCAAATGATGAGGATCGTTTTCCATGTTGATTTTTCGAAAACAAAATTTTATGATTTCACGAAGCCACTACTGAAGATCCGGGACAAGATAAACAATTATCATAGGGTAATTTTTTGGGGTTATAACCTAATCATAAGTTTGCACAAAGGGCGGAATTGCGTGACTGAATTTCAGAATTGGTTGCAATGTACAAAGCAATAGTGGTCTTGTACCCACCTTGTTCATTGTCTGCAGCGGCAGGCGAGCCCAGTGACCGCCACCTATTATGTGAATACGCCAAAGGTCGTAGACGAACCAGGCGACGAAGATAACCCCGCTGAGCACGAGCGGAGCTGTCCAGCTTCCAAACAACTCCCGCTGCATCGCCTCCAGTTCGGCCGACTTCGAGAGACGGCCGAACTGTACCGGCGTGAAACCGATGGCGCTGGTGATGTCCCGGACCTTGCTGCAGGCGGTGTCATCGTCCCCCGCCACGTAGACGTTCCGCACCCCCGACCCGTAGTCGTTCTCTATCGCGTACGCCGACATCGTGTTGAACGCCTTCACTACTGACGCTGCAGGGAAGGACTTGGCGACGAACTCAGCGTTCGATGCCGTCGCCTTCTGTAGGTCTTTCTTCTCTGGGTTGCTGACGTCCACGAGTATCTTGCCCGCCGTGCTGTCTGCGTACGGCGTCAGGGTCTTGACCGTGGCCGGGGCCGGGAGCGCGAGGAACACCAAGTCAGCGTGTTGTAAGGCTGCGTCGACTGAAGTGACGCGAACGTTCGACAGACTGTCGTCGTATAACGTAAAGTCTCGCCGGTTGGGGTAACGGCTTCCACATACCACGCTGTCGGTTAGAATGACACGTTTTAGTCACACGAAATATCATTTCAATATTCAGTTTGTCACGTGCGTAAAAAAACTGTAACAATGTCATTATCGGAATTTTCTGTGTACAATATTACGAACTTAAGATTAGCTGTGTGACTACGACAAGCGATGTTACAACATACGTAACGTGGAGATCGGCAGTTCGAATTCGAGTAACGTCAGCTGAATTTGCCGGTAAGATGTTATCCATAAGTTTTGCGCATAGATACGCATTCGTAAATGCGAATAGAATGGCCCCCATTAGTGAATGGTTTATATTTTATAAGTTTTTAGACGTTATTTCAAAGTGGACATGCTTATGTTTTCCATGCGACGTAATCTAGATATTTAAGAACATATATGTCTTAACAGACAAGGACAACACCAGTACTTATACCTATACCTGCGCTTAACAACGAGACTCCTCCCTGGTGGAAATTCAATCATGCATGGCGTGTTTTAAGGTCAATAAATACACTAGAAGGTGTGTGGCCGGGGTTTCAACTTCACGTCCACCTGTTTTTGGGGCCACCCTACCGGTTTTCATCACTTTTGAGAGTTCACCTCCAACCAATCCCACATCCCACCTATTTGTGAGGCCAACCTCCCACCTCCAACCAATTCTTAGGACCAACCAATCATATAACCAGCCAGCCAACCAGCAAGTCGGCCAGTCGGTCCTGCAGTCCGGCAGTCAGCAGTCACGCAATCTGCCAACCTCCCTTATTTATGGTCCTTCTTTCTCATTCCCTCCCTGTATGTTGGATTTCCTTCGACCCTCTATCAATATGAATCTAGCCGTGTCCGATGTCAAATATATTTCCATCAAAGTTTGACATTGTACCGTTCATCCTTTCAGAAACTATTCACTGTCTCCATGTACTGCAGGAGGCAGCACCTGACACTAACAGTTCTCGACCAAGAGTTATCGGTTCAAAGTTGTCAGTGAACCGTATATGCCGAGTAATGACAGTGGCCGTGATAAAAGGCCGATGGGCTACGATGTTACTATTACGATGTAATTGTTCGTACGGCACTAGATGTGTTCAGCTTACTTGTATCCGTTCCGTGTCAACCGTTTGGCCAGGGCTCGGGCGAAGTTACCGGTGCCAATGATACTGACTCGGTCACCTTCTGCGAAGCTTTCTTTGCCGTTGTTCGTGTTGCGTTCTTTGGTGCCATTCTGTACCTATACAGAAAGAGAAGCTGTCATAAAATAGGATCTTCATGAACAATACAAATAACACTGTGTTTTAATATTCATGGTTACGGGAGACCTACGACTAAGTAAGATCATCAGCTCAGTTTGTAATGTTTTAATTTGTTTTATAACACAATGTGACAGTATATCAATTATATCGGTTGTTTTCTATCTATAGCATTTAATTGAAGTGAGACATGGAAGAGTAACTTGAGAGAACTGAAATTATTTATTTATAGTATCGATTATTGATGGAATCTAGCTATGATCACGAATCAACTTACCTCGCCGATGTGATAAATCTCTGCCAGTTCCACCATCTTTGTTACACAGGAGGCAGCTACGAGTACGTCTGACGCTCTCCGTACGATCCACACCCTATATTAAGGAAGCCGATGTGGACAGACGTAGTACGGACGTAGACATGCGTATAGCGTACGTGAAGCCGCTACGTGTGGACCTACCCGCGATCACTGAAGCGTGACCGGACACCGTCTTGTTAAGCGGCCATGCACTCACGCTAAGGGGACACGACACACACCGCCGCCCATTCTTCTCTCTACCAGTCCTAGATATTGACCTGCAGTGTCTACATAGTAAGCGCGTGTGAATTTCACTGATGGCTTTGCACCGTGAATTGCTATTTTCTTTTTTGTTTGACACCTTGGTTTTCCCTTTTAGTGCTACAATAGCGTCACATGATAATGTCGCATTATTTCCCAAGCAGGCCACTCTACGTTAGTCATTATAGTCGGACGTAAACACGGCCTGTTGTTGACGTCGAATTTCTTTCAACACCCCACTCGCATACGATGACTCTCTAAACACCGGCGGAGTCAACAAGTGATTGTTTATCGTCTTTGTTGTTTAGAGTTATGGTATTTAGAACGTGTATGATGCGATAATAACAACTACTGATTTATACACGGTTTTTTTATGCTTCATTTACTTAATTATCGTCATAAATGGAATGCCCCAAATACTGATCTCTACTTTCATCCCATATATTCATCGCATGGTTCAACACCCATACAGACATACATTAATCAATACGTCAGCGTTTACACTACGTACCGAGTCTAGGCTGGACGACCCACATCCTGACCCCAGCAATTAGCATACACATTCACATCAAGTTTGACAGATGACTAGCGAGATACGTACGTTCGCGTCACGTTCACGCAACAACGGTTGTTTTAATAGTTACGAGTCATGACACACAACACAAGCAGTTTGGTCGTACACACAGATAAACAGGCAGTGTTAACTAGTGACAAGAAACTCCAGAGTGACTGTCCTTCCCAGTCACTTCATATAAAAGGTGTACAACGTATTTATCCCTCAGCCCAGAATCTGTCTTTAGGAAGACATTTGGAAATATATGTATTTCGTGTGGGACGAAGCCCATCCCTTCTATCTAATTTGTGCAGGGAAGTACCAGACGATGGTGAATTTAATAATAATAATAATAACGACACTGATAATACTAATAATGATAATATTAAAAACACTATAAATAACATTGATGATGATGATGATGATGATAACAGTAATAATATTAATAATAATAATAACAGCAATAATCATCATCATCATCACAATAATAATAATGATGATGATGACGACGACAATAATGACAATGATATTAATAATGGTAGCAATAGCATTAATACAAATACTTATGTTCCGCCTGAACCCTCGTATGGTTTTTCTCGTTACATGCATAAAGCACCCACGTCCCCGGATCCCGGATGTGAACAGAATGGCATGGTTAGGAACTGGTAACATTGGTCGTCTAGCTTCGCCTCTCATTATTGTCATTATTGTATTAATGTGTGGGTCCGGGTGTAAAACGTTGTAATATCTTGTTGTATTGTTGTAACAGAAACTACGAAATTAGATTATGTTTGTTAGATATGGTAGCGAAGGGGCAGCATATTTGGAGTTAGAGCAGCTTGACTGATGGTTGGTCACAGGAGGGGACGATTTGCAATATGGCCGTTTTCTCCGTAACTTCGTTGGGGGGGGTGAGATTTACCACGAGATTAGAACATATGCCAAATGGGATTGGTTCCCCGGCGGACAATCTACAATATGGAAATATTTCCGGTGGAAATCTGCTTTAGGGAGGCAACAATCTGTGTCGTGACAACGATGGGTGTGACTTCGTGACGTCGTGACGTCGTGACGTCGTGACGTCGTGACGTCGTGACGTCGTGACGTCGTGATGTCGTGACGTCGTGATGGGTGATGGGTGTGACTTCGTGATGAGTAATGGGTGTGACGTCGTGACCGGGCATTAGTGACTACTGGGCATACACCAGCTACTGCGCTGGGCGTAAAACCAACAAAGAATTGAGTCGATTCCAGTTGACCTATATATTAAACTATGAATGTGCACACTGTGTACATTATACATTATCAAGTTTAATAGTTTATATTTGGCTTCACGAACCATTAACACACTAATTCGTTTTGTTCAGTCATTGTCGGCGCCCGGGTGCAAAACACAATTTAGCGCCCCCCACCCCCAACACATATAGGAAGATAAATGTGGACATATCATTAGACTGAAGAGCCAGGGTGACTTTGTTTCTGAGTATTCGATGTGTACAGGAATACGACTGTAGTACGTTCTCTCCATACAGGAGGTATACTTGTTTTTTTTTTAAATTAATTTACATATGTAACTTTATGTGAGAAAATAAAAAACATCGGATGATTCTAAATTCGTCTTAACAAATTAATAATAAATATGCATTATAAAATTGTATGATGACCAAACCTGATGCTTTAATGCCGTCAGGTGCTTACTTTACACTGTAAAACATATTTTCTATTTAACGTATTCTGGTGTTTGGTCATTAAAAAGTATATTATAGTACACAGCAAATGTTATGTATATAGACAGTTCATATAGTGAGCTTTAATGTTGAATGTATTCACAATCAAAATAATCACGTTTGTTCCAGCTAGCGCATTATGTCTTACCTTGAAAATATCAATTACCAATTTGTCATTGTTTGTTCTAAACTAAAACACACGAAAACAGAAACAATTACGATTTTTTTTTACAAAGTATGTCTATGCTAGTTAGACACACTAACAAAAATACCCTTCTTTAGGACGGGATAGCTTGGTACTTCGTATTTGCCAAATTTCAATATTTTCACAGAAATTTCCTTCTCTGCCTTGGCACTTGGTGCTGCCAGTTAATATATTGATGGCTTCTTGGAATGTAACTCACGAAATTGCGATGTAATATTGGTAGTTATAGTAAAAACTAGCGGCTCCTTGCTCTTGTATTACGTAACTTCGGACAAGCGTAGACAAGACGCATGACGTTGTGAACGATTCTGCGTAATAGCGTAACAAGAAAAATAGCAATTCGATTGTTCATAGAACCGTAACGACCCGAACGTGGAGTCGTAGATGAATTCCTGAAAGTGCCCGAGGTGCAACGTGTCTAGGAGGAATATCATATCATATACGCATGTGTGCGTGCATATATGATATTTGTTGTGGCAACTGGGTGGACTTCGTCAAGTCCGGGTGTGAGAAGTCCTGGGCTGAGGTTGAGGCGGATAGTTTTGGGTGTAGGGAACTAGAGGTGGAGGTGGAACGGTTGAGGCAAATTGTTGTGGCATTGGTGGGAAGGGAAGATGTCGGTTGTGCCAGTGGTTTCAGCGGGGGACAGTGGATGATAAAGTGGGGGAAGGTGATAAGAGACATGCGAAGGTAAGCTCACCTCAGCCTGGGAGGAGGCGGGGAGGAGGAAAGGTGACAGGACGGAAGGCGACAGGACGGAATGAGAGAGGACGTAAGGAGACGGGGCGGAAGGAGGCGGGAGGGAAGACGATGTGAGGGCAAAATATGGCGGAAGGGATCCGACGGCGAACTACTCCGAAGTAGTGATAAGGGGTGAGGAGGAGAGTGAGGGTGGGCGTGGGGACTCGATCGTCAGGAAGAGAGACAGAGCTAAAAGGGAGGACGACGTGGTGGATTGCTTTCCAGGGACAAAAGTAGGGAATATCACAGGGAGGGTGGAAAAAACCTTGGGTCCGGGCAAGGGAGGTTGTACTTTAGTACTCGTAAGGACTACCAACACATGGAGGGAGGGTATAACTGCCATAGTTAGGAAACACAGGCAGGTAATTAGAAGAGCTGAACACACACACGGGTTGAGCAGATAATTATGTCATGGATTCTACAAGTGATGGGAAGCAGGCGACAGGGATATCGAAATTGCCGGAGGATGGTAATTAACACGTTAGTTCAGCAGCTATGTAGGGAAGAGGAAGTTGGATTTGTGGATTTGTGGAGATATTTTGTTTGGAGGGCTGATATGTACACGAGAGATGGGCTTCATCTTAGTGGAAAGGGTGCAACAGTGTTTGCTGATGAACTCAAAGTATATGTTAACTTTACATCTATACACACACGCACATACGCACACACGCACACACGCACACACGCACACACGCACACACGCACACACGCACACACGCACACACGCACATACGCACACACGCACGCGCACACATGCACACACGCACGCACACACACACACACACATATATATATATATATACATATATATATATATATATATATATATATATATATATATATATATATATACATATATATATACATATATATATATATATATATATATATATATATATATATATATATATATATACATATATATATATATATATATATATATATATATATATATATATATATATATATATATATATATATGTGTATATATATATATACATATATATATGTATATATATACATATATATATATATATATATATATATATATATATATATATATATATATATATATATATGTATATATGTGTATATATATATATATATATATATATATATATATATATATATATATATATATATATATATATATATATATATATATACATACATATATATATATATATATATATGTATATGTATATATGTATATATATATATATATATATATATATATATATATATATATATATATATATATATATATATATATATATATATATATATATATATATATATATATATATATATACATATACCCCCCTCGCGGACACCCAAGGACGGAAGTGTTGCTTATGTTCGGCCTTTTGTCGGAACAGTAAGCAAACATGCTAACATTTGTAAAAAAAAACCTGTAGGCAATATACATGGGCCACACATTTGGATGTCTTATGCATTTCGAACATATTTCATGTAATGAGTCTGGGCAGAACGGATAGTTGTTGTTCTTTAGTTCAGACCGTCACGTACGACCGACAAACGTCTTTATTATCGTTCACGTAAACAACGCCAGCGTCAATTCGTTACTGGGGTAAGCCAGAACTTGTGCTCGGTCAAGTGTCACCCATTGTGCCTGTACACAGAGTGAAATTGACCTGACTACATGTGCAGTCTTGCGTGAAGGCGCGACTAACGACGGACATAAACAAGGGAACTGTCGATTATAAAGGACATTCCGTTGAATAATTAGATGAAGCCTGGAGGACGGCGCCAGCCATAGCAGCTGTTTCACAATTTCTGATTCTTCTTCACTGTTTATCCAAGTACAGGTCTAAGAGACTTATCTTTGAACCACAAAAGAACACTACCCGAGCTTACGGATGATCCAGCACGCGTTTTATACCGCCATCAACAAATTCGACAGCCAGAACCATCGAACAAAACGAGCAATCTGGAGACTTTGTAGATTTTCTGTCGATATAATCAAAGTTTAAAGTTAATTGCATTGTAACTAATCATGACTGCATAAATTGCATGTGATTGTATGTGATAAAAGTTCACTCTTATTTTATTACTTAATCAAATGCTCGGATGAAACCTAATTAATCTAATTATGTATGAGACCAGAATCTGGACGCATACTTCGTTTCCGTCATAATGAAATCGAAGGCGATGATATGTGCAACAAACTGTTGCGCCACAACACGGAGCCTGGATAATCAAGGCTATGTGGAAGGGTGTTCTGGTATAGTATCACCATTTTCCTATTCTACGACTATTTACATCCATGTCTTGTGAGCAAGGATTTGCATTTCCTAAAATTGAGTAACATTTGGCATTTCATCATTACTGAAGTGTACATACATTCTCCAAACAGAGGCTCGCTTCCTGTCCGAAGCTCCCTCCAAAAAGATATATTTTGCTCCTACTTACAAACTCCCCCACCAGTGGCGCCACATAGTGAACGTAATTTAAGTCACTCACGATTTCAACGCTGCCACAACTTACATTTGATGTCCAAATTCTGAACATGGTCATTTCATTTGGTAAACTTATAATTGTTGTCGATAAATAAATATCTCAATTTCAATCACATACAGTGAATAGTGATTGCGTTGAAAATGTGCGTGGGAACAAAATTAAGTTCGTTTTGATTTGAATCTATGTTGCGTATACTCAAATGCACAGTTACAGTGACGTAACAAGTCGTACGCAACAATCGACATGCCTCGCCGCACTGTCCATCTTGAATTTATAATCAAGTTGTGGCAGTGGTGATAAGTTGAGTGGCGCCACTGTCTGGGAGCTTGTCCAACTTCGTCTCTGCCACAGGTGACCGGGATACCGTTTCACTAAGATACTTATGAGCTCTTTAGCGCGATTTCGCTCTTTAAAATAAATTTTGCTCTGTACCTATGATCAAACACAAAATTGCGCTTCACTAAGAAATCATCATGAAAACGCTGACAGAAACGCTCTTAAAACGCTCCTTATTAACGATGAGGTTAGACCGCTCATAAAGCAAAACACATCCATCATAGTAACATCCATCATAAACAGTCAAATTTACTTAACTGCGTATTATCTTGACTCTAATTTTACGCAGATATCCAGTTTTTCACAGTCAACTAAGTTTTCAAAATGTAAGCAAATTATTGTTTTACAGCACTGTCACTGCCGTCGACAAGTCGTTGTGTGCTCTGCTTTACGGCTTCGCGAAGATCGAGGTTGATCGGGAAATGTTTACTAATTAATTTTGCGCAAATTTATCCATGTAGTCCGTATTGAGGCTGGCACCGATGCCGATCGTCGATTTTTGTTTCCTCTTCTTCTTCGTCACTAGTGCCGTTTAACTGTCGTCTCCACCAACCGTTTCCAATCTCCCCTATCGCTCGCTCTCATTCTCCACTCCCCTCTATCCCTCGCTCTCATTCTCCACTCCCCTCTATCCCTCGCTCTCATTCTCCACTCCCCTCTATCTCTCGCTCTCATTCTCCACTCCCCTCTATCCCTCGCTCTTATTCTCCACTCCCCTCTATCCCTCGCTCTCATTCTCCACTCCCCTCTATCCCTCGCTCTTATTCTCCACTCCCTCTATCTCTCGCTCTCATTCTCCACTCCCCTATATCCCTCGCTCTTATTCTCCACTCCCCTCTATCCCTCGCTCTTATTCTCCACTCCCTCTATCTCTCGCTCTCATTCTCCACTCCCTCTATCCCTCGCTCTTATTCTCCACTCCCTCTATCCCTCGCTCTCATTCTCCACTCCCCTCTATCCCTCGCTCTTATTCTCCACTCCCTCTATCTCTCGCTCTCATTCTCCACTCCCCTCTATCCCTCGCTCTCAATCTCCACTCCCCTCTATCCCTCGCTCTTATTCTCCACTCCCTCTATCTCTCGCTCTCATTCTCCACTCCCTCTATCCCTCGCTCTCATTCTCCACTCATTCTATCTCTCGCTCTGATTCTCCACTCCCTCTATCCCTCGCTCTTATTCTCCACTCCCTCTATCCCTCGCTCTCATTCTCCACTCCCTCTATCCCTCGCTCTCATTCTCCACTCCCTCTATCCCTCGCTCTCATTCTCCACTCCCTCTATCCCTCGCTCTCATTCTCCACTCCCCTCTATCCCTCGCTCTCATTCTCCACTCCCTCTATCCCTCGCTCTCATTCTCCACTCCCTCTATCCCTTGCTCTCATTCTCCACTCCCTCTATCCCTCGCTCTCATTCTCCACTCCCTCTATCCCTCGCTCCCATTCTCCACTCCCCTCTATCCCTCGCTCTTATTCTCCACTCCCTCTATCTCTCGCTCTCATTCTCCACTCCCTCTATCCCTCGCTCTTATTCTCCACTCCCTCTATCCCTCGCTCTCATTCTCCACTCCCTCTATCCCTCGCTCTCATTCTCCACTCCCTCTATCCCTCGCTCTCATTCTCCACTCCCTCTATCCCTCGCTCTCATTCTCCACTCCCTCTATCCATCGCTCTTATTCTCCACTCCCTCTATCCCTCGCTCTCATTCTCCACTCCCTCTATCCCTCGCTATTATTCTCCACTCCCTCTATCTCTCGCTCTCATTCTCCACTCCCCTCCCACTCTCGCCAAATCTCTCTTCACGCAATACTCCCGTTTCGGTCTTCCTCTTCTCCTTCTACCTTCCCCTCTAAGCGCATCCACTCTCTTCGTCAGCCGTTCCCCTTCCATTCTTTCCACGTGTCCAGCCCACTTTAGCCGGCTCCTCACCAGCTTCCCCATGAGACTTCTCACATCAACTTCCCCCATCAACTCCTCCAATTCAAACATCTCCCAGTCTTCGCATTACAAACAGCACGTCCTCATACTTTGGTAATCTGACCACAACTATTTATTCAAACATCTGGTATGTTAAACATACGCTCGACGTAAACCGTTCTGACGCTTCCCGGCGAGCATCGCGCTGACCACACGTGAGCCGTGGACGTGACCATTACAGTTTGCTATTTTCAAGTGAGGTGGTTGTTTATCCTCCAGATTCAATGTTTTATCACACGATCAAGAGCGTTTTGAAAATGTCAGTCAAACTAATGTTAAGAGGCTGACACCTTGATTGGCCGACTCACACGTTGAAGTATTGCCTACTTTTCTGATAAAATTACCACTATAAATACATTTTTGGATTGATAATTCCTAGTGGCATGAGTTGAGAATCTTTGAAATAAGAAGTGGAGATTGTTGCGCGCGGTGTAACAGAAACAATTAGTGGAAATTATCTGCCCATCGGCATGCGCAACAGGACAACGATTAAATTAACGTTAGATATTAAAAAATCCACTGGACCACCATTTTTTTGGCCTATCATATCAACTTGCACTATTCCTGCTTTTACATTTATTTAAGTTTTATATTTGAATTGTAGATTAATCTCGTGTTATTACTGATTGTGATCAGAGTACAGTATGTTGCTCGTTTGGTGACGTAGCTGTTACTATGTCAAATGTTTCAGATTTTCACGGGACCCCCCAACTTGTTTGGCCTTTTTCGGCTTTTGAGGTCTAATAGATTTCAAACAATCTTTAAAATGTAAAGTTTCATTACTTTTATTTCAGGGTAATTGGCCACCTTAAGTGAATAAACACAATGCACACAAAATGGAAAATTTCACTTCAAATAATATTTTTATTTGTGCAAGATGCACATTTCTTACTACATTGCAAAGCTTGCTGAATGCAACACGTTACATAGAGATTGTTGATTTCCAGTACCTTGTCTAAGACACTGACACTTTAAATCCAACTAACTAAACAGCCTACATACACGTGACACGTGCAACCGCGTATTGCTGATCGACACTGATGTTTGCAGTAGTGTTGTATTACGCATATTGTGTAGAATATCATCCTTGGCGCATTTAGCGATGCAAGTCATCCATGTAAGTTATCAGTTACCGATATACTTCCAGCTACGCTTTCAATTAACAGTACACATCACCCGTCTAGTCTTTCAATTGCCGATACACATCCAACATTGACATTAGCGACAGCGATGTTCAACAGTGCAATACTATTGTATCAGCGCAAATCTGTTAGCAAGTGTTCGAGGTCCACACCCCAAGGAGGTGTCCGTCTGAATGTAACTTCGTTGAGCATTGAACTCATGAAACAAATTAATACGTTCTTGGCGAAAAAAGCGTAGTATGGCTGTACGATTTAAGATTGCAAATTTAATTTCCCGCAACATACTGGTCGTGTTTCAGCATTATACATCTAATCAAACTAATGTCGACTCATCAATTCCGTTGGTCCATCGTTGTTTCCGTTATGTCCGTTGATCTAATTCGGGGCAGAGTTGTAGATGGCAGAGACTTCAGCCGCCGTGAGGCCCTTTGAGTACAAGCATATCTGTAAACAGAAACGTAACACAGTGACTACAAGACGAACAATATCCAAAGCAGTCAGATTCAGCAAATGTAGAGTAAATGTAACAGTGGAACTTAATGTAAACTACAAGCGTGAAAACTCCATAACAAGAAAACGAAATCTAGACCGAATACAAATTTAAAATCGTACACAGAAATTTGTTTTAACATCACATGGAAAATACGTGAATACAAGTTTGTGTAGTTGACCGACATTTTTTTTATATTATGTTGTGTTCTGTTTGTAAATTGTAAAGCCAAGTGTACATTAGACGTTCCAGTATTATTAGAGGCATTATATTAATTCGTGCTTGCGTTTTGAGAATAGTTCAGGGTTTTAATTTTTGTACAATTTTTAGTTTCCTGGGCACAATGCCAGTCAGAAGTGAATTATTGAAAATGTGGGCAAGTTGATTTGCAATTTGTATTATAACTTGTTTAATAATGTATGGATCAACATTGTCGAAACTACTTGATTCATTTGAATTTGTTTTCCGAGCTATGTTAATTTTTCCTCGGTATGCGTAGGTATGCAGAACAATCTTGGTGGATTGTTTTTTTTAGAAATTGTGTTGGGTCATTTGCTGTATGTGTTAACATTAAGGCGATGACCTATGTTGGTAAAATAATTATTGAAATGGTCCACTATTTTCCTTTTGTCTCTACAGTGGGTACCGTTTAATGTAACAAATTTATCATTTATTACAGATTTTTTTGGGGCTTTAAAACTTCATTTATCGTGCTCCATGTTTTCCTGCAATAATTTGTATACAAATCAAATTTATCTTTAAAACATTTGTGCTTTGACTGTCTTATTACATGAGTTGGTGTTTTGTATTTTTTGTAGTTAAGTTGATTATTATTAATTATTGTATATACGCAACTCACCTCATCCATGTAACCCTTGAAGTATTCCCCACCGCGTGAGTTAGTGTGGCCGATCACAATGGGGCAGTGCTTCTCAAGGAACAGTCCTGCAGCGAACAGACGAATGAATCGGTCAGCCAAATGTCACACATTCGCCTCACTCTAGACATAGTAATGTCACGAATTCAATCAACACATTCTTGCCACGTTCGATTAAATCGTGCTTACGTGTGTGCGTGAGTGCGCGTCCGATTGCGCGTGTATATACATATATGTTTGTATATATTTGTATATGTGTGCGTGCATGTCTTCGCCTACGTATGTGTGTACGTGTGCATGCTTGTATGGGTGCATGTGCGCATGCGTGCACGCATGCATGTATGCGCATGACTGTAGCATACCTCTAATGGGTCCCAATGGAGTCTTGACATTGTCCACGTACATCGCCGCCGACCTGCCGGTGTAGCTTACAACCACGTGATGCCAGTCTCTGTCTGATGACTGAATTACAATAGATTATACTAATGCATACGATAATACAATCAGTATAATGTTAATACACAAACACGCACTGCGTCATTCATTCTTCGTGATGCAACATGACATGTTTACGCCTTATAAATGTATTGATGCTGGCAAAATCATGATATCTTAATATATTTCAGTTCTGTCTCATTCAAAATACATTACTAAAATAGAATACGCAAACATCCGAGAGAAAAGGGGTGGAGAATGCATCAGATCTAATCTTTCTTACCGATACGCCGTTCTTTCTGATTGAATGCGACCTCGTCTCTAATCTGGCTCCGACGGTGTCAGGTTCAGATGTGATGAGGATGGACGGGTCAGTTTCACAGTCTCCGTTGGTAAAGAGGCCCTGGAGGGTGGACCGCCCACTTGTTCGCTTGTACCAGAATGACACGCTGAACTGGCGATAGTTACTGCAACCGCCAAAACCACACAGAGGTCACTTCCAAAACCACACAGAGGTCACTTCCAAAATCACACAGAGGTCACTTCCAAAACCACACAGAGGTCACTTCCAAAACGCACACGGGTACGAGTTATTGTTGTTACGAAGTAAGATAAGAACAGTTTGACGAAAATGACGTGATAGTTTCCGTAAGAAGCATATAATACGAAATATGGCGACAACCGTGCGGTGTCTAATCATTGTAGCAACCAGCTGTGTGTGGTAGGGCAGACATGTAATAAGGTATAAATTACGTGATACAATATTATCGCCCAAATGTTATTTTTTAGTAAATCACCATTTAAAAATAAAATAATATTAAATTTGACCGTTATCAGTTTATGAATATATTGACCTTGTCGTTCATGATGCTATATAAACTTGATATTCGAAACGACACATTCAAATTACACGAACCAAATTACACGAACCAACAGTGTTTCGTTAAAAGTTTCATATGGCTGAACAAAATGTTAGAATACATATAGTTTATTTAATAAGATTTAACAAGATTGCCATCCCAAACAACAAGTTCCAGATGGCAAGTGGACAAGGAAGCCATTGGCTTATCGAAAGTCCAACAATTCTCTCATCTATGCGTAGCCCGCCCTTATCAGATATCTGTCAATTATATTTTTAAACATATTCACACTACTAGCATTAACACAATCATTTGGCAGTTTGTTCCATTCATTTATCACCCTCTGTAAGAAAGAGTACTTTCTCATGTCCAACCTACACTGCTCTTAAACTAATGCTGCTTTGTGTCCTCTGGTTCTACTGCCTTCTTTAAGTTTTAAGAACATATTCCTATCAACATCCTCATAACCATTCACTATTTTAAACACTTCTATTTGGTCTCCTCTTGGTCTCCTGGCCTCTAGTGTTGTCAAACCACATTGTAATAATCGACTTTCGTAACTAACTAAACATTGTAATAATCGACTTTCGTAACTAACTAAACATTGTAATAATCGACTTTCGTAACTAACTAAACATTGTAATAATCGAGGGAGAATGGCAGTGGATTTTGTGGACCTGGAGAAGGCCCATGACCCAGTCCCTAGAGAGATGGTGATGGCAACAGTGAGATGGATGGGAGTGCCAGAAGCAGAAGCCAGGATGGTGGAAGCAACGTATGAGAGAACAAAACGAAGAGTGTGATTGGATCTGGGTTGTCGGAAGAGTTTCCAGTTAACATCGGTTTGAGGCAAGGAAGTGCCTTTAGGCCTTTACTGTTTATCATGGTGATGGAAATAATCAGCAGGAAGATCAGAACAAATGATATTCTCAGGAAGATGATGCATGTAGACGATCTGGCCATAATAGCAGAAAGCAAACAAGAACTACAGGAAGTGCTGGAGGAGTGGAAGGGGGCGTTCGAGAAGCACGGACTGAGAATTAGCTTAGAGAAGGTACCAGAGAGAGGAGTTGAACATCAGTTTGGATGGTAAGAAGATCAAGCAAGTGGATGGCTTTGTGTACCTTGGAATGGCTACGGAGGATGGGCATTCAGCGGCAGAAGTGCGACGTCGGATACAAGCGGAAGCGAGTGCTTGGAGAAAGGTAGAGGGAGTCATGTTGGACAGAAAAATTTCAAAAAAGCTGAAAGGGAAAGTCCTGAGAACGTATATTACACCAGCATGCCTCTATGATCTGGAGACAGTGGCGTTGACAGAACAACAACAACAGAAGCTGCAAGTGTGTGAGAATAACTGGGTTCGTCGAATAACAACAACGAAGAAGGTGGACAGAAGAAGGATGAACGATCTGAGGAAAGAGGTTGGGATGCAATGCAGCCTAACAGAAAGATTGGTGAGAAGCAGGATGAGATGGGCTGGCCACTTTGTAAGAATGGATGCAAGCAACCTAGCAAAGAGAGTAGAGGTGGAAAAACACCAAGGACGCAGGAAAAGGGGAAGGCCACAACTGAGTTGAGAGGATTACGTGAGGAGGGACATGAGGAGATCGGGGGAGGAAGAAAGATGGAGAGAGGGGGCGGCCGATAAAAAATATGGAGAGAAAGAACAGAAAGAGTGGCTCAACAATGCTTTACCTGACCCTCACCCCTGACCCTCACCCCTATACAGCAGGGAACAAGGAGGAAGAGACTGTACATGACCCTCACCCCTGTACAGCAGGGAACAAGGAGGAAGAGACTGTACCTGACCCTCACCCCTGTACAGCAGGGAACAAGGAGGAAGAGACTGTACCTGACCCTCACCCCTGTACAGCAGGGAACAAGGAGGAAGAGACTGTACCTGACCCTCACCCCTGTACAGCAGGGAACAAGGAGGAAGAGACTGTACCTAACCCTCACCCCTGTACAGCAGGGAACAAGGAGGAAGAGCACATGTATCACCCTCTGTGAGAAAGAGTACTTTCTCATGTCCAACCTACACTGCTCTAATGCTGCTTTGTGTCCTCTGGTTCTACTGCTTTCTTTAAGTTTGAAGAACATATTCCTATCAACAGCCTCAAAACCGTTCACTACTTTAAATACTTCTATGTGGTCTCCTCTTAGTCTCCTGGTCTGTAGCGTTGTCAAACCACATTGTAACAAGCGGCTTTCGTAACTAAGGTCTCTCAATTCTGGAATCATTTTAGTTGCTCTTTGTTGTATTCTTTGTAACTTGTCTGTGTCCAATTAGCTGTTTCTCCTTATATGTGTCCTAAGTCCTTAGGAGTAACATTTATTGCTTACATGAAAGTTTCAGAGCAATGTCGGATTAATGCTTCGAAATGAAATCAAATTCTACGGCTAATTAGGAGAACTATCACGTATAAGGAGAACCAGCTAATTGTACCCATGTACAAAGCATTAATTAGACCACATTTTGAATATTGTATTAAAGCATGGGGACCGTATCGTAAGAAAGACATAGACAAGCTAGAAAGACCTAGAATATACCTGTAGGTGTTGGAGAGAGCAGGGATCTCGAGGGTCGCTGTTCTTCCGTTGAAGTAGGCCGAATGTTGGAATCTGGTGCCGCCCTTGATTGCAACATTATTCTTGTCGAAATAGATGCCTTTCGACGCTCTGAACCGGTGCTCAAAGTCCAAACATGTTATCACCTTATTGCTCTCAGGAGGTTCTGCAAGAGAAACGTTCAGTAATTGATCTAGAAGGCTGAACTATGTTAGTTGTGTTTTCGTGTAGTATGTAATAATTATGGTGTCTTGATGTTAATATAATATCCTGAATAAATTGTCTTCTTCGTACAATCATGCGAAACTTATCATAGCACACGCAAACTGTTATCATCTATATAAATAATCCGTTGTCTGCATTCTCGTAACATGATGCCAGTGACATACACCAGTCAAGTAGAATTTAGCTACAGCACTACTGAAAAAGTCAATCCAATGAGTCAAGCGTCTGAATGAGCTTACTTCCTCCGGATGCCATGCAGCTACAACGGGATAATTTGAAGGTAGTTCCAGGTGCACAGTCGAAGGTTCTGCCTGCAAACTTGTATTTCTTGTTGTTTCCAGCGACCGCCTCCAGCTTACATCCGGTGCTTGGCGCTAAAGCAGAAACATGTAATCCTCACGGTAATAGTGGTGGAGATGGTGGTGGTGATATGTAATGATTATGGTGGCGACTATGGAAGTGATGTCATTGTTGTTGATGGGGTGGTGGTTATGATAGTAGTGATGACGACGGTTGTGTTGTTTGTGGTGATGATGATGCCGATGAGAGTTGTTAAGGTGGTATTGATTCAGTTGATTAAGGTGGTGGCTAGGATGATGGTGATGATGATCATAGTTGCAGTGTTGATGATTGCGGTGTTGATAGCTGTTCGGGTAGAGGTAATAACAATTATAATAACAAGAGGTAATAACAAAGGTATATGGCGGCGGCTTGTCAGAGACATTGCTTACATAAGTGTAACAGTGAACGACCCAAGTCGGTACTCACCTGTCGTTGTTGTCGTCCTGTCGTCGACGCAGTTCGGGATGCGGATGCTGCACGCTGTTACCTTCTGGCTCCACTGAAGACACTTGGGACACCTCATGTGGATCGCCTTCCAGCCGGTCGTGTATTTCTGACACGTGTAGTAGCGCGAACAGTCGCACTGGTCCTCCACGTAGCCGAGGATGTTGGTGACAGCCGTACAGCGGAGACAGGCGGCTGGAACAGAGTCGGCCTTGTGAAGATACGTTGACACCAGTAACGTATTTATTATGTGTGATAACTTAACCAATGATATTAATAAGCTAAGTATATAAAATAATTTCGAGGAAATCCCCACAAGTTGATTGGCGTGTTTTTCATTTTAAGCAAAAGCAGCTTGTAATGGCGACATGTACATGTCAATATACATACATACATACATACATACATACATACATACATACATACATACATACATATATACATACATACAAACATACATACATACATATATACATGCATACATAAATACATGCATACATATATGAAATGACGAACAGACGAACACACGAACGAACGAAAAAATTAACGGACGAAATAACGACCTTGGTCAAACAGTTACTACGATAGAAATCCATGCTACTGACACCGATGGAGAAAAATGTGGAATGTTCTACAAAGTAATATTCCGATGCGGAAATGTAATGCAATTGAAGCATAGAAAGGTCGAAACTATAAATAGTGGGTCTGCTTGTTAGCAAATTACTTAGGCATCATTGTGGGTAATTCTACTTTCGCAACGATGTTTTTGTTGTAGTTCTTAAACGTCGGAGAGCGTATGAGAAAATAAGAAAACATTGTGCATGAGACCGATTATATCAAACTTAGTCACAATAAAACAAAACAGGCGATTAATGAAAATTAAATTAATATATATACCCTGTATACCACGAATACTGGCAGACAGGTAGTTAGATGACTATGTATCACGTTTCGCCTTACCCGAGGCGTTGAAGTTGGGATCACAACCACAGGCCCGAGTGTCGCGGTCCTCTCCGATACAGTCGAGGCCGCCGTTCATCGGAGGAGGGTTGTCGCACACTCGTCGGCGATGTTGTACACCGCGTCCACACGGCACAGAACACTCTCCCCACTTGGTCCATCTCGCCCACCGTCCGTCAATGACAGCTGCAACGACACCGCGAAATGCACAGGCGCTGTGGCAGGCTCGGACTATCTCGCTTATCGAAAAGTACACTGTACATATATACAGGCAATGATGTGACAAACGGTGGCGCCACAGTACGGGGCTTGGATAATTGAGGCTAGGCACGGACACAATTACACGACATCTGTTCGCATAAAACAGTATGTTGAAACACGAGAAATATCGCTTGAAGACGCAGTAGTGTTATGTAAGTGCAACGCGTTGAGCATTTAAGTACAATAGCTATAATGCATCATACTAATAATCAAAAGGGTATACTTTATGAATGCAACCGCTGAGCAAGGCAATTTTTCTGGCCAAATAATTAACTTAATCACAACACGTAGCGGAAGACTACTAATAGTCGCTGCCTCTTAAGCGTTTGCACCGCAATATTAAAATGTTTTGCGCTCACCAATTTCACCACAGAGTGGTCCCTGCCATCCTAGTTTGCATATGCAGTCGAATCTGTTCACGCCATCTCTGCAGGTTCCGCCATTCAGGCATGGATCACCTATACACTCGTCTAGGTCTGAATAAAACAATACCGACATTCTTACAGGTTCCGCCATTCGGGCACTGATCTCTGACACACTCCTCAAGGTCTGAATAAAACAATGCCGATATTCTTACAGGTTCCTCCATTCAGGCACCGATCACCTACACACTTGTCAAGGTCTGAATAAAACAATGCCGACATTCTTACAGGTTCCTCCATTCAGGCACGGATCACTGACACACTCCTCAAGGTCTGAATAAAACAATAAAACAATGCCGACATTCTTAAAGGCTATTGCATCATATGTTAAACTGCGTTAGGTCTGTATGTTTGTACACCTCTAATACTGTGTTCACAAAATCAGAATCTTACTTTTTTGACAGTTTGTGCCGGCGAACCCATCAACGCAATCGCACGAGTAGCCATTAATTTCGTCGTTACAAGTGCCGCCATGTTTGCACGGGTTGCGCGCGCATTCGTTGATATCTAGAACGTAAAACAATACGATTAACTCAGCGTCATATAATATGTATATCAATATAAAGACGTATGTATGAGGTAGACGAAGAAACAGTTGTTTTTAAATTTTTTGAAGGGTAATTCATAATGGTAGCGAACATAGAAGGCAATGACTTATATCACACAATTAAGAAAGACACCACAACTACAATCAACGTATCTTACCGCTGGAACAGTCTTTTTCCATGTGTATCGGACTTCATGAACATTTCCCGGTATATCTCGGAATACATGAACATTTTCCTGAAAGCTGATTAGTATTAACAAAGTAGCTTACCTGATTCACACGTATCGCCAGTGTATCCAGCAACACAAGTGCATCTGAAGCCGTTAACTTTGTCAAAGCAACTACCACCATTTTTGCATGGTTCATTTAGACAATCGTCGATATCTGCAATATAACAGCCACAACATGAACATTCCATGGTTTGGTAAAATTGTATTTGCAAAATTGTGTTTCGTATATTATGCAGACGAAGTAATATCATAATATTCAACAATATATTAATTACACAAAATCTGAAATAAAAAAGTAATTTAAAGTCATTGTATCCTGAAAGCTCATCAATATTAACACAGCGTTTTTCTTGTTTCACATATATCGCCAGTGTACCCAGAAACACAGTCGCAACTGAAGCCGTTAACGTTGTCAACGCAACTATCACCATGTTGACGCCGATTCGAAACAAAATGGTTGATATCTAGAAAATAATTATTACACAACATATATACGTCATACCGAATGTGTTTAAAT